>BDMV01000002.1:45320513-45710762 GCA_008326285.1 Oryza officinalis | reverse complement strand
TGAACACCTTGTGAACTGCTGTTGGTGTGAGGTTTTCCGTTCTGTGCTTGGTTTAAGGCTGTTGAAGCAGCCGGAGTCGGTGACGATTGGCAGGGAGCCTCTCGTACCGACGTGTTGACTTGTGGCTGTTGAAGCAGCCGGAGTCGGTGACGATTGGCAGGGAGCCTCTCGTACCGAGGTGCGTGAGTTGTGGCTGTTGGTGCAGCCGGGTCGGTGAACGGTTGGCAGGGAGCCTCTCGTGCCGACAAGAATCAATCGATACAATTTCACTGCTCCGGCCGGAGGAGACGCACTTTCTCATCCGTGCCGTCGAGAAGCACTCACTTAGATGTTTCTAAAGTCTTAAACTAAAACCAATTGTGAAAAATAACTGGCTTTCCCTTGAAGCTAGCACTAAACACTTAATTCCCCTGACTTGCTGAGTACTCCTGTACTCACCCTTGCTCTATATAATTAAACCCCCCCCCCAGTTCTCGAAGACGAAGAGGTGGACCCTGCAGATGAAGAGTTCTTCCAGGAGCAAGCAGACTTCGAGCAGTAGTAGGGTTTCGGCCTTCCCCGAGGCTTTGCTTGTGGCTTAGGGCCAGTCGCCGCTTTTCGCTTCCGCCTTTTTGTAATGCTGTTGTGAACTCGGGTTCTGTCCGCAGTTCCAACCTTGGATGTAATCCTACTCTTAATAAAGAGACCGCTGTTGTTGTGATATTCTGTCTTCCTGTTGTACCAGCGCTATTTCCTGGGACTGGTACAGGCATACAGGTCAATCTGGACCGCTCTATCCTGGTCTCCGCCCGGGGCCAGTTTGGGGCGTGACAGTCACGAAGGGAGGAGATCCGCTGCCTGTGCCAACCTCCACTCCGCTGCTTTGCACAACCTTCATCCCTCGTTTCCCCCAACCCCAAGTATCTCCGTCACCAGTGCCACTCTCCGCTGATGTCGTACGTCTATTGCCCTCTCCGATGATGGTGACTGCATCGCCCCAGCTTGACGGCCTGCCTCCTCCTATGGCTCCGGTGCCGCCATCGGTTCCGGCCTACCCAGCTTCCACCACGAGCGAGTCAAGGACGCGGCAGAGGAAAAGCAATAGTGGACCTCCCTAGGTCCTGCCGGCCATTGCCCCTCTACCGCCACCTAGCCGTCGTCGCTCCCCTCGTTGTCCTGTCACCGCCGTTGTGTAGAAGAGAAACGTGCCAGGGGAGGAGGGGCCGAAGGGGAAGAGGAAGGAGAGAGAGATAAGGGGAAGAGGGAGATGCACATGGGCCCCACATGCTGAGTTAGCGGGATAGACCGGGTCAAAGCGTCATGTTAGCGAAACCACCCTTTAAAACAGCTGAGGGAGTCAAATTGCACCGGTTTCAATAGTTGGGAGGGTTAAGATATCCGATATTGCAGTTCAAGGATACGAATTAGATTAGAGCTATATTTGAGGGAGTCAAAGTGGACTTATTCCGCACTTCTTTATTCACAATGATTCAGGCAAGGCTATGGCACTACTAAAACATGTTTGGTTTGGTACATTACAAAACAATTTGGCATTACCAATAGGAAAAAGTATATCTGAGGTCCCTCATCTTATCACCGAATTACAAAATCATTTCTAAACCAAAAAACCAGATATATAGTAGTCATGAAGGCGATGGTTGAGTGATACATGCAGTCGTGGAAGCTCTCCGTCTCCATCACCCTAGCACGCAGCTGCCGCACCTTCTCTGTCAGCACGCCGAACCTCTTCCCACCGCCCCGCTGCTCCGCCATCGATGGTCACGCCTCCTCCGCCGGCTGCACGTTGATGTAGTCGTGCTGTCCTGACCACCCCAGCAGCGGTGCCCACCACTTCCCACCTCCTCCTCCGCCGTTGTTCCCATCGGCCCGGACCCTTGTAGCATCGGCGGCCGACACAGATGCGGTGCATGGCCTCACCGAGAAAGCCACCCCCGGTGCAATAGCCATTGAATTCGATTCCAGCAGCAAAACCGCCTAAGGCTGACATGTGGGGTCCATGTGGGTCTCACGCTGACTCAGCTACCTGTTGGATAAAACCGGAGACAAAACCGCCTAAGGACCTAAAGTGATCTAGTTTTTGTAAGTTGAGGGATGTCATATATTTGATTTTTTGGTTTATGGATGATTTTGTAATTCGGCGACAAGATGGGGGATCTTAGATATACTTTTTTCTTACCAATATACATGTGTCTAATTTGCATCAATTCAAATGGATTTTTTTAAATGTACCTTACTAATTTTTTTGATAGTGCTGAAACTTGCCAACATTTGGCACCATCAAAATTTTGTATAGTATCCAACCAAGCAAGCCCTCTGAAATATCAGACATGTGTACCATTCATCTTATCTCAAAAAATAGTTTTAAAACCAAACATATTTTTAAATCAGGTTCGCTTAGAGAGGGCAATTAGTTGTCATTTACCCTTGAATCGTGGTTTAAAATCAAAAGAGAAAGCACAAAAGCATTTGTTGCTTCATACCTCAACCCATCATTTCAAGGGGCAGATGCCACTAAGACTAAGAGCAAAGCGGCATGAAATGGGCGTACTGTTCTACGGAGTTCTACTCTTTTTTCATGCCAGGAAATGCTGAACCATGATGCATATAGTATAGCATTTGACTCCGCGGACTTATTGAATTAGTGCATTTGGCGTTGCGTGATAAGCATCGTTTCTCTCTCGTTTGACATTCCGAAAGCTGCAGTTGCTTACTTGCTTTATTCATCAAATAACCCCGTCAGTGTGGTTTTGGTTATTTTTATATAGTCGTTCTGCAAACATAGTTAATTATATGTTCTGTTACTAGATCTTTTGAATATTGATCACTTAATATAAGTAGTGGCCCAGAGCTGGCTTAACAGGAACACATGCCTTCTAGTGCGAAATCTAGCATGTCTCCGGATTCTCCATCGCAAATGTTTTATTTTCAGCATTTCTTTCATCGCAACGTTGATAACTTCCTGTCATAACCTTTTAACTTATCGTACAAAAAAAATCATTCGCTGTAAAGCTTCAAAATTATCTAAACCCTAGCCGACCCCATTAGCATCTCAGGTTTTACATGACGTAGCATTTCCTCTAAATCAATGTTATTATCATTACAACTATCAGCATCAGCAGTCTCCATGTGATCAACATCCGACCGATCTTCTTTGTCATCAGGATCCACTTATTGCTCGCCATGATAGATTCATATCGTGTAGCCACTCATAAATCCACGCATCACTAAGTGACCTATTATTGTCTTAGCATCACTAAGGGTGTGTTCTTTTCATTGTGTTGGGAGCTAATCTCCCGGACACACAAAACGGAACGACTTATTAGCGCATGATTAATTAAGTATTAGTTTATTTTTTAAAAAAATGAATTAATATGATTTTTAAAACAATTTTCGTGTAGAAAATTTTTGCAAAAAATATACCGTTTAGTTGTTTGAAAAACGTGAGCACGAAAAACGAGAGAGATGAGTTGTGAAAGTTGGAGAAAGAACACAGCCTAAGTGCCCATATTTTCTCATTCTTACAGTCAGCACATGGATAATGTATCTTTGTTGTACTATTGTTGTAAGCGTGCGCTTTGGCAATATCGATAAATATAGATACTTCATCCGTATACGATAGCAAATATCTCGGCATATGATAAATTCATTGCCTATCCATAACTCTGAAAATATTTCATTTACAATTATATTAAAAAATAAAATCACAGAATAATATATATTTACAAACAAATCTAACTTTGCTCGCTATTTGAAAGGGAAATATAAATAACTAGGGATGATGATCTATAAATTTAACGTAGATATATTTTTTCTACTATGTGAGGAGTGTGAAGAATAGATATTTTTTTCTCTCTCTCCTCTAGATCCAGGTGATTACAAAAGTGGGCAATATACATATATTTTGGCTAATTAAACACTACTACAAAAATGGACATACAAATCGGCACTATAGATGTCAGAAATGCTAAAACCGGTACTTATAGTGCTTTTTCCGCCCAAAACACGCATCCACAAGACACCATCGGCTAGAACTGACACCTTTGTGAAGAGATAGGTGTCGATTCTAAATAAAAAACGACACATATAGTATTAGTGTCTTTTTTTGAAGAACCGACATCTATAATATATTATAGGTCCCGATTTTTTAAGAACCGACACCTATATTTATATTGTAGGTGTCAGTTTTATAACAAAATCGACACCTATTAAGAAAACCGTCCGGAGCCGACTAAGCCGAACCTTTTTCCACCTCTCTCCCTCCCTTTTTATTACCCTTCTCCCTTTATCCTCTCCTCTCCCTTATCCTCTCTTGTTCTCTCCGCCTCCTCCCCTCTCTCAGCTCTCTCTCCACCGCACCACCCGACGACGGTGGCCCGGTGGCGGGAGGGGAGGCGGCGGCGGCCCGACGGTTGCTGCAGCGCCCTCCCTTCCGCTAGATCTGGTGGGAAGGGAGGCGGCGGTGATGCCCTTCCCTCCGCTCCATCCGGCAGGAGGGGAGTCTCGCCCCTCCTCTTCTCCATCGGGCGACGGTGACTTCCCGCGGCAGTAGCGACGGCGCCCTCCTCCTCCTCTCTATCTGACAATGGCGGCGGTGGTGGAGAAGGCGCGGAGGGCGAGGAGACAATTCTTGATGTGTTCTTGAATGATGTTCTTGATGTGTTCTTGATGAATAATGAATGATGTTCTTGATGAATGATGAATGATTTCTTGATGGGCTCGGGTCGGCTTGATTTGAGCCGAGCCGGCATTTTTTTTGGCTCATTTATCCTTATAAGTGCTAGTTCTACAACCGGCACCAATGACCAAAGTCATTAGCGTCGTCTGCTGGGTGCCGGTTGGGAAATCCGGTACCTATGATCGATTTTCAACCGGCACCAATGACCTTTTCTGTAGTAGTGAAAGCATTACATTTAAGCACAAGGGATGAGAGGACAACATGGCATCAAGGTGTATACATATATCCACTAAAATTATAGCATAAAAAGCATAAAAAGAAAAAAAATTTACGTGCACACGATGCTTTCACTATTTTGCATGCATAGACCCATCACTATTAAGGCCCAAAAATAAAAAATAATCGTAAGAAGAGAGGGAATGCATGGATCTTACCACTGTAGAAAAATCCACCGAAGATTTCGAGTTTAAAACCTCCGCCTATATTTTGTTTGTTTTTGGAGAGAGAAACTTATCTGAACTGTGTAGGGTTCGAGAAGCAAGAAGGTTTTATAGGGGAATTTTTTCAAATGGACGACATAAGGTGTCGTCTGAGAAGATACATCTTCGCATGCAGAGTTCTTAAGATGTTCACTTGGGATAATCCTTCATTTTTCCAGGCAGGTCTCTTAAGGCTTCGTCTGTGAACATGTATCTTCCCAGACGATGCCTTATGTCATCCGTCTAGGAAGATTTATCTTCGTAGGCATACAACCATCTCGTCCTCTCCTCCTCCGATTTGCAGCGGACATTTGGTGCCAAAAATTCTACTCGTCTGAAAAGATAAAAACATCTCATGTGTGAAAATAGTTTTCTCAGTAGTGTGAATTCCACCTCAATGATATGACGGCAAGAAAAGTGCCGCCGCTGATTACGTATAACATATAGTGACACGCACGAATATAATGTTCCTGGATTAGACAAGTGGTGCTCAGTCAAATGGAACCGCGAGTAGGATAACTCAAATATCCAATATAACTATAAGATTTGGGAGGAAACAAAGATTGTTCGCGCTTGTATATACATACAGCCAACATTCGCTCAAACCGTTTGTAAATGAAGTAAAACAACTTCAACGGAAGATAAATAATCCGGGAAATTCTTTGCAACAAATTGGACAAAAAAAAAGAACATATCGTAGACTTCTTCCCAGGGATTGTGAGTATAAATGCATGCCATCGACTACAGTTAGCATCACTCAAAACGTTGTGAAGTTGCAAGCTGCAGAGCTCACGTTGAGCACTTGTTCTAGTGGCGCACTGAATCACTGAGGTGAAGCATCCTGCCGTTTTGGCTCGATCAAAATGCTCGTCGGAATTCGATCTCGCTGAAGAGGAGATTTTCGTGTTTCTTCTTGTCCTCGTGGTGCAGAGCAGCTAGCTATCGACGCCGCGCCAGCTCCGCCATGGAGCGCGCCGACGCGGACCGCACGCGGGTGGCGCCCGAGATCGGGAGCCACAACGAGGCGGCGGCGGCGGCCGGGGACGCGGAGGCGGACCCGGCGCGGGCACGGGAGCGGGAGATCGAGCGGCTGCAGCCGTGGCGGGAGCAGGTGACGGCGCGCGGGGTGGTGGCGGCGGCGCTGATCGGGTTCGTGTTCACCGTCATCGTGATGAAGATCGCGCTCACCACGGGGCTGGTGCCCACGCTCAACATCTCCGCCGCGCTGCTCGCCTTCCTCACGCTCCGCGGCTGGACGCGCGCGCTGGAGCGCCTCGGCTTCTCGCCGCGGCCCTTCACCCGCCAGGAGAACACCGTCGTCCAGACCTGCGCCGTCGCCTGCTACACCATCGCGTTCGGCGGTACGTCGCCGCCTCGCCGGTGCACTCCATGCATCCACCATCCATCTCCTACCTTTGCTTCTTCTGCTCGAACTGTCGTTTGCAGGCCGGACTACGTCGACGCGGAGGGTTCCATATTTCGGAATGAAATTTCTGTTATTTCGGGAATATCGATCCTCCAATAGGATATTCTTTCGGCCAAAATTTTTTTTTTAAAAAAAAAAATACAAATAAAGTAATTTTATTTAAATTTATCCAAAAATCGTTTGAATTTAAGTGTTTTTGGGTCCAAAATATTCCAAGATTCCCATAAATTTTGAAATTTCGCTTCGATTGGTATGCCGAAATGTATTTTGATTTCCAAGATATAGAACTCGACTCGACACATGGTTTTATATTTCAAAATGCAATAAAATAAAATAAAATAAAATCAGGGACCAAAATTCCAAAATTTGGAATAATTCTCTTGAAGTTTGAAACATATTTTCACTGAATTTAAATATATTTGTATTTTTTTTAACTAAAGCCCCTTCTACTGACACCACCCTTCCTTTGACCTGAAATTTCGGAAATCTGTACTGACACCACCGTTAAACCTGAAATTTCAGAAATTTGTTCAGGAAATGTGAACCTATCATGTTGGTGTGTGCTTTGTATTGATCGATCGGCGTGAGTGGTTCATGCAGGTGGATTCGGATCGACATTGCTGGGTCTGAACAAGAGGACGTATGAGCTGGCCGGGAACTCGCCGGGCAATGTGCCGGGGAGCTACAAGGAGCCTGGGATTGGCTGGATGGTAGGGTTCCTCCTAGCTATTAGCTTCGCGGGTAACCTCAGCTTGATTCCCCTCAGAAAGGTGTGCCTTTCTTCTCCTCCTTTCTTCCCTTAATTTGATCTACTTCAGCTAGTTCTTTTTAATTATTTATAGAATTGTTAAAAAAAATTATTTATTTCACGCTTTGAAAAATACGTTTTCTCAAAAAACTTTCTACTAGATCACTTTTAAATTATTTGTTAAGTTTATTTATTAAAATATTTAAATTATCTATATTATATAATTAAGTAAGTAACTCGCGGCAATAATCCGCTTAATAATTCGTTCCAAACTGAGCTGCGCTCTCCTAATTTCTAAAGCCAGTTGGTTGAGAATTGACAAAGCTGTCATAAACTCAGTAAGAAAATGCAATCAAGTATAAAAACCTTTGGAAATAACAAATCCAAGATGCAGTTGGTACTTGGCAGCAATGTAAAGAAAAACAGAGTCCAAAGGATGGGGAACATTCATGGACTACAGTAGCATTATGTAGGTGGTGATATGACACAAAACAATTTTAAGGATAAAAAACAGCTCTCAATTATCTATTCCTACTAATGAATTGTTACTAAATGCTTGCAGGCTTTAGTCGTAGACTACAAATTAACTTATCCAAGTGGAACTGCAACAGCTGTTCTTATCAACGGGTTCCACACAGCCCAAGGAGATAAGAATGCAAAGTATGTGTGTTTTCACCTCACTTAATTATGCTCATTGCATTATTCTTGTTGGACAGTTTGAGCAATGTGTGATGAATCATTGACCCTAAATGAAATAATTCTACAATCTGCATTCATTGACAGGTTGCAACTTCATGGGTTTCTAAAATATTTTGGGCTTAGCTTCTTTTGGAGCTTCTTCCAATGGTTCTACACGGGAGGCAATGTCTGTGGATTTGTTCAGTTCCCTACTTTTGGTCTGAAAGCCTGGAAACAATCGTAAGAATCATACTAATTTCCTAATTGTTCATCACAGATTTATATAAATTGTACCATGTAGTAACAAATTTTCTAAGTCTGAATTTGTTTGGATATTAGATTCTTCTTTGACTTTAGCCTCACATATGTTGGTGCGGGGATGATTTGCTCACACCTTGTGAACCTCTCTACCCTCCTTGGCGCGGTCATTTCATGGGGAATAATGTGGCCACTTATCAGCAAACATAAGGGGGACTGGTACCCTGCAAACATACCTGAAAACAGCATGACAAGTTTGTATGGTTACAAGGTCTCTTATTTTCTCCATGATAAATGCAAAGCAGATACTACTTACAAAACCTTCAGAATATTAATGTAAATTGCTCCTTTTGCAGTCGTTCTTATGCATTGCTCTGATCATGGGGGATGGCCTGTACCATTTTGTTAAAGTTACCGGTGTCACTGCTAAGAGCTTACACAATAGATTTAACCGCAAAAGCGTTAGCAACACAGGTGAGAAAATGAAACCGTTGCAAATTCAACTGCATGGAAAAGGAATGCCTCTCACACTCTTCCATCACCTTAATTTTCACATACTCATAACACTGTTAATGATGGCTAAATGAAATGAATTGCAGCATCAGAGGAGGGTGATATGGTTTCACTAGATGATCTTCAACGTGATGAGGTATTCAAGAGGGGTACTGTCCCTTCTTGGATGGCATACAGTGGTTACTTCTTGCTAAGCATCATTGCGGTAATCACCGTACCGATAATGTTTCGACAAGTCAAGTGGTACTACGTGATCATAGCCTATGCGCTCGGCCCGGTGCTAGGATTCGCCAATTCCTACGGAGCAGGGCTCACTGACATCAACATGGGGTACAACTACGGCAAGATTGCTCTCTTCATCTTTGCAGCTTGGGCTGGCAAGGACAATGGCGTCATAGCCGGCCTTGTGGTTGGTACCCTGGTGAAGCAGCTGGTGCTCGTCTCAGCTGACCTGATGCATGATCTGAAGACGGGACATCTCACCTTGACATCGCCGAGATCCATGCTTGTGGGAGAGCTTATCGGGACAGGCATTGGCTGCTTCATCGCGCCACTGACATTCATGCTGTTCTACAAGGCTTTTGATATCGGGAACCCTGATGGCTACTGGAAGGCGCCATACGCGTTGATCTACCGCAACATGGCGATCCTTGGGATCGAGGGCATCTCGGCGCTGCCCAAGCATTGCCTCTCTTTCTCCATCGGGTTCTTCGCTTTCGCGGTGCTCACGAACGTGGTGAGAGACGCGTTGCCGGCCAGGTACAAGAAGCTCGTGCCGTTGCCGACGGCGATGGCCGTGCCGTTCCTCGTAGGAGGGAGCTTCGCCATCGACATGTGCGTCGGGAGCTTGGTGGTGTTTGCTTGGAACAAGATGAACAAGAAGGAGGCTGCCTTCATGGTGCCTGCTGTTGCGTCTGGGCTGATGTGTGGGGATGGCATTTGGACCTTCCCTTCTTCTATCCTTGCTCTCGCCAAGATTAAGCCACCGATCTGCATGAAGTTTACGCCTGGAAGCTAGAGGGTAGTGTGTTTAATTTCTTGGGTGGAGGATTGCAGAAATAAACAGTGATGATTAACTGTAAATGTGTCCTTTTGCTTGTAGTGAGTCGCTGTTTTCCTTGTGCTTCTGATAGTTGGTGCCTATGATCCCAGTCATGCTTGTTTTTTGAAGGTAGGATGGTCATAATGTAGTTAAGCAGAATGTTTATGGCGATGGTTGAATTTGTGTGTTTTACTTATCGAATTAGCTGAGTTTGTGGGGGTACACTTGTACATTTTATGACTTGAGAATTGTTTGGTTTGGTATATGTTGTAACTTTTTTTTCTTGACATGTATAGGATTGATAATTATTACGCCACATGATCTCAACTAAGCATCAATTATCAATTCATATGGCCACAATACTAATATTTCTTATCCTTGCAGCGAATTACTACATGTGCACCATTCCTTTCTACTCCCTCCGTTTCATATTATAAGTCGTTTGATTTTTTTTCTTAGTCAAAGTTATTTAAGTTTGACTAAGTTTATAGAAAAAATAGTAACATCCATAACACCAAACTAATTTCATTAAATCTAACATTGAATATATTTTGATACAATGATTGTTTTGTATTAAAAATGTAACTATAGTTTGCTATAAACTCGATCAAACTTAAATAAATTTGACTAAGAAAAAGTCAAACGCCTTATAATATGAAACAGAGGGAGTATAAAACAATTGATGAGCAAAAGCATCTAACAATTATCTTAAATATGTTACCCAGAAATTAAATAGTATTACCTTCGTCTCAAAATATTACAACATATGATCGGATGTGGTACATTCTAAAACTATGAATCTGAACGGACCTTTCTTCACATTCATAATTTTAAGATGTGTTTTATATGATTCTAGATTACTGTATTTTGGAACGAAAGGAGTAACTACTAAATATATTTAGTTAACGCTTTATAGCTCTCTGTTAATGGCGTATAGTGTGCCTCTCTCTATTTTACTCTGGATAAAACAGTACTAGTCTTTGTCTAGTACCTTTGACATCGAAAAGATGAGCGACATGGCAAAGTAATGACGTGCTACTATCTTGTTTGACTTTATCACTAGTTTCTTAGATACATTAGCGCCTAATAGTTAGTTTAGCATTTTATTTAGGGAAAGCGGATGGTTTTATGCCTGTAGAGCTCCGCTTTATTTAGTTGTTAGTGGATTGGTGTTCAATGTTGTTCCGTGAGTTGTGCGTTGTGCGGTTGTCCAGTCGGCTGAGTTTTTTTTTCTCTTTTTTGGGTGCTTGCAGTTGGCGAGGCTATTCTCGTTGAGTGTTTTTTTCCTTGTAATAGTGGGCTTTTACTCCCATATGTACTAAAATATAATTTATAATTATCTTATCAGTTTAGTATTTTTTCAAAAAAAAGTGGATGGTTTAGACTATTTGAAGAAGTACTTTATTTGCTAACTCACTGTCTCAATCTTCATCAATCGCAAATTAGCCTAGAGGATAGCAGAGTAGCTCTTTTCACCATTAGCGTCGGCGGCCACCTCATCCTGATTCCTCGTAAAAGCTAGCAACACTCTAATCAGTTGTGGAAAAATGAAAGAAGCAACCAAAAATAATTTACAGATAAATTTTTTATCTCCATATTATTAATGGCTTAAAAGTTAAGGGGGAAAATTAGACTAGATACAAAAACCCCAAAATCAGTTGTAAAATTAAGTTTCAAAATTTAAATATAATGTTGGCTCTGGTTGATAATTAAATCAATAAGCAGATAATGGAATAAGTTTGGTTTGTGTACTCAAATTTTGTTTGCCTAGAGATAATACTAGCTCTTCTTTCCTCTATGTAAATAGAAACATTTTTGTAGTTACCCGTACGTCAGAAACTGTAAGATAACATACAGATTATCTTTAGGGAAATTTTACTGTCGTTTAGAGGCACCAAAAAGTCTTACCTAAGAATAGGTGAAAGTTATCAAATGTTATATCCCGGTACCTTGGAGGACCCGTAAAATCCCCTACTTTTAATCTAAACTCTGTTACCCCGTTAGAAATGTGATACACCACCTCCTTATAATAGAAAATGTGGTCTCAATTCAAAGATAATAAAAATTCTCAAAAGGACAGATAATGAGAGTTTTGTTATGTATATTTTACTCAAGATGCCAGATTGGGGTCGCTTGGTATATAGATCACCTGACTATACAAGGGTGGGTTCTACGTATCTTACGATCATGTCTTGTTCGGATGTGCCTCATCAATCCCCGCTAACTCCGGTATATACTTAGAAAAAGAATAAGTTCACTTTAGATCTCTCATCTTAACGAGTTTGATTAGTTTATTTTAGGTCTTTCATATTGACGTTGAGTTTTTTTAAGCGAATTAAACTCGTCATAATAAGGGACTGAAATTAAACTTATTCCGTCTAAAAACATAACTAAAATGTAGGCCCATATATATTGACAGGCCGAGTTTTAGGACCATTCAAACGCTAAACGAGAGGCCTCAATAAGTTCCATACTTCCATAGCCGGAACTCTGAAGATTTCCCAATCGACATGAGGGATCAAAGTTCGTGAGTTTCTCCAATATTTTCAGGATCAGCTTTTTGTGCAGCCTCTTCACGTGGTTCTACCTGAACACGACAAGGCAGCCATCCTTTGGCCTCTTCACGTTCGTGGTGCTCGCTGAAGAGGAAACGTCAGATTCGGCTCTTCTACATATATATCAGAACTGCTGCTCCTATGTTGTTCGCAAGCTTGCTTTCTTCGCAGCATAATCGTCTAATCAGTTAGTGCCGAGTCTTTGCAGTTGTGTTTGTCGTACAAGGACAAACGAGATAGCGTCATAAACAATATTGTTCTTGCCTCGTCTATCGTTATACTACCTCCATCCTAAAATAGGGATAAGTCCATTGCACCAACTCTTCTTGTTGTCTAAAATATACCCAAAAATTCCAAAATTGGATATCCAACTCCTTTTAACTTTCAAAATCATGTAAAGGACTCCTTCGCACAAACTTAAGTGGTTTTCGTCTACATGACAACTGATGTGGCAATCAGTCAACTCAAGAAAATAAATAAAAATCATGGACCCCACATATCAGTGCTCTAGCTCTGTCTGCCCAGTGCCCACACAAGACGACCATGACGAGCGACAGAGCGAGCCAGGGCGAGGCAGTGGTGACGGTGGTGGACGTTGGTCGCGTCGAGGCTGAGCTCTGCATCCTTCCACCGCCGTCGGTCTCACCACCGGCTCTACATCCATTTGTCATCTGTCGGTCACCAGTCACATCGCGCCGGCTCTAGGCACGCATGGAGTGTGCTTAAGGAGGCGGCGAGGAGGTAGAGATCGAGCTTGCGACATGTCGGGAAGGGGGATGGAGTGGAGCTTGAGCTCTCCGGCGCATGGAGGAGGCGTTTCGGGATGTGGTGGGCCAGGAACCGGAGTCTGAACTCACTGGCGCATGGAGGAGAAGGCGCTCGGGGAGGCTGCAGTCGAGAAGTTGGAGCTCGAGCTCGTAGACACATGAAGGTGGAGGTATTGGAGGAGACGAAGTTCGACCTCACAGAGTGCTGCTGATGGGTTGGGGGAGGGGGGTGACTTCGGTTTCTCCCTCGAGCTCGGGGCGGGCTCCATATCCTCATCAATGGTGGGAGAGGGGCGGTCGGGCAACTTTGACTCCACCGTCGAGCTCATCATGGGCTCGAGGTCCTGTCTTCTTCGACCTCGACAAGGGACGCAAGCACCCAGCACCATCCGAGCCTTACCTACGCCACGCCGTCAACACCCACATCCTTGTCCTATTCTCCGCCATCGGCTCCCAGTCTCTAGCTAGAGGTGCCGCCGACTAAGGCGTAGCCATCTGGACGTTGAGAGAGGGCTAATCTGCGGCGAGAGAGTGGAGAGAGGGAACTCGACGGGGATGGAGGAAGGGAGAAGGCCGGGGACGGAGGAAGGAGCTCGCCGTCAGCTTTTGCTCCTCCGTGGAGCTTCTCGAGGGAGATGAGGAGAATAGAGGATGGGACTGACAGGTGGGACCCTATTAACGACAAATTTTGGTAATTTCTGTTAGTCAAGATCGAGTTAAAAATAAAATTCATGCTGTGATTATAGAAGATTCGGTTGGCAAGTTTGTTCGGATTTGAATCAAGCTTCCGTGAGAAGGACGATATGTTTTAGTTCCTATTTTCTATAGATATTGTTTTGAGCCGATAAAGTCATGTTCTGATCGGACTCGATTAGTTTTCTTTTTCTGTAAGATAGCCAATAGGAGTTGTGTTTGAGTCGGATTTGTATTAGTCTATAGGTATAAATATATACACTCAGGATCTTTGTAATTTAACAACAGTTCAATATACAATTTTTGGCGCATCGCCAACCCTATTTTTAGTTTCGATAAGTTCTTGTTTTCGAGTTTGGGTTGCATCGGTTTCGATCTCCGGCGAGAAAATAAGTCCTGTCAACTTCGCTTGTATCGGCGAAAGTAGTACTTTCTCGGTTAGGTTAGATATACTAATTAAGCTTTTGCTCGCGTTGCCTATCTGATGTATTGGCTCATTCTTAGATTGCTTTACTTTCTTGGTTAGATCTAATATATCAATCACTTTTAAAAAGCATCCATCGACTAGTTTAAATATACCCGGCTTATATTAATTTTGAACTGTCTTGGTTAAGTCTAATCTTCTGGGTTATAATTTGTTGGTTAGATTTACTCAAGTTGATAGGTGCTATTCATTTTGTTATCGGAGTTTCAGCCGATAAGGTATCTGCTTATCATATATTAACTCACTATATTAGTTTATTCACAAAGTTTAATATAATCGGCTAGTTGTTGTTCTTACTAGCTTCAATCTTATACTATCTCGATTATGTCCGATCTATCAAGATTGTGGTTAGTAATTACAATTTGCTTGTGATTATATTTTAATTTGTTATAATTGATACTAGTTTATTTACTTTCATATAGAGTAATGATAAGTTTTAATTTTTAACACATCGGCCTATATCCAAAGATACATATATTTACTTAAGACTCTATTTTATTACTCTCAATCTTATACTGTCTTGGTTAGATTTGATCTATCAAGATTGATTGTAATAAGGTTAGAAGATTTTTAAATATATTATATCTAAGTTTCGGCCGATGTTGCCTTATTCTTTTTATATCTAAGTTCCATCGGTCATGGCCGATCGATCCAAAATTCCATCGGCATCCGCTGAGCACACAATACTGTATTGGCCCTAAGGCCGATTGGCCCCCCTAGATCTAATCTTTATGTTTCTATCTTGTTAGTTGCAGGATCAAACTAACTGGCACACCCTGAACCAATTTGATAGGACCTGCTCTAGAGCTAAGCAAATCTCTCAGACTTTCGTATGTACGACAAATTTTACATCAACAGACCCCTATGCCGACATGGAACTACTTATTAAGGTAGCATCCAACTGTACCAAAACTAGCCTAAAAATCGGGCAAAATGTTCGGTATTGATAATTTAGGGGTGCAATATATCCGGTTTTATAGTTTGTAGGTGCAAATTAGACAACATGAAGAGTTGAGGGGTGTAAAATGGAATTATCCCTCTAAATCATAGTAACTTTTGACTATAAATTTAAATACAATGTATGAACTTATAGTAAAAGATTGTTAAATTTTAGAACAGACGGAGTAAAGTCAGATTAGACGTAAATAGATGAGACATACTGCTACAGTACTACTGCTAACAAAGTAAAACGTTAAGAAAACAGTAAAAATAGATGAAGAACAAAATAATACAATATGTGTATTCGTCGTTCGCCAGTGTATCAACAAGAGAACCGAAACTCCTGTTTGACAACTTTGGAAAAGGGACGGGGGAGTACTAGCAATCATGCAACACCCTCCCTCCTCCCCATCCAATCCTCCGGTGTCATCGTCGCCTTTGCGACAGATACTTCCATGGATCGTAGAGGTGGCAATGGCAATTTGGCAAATCGACTTTGCGTTGTCGTCTTCTCGGACGATGGGCCGCGTCCCGGCGTCCCGTGAATGGTGAATTGATTGATTGATTGATTGATTAAGCCTCTTGGTCTGCGCAACGGCGGCGCAGCGCCAACTATTACTTCCTCTCTCTCGTTTCAGGGAGACGACGAGAGAAGCTGCGGCTAACCTGGTGGCGCGCGCCACCTTCACATGGAAGCCGCTCCCGAGATACAGAGGTGCAACGCCGGCGACGTGGAGTCGGAGCACGACCACGCCGGCGGCGCCGAGCGCGCGCGGCAGGAGGAGCAGGTGCAGGTGCAGGTGCCGCCGCCGTGGCGCGAGCAGGTGACGGCGCGGGGCATGGTGGCGGCGCTGCTCATCGGATTCGTCTACACCGTCATCATCATGAAGCTGGCGCTCACCACGGGGATCATCCCCACGCTCAACGTCTCCGCCGCGCTCCTCGCCTTCCTCGCGCTCCGCGGCTGGACGCGCGCGCCCGCCCTCCTCCTCGGCGGCGGCGCCGGCGGAGCCTCCTCGTCCCCGCGGCCCTTCACCCGCCAGGAGAACACCGTCGTCCAGACCTGCGCCGTCGCCTGCTACACCATGGGATTCGGCGGTGCGCACCCCACTACTACTTCCTGTTTGATTTCTTGCCGAGTCTTTCTTAATTTGTTTATGGGGTTGGTTGCTGCATATAAAATTGGGGATATTGCGCGCACAGGTGGGTTCGGGTCGTCGCTGCTGGCTCTGAACAAGAAGACGTACGAGTTGGCCGGGGTGAGCACGCCGGGCAACTCGCCGGGGAGCTACAAGGAGCCCGGGGTCGGGTGGATGATCGGATTCCTGTTTGCGATTAGCTTCGTTGGGCTCCTTAACTTGCTTCCGCTCAGAAAGGTGTGTACTTTGCCCACAAATTTGTTGCGTTGGTACTGAACATTCAACGGATTGTACCCATCCCTGCAAATTCAGGACTCTCTACTGTTCCTGCTATGATGTTCGTTAAATTGTTGTGATTTGCTATGTCAGTGAACTGATTTTTTTTCTCAGTTTTGTTTCGCATTTTTGGAAAATATAGCTCAGTTGTTGCATGTGAAATCTGTACTGTATTCTCAGTTTTGTGCTGATATTAAGGGTGTGTTCATTTGAAGGAGTTGGGAAGAAATTCTCCACACGAAAAACGAAGCGACTCATTATTACATGATTAATTAAGTATTTACTAATTTTTTTTGAAAAATGAATTAATATGATTTTTAAAGCAACTTTCGTATAAAAACTTTTTGCAAAAAACACATCGTTTAGCAGTTTGAAAAACGTGCGCGAAGATGTGAGTTGAGAAAGTAGGGTAAAGAACTCACCTAAACACTGCTAGTTTGTGAACTCATTGAATCACTTCCATTTTAAGATGAAAACAAAGGTTGTTACATTTGTAAATTTTTCTGATCTCGGGATATGGATAGGTGCAACCATCATGATTTCAAGAAAGACTAGGAAGTTATCCATCAGTCTGCCATTATCTGTTTTACATTGTTAGGTCCTTGACCTGCTTTATCTTGCTAACCTTTAACTAGAACTACTTGTTCAGACTCCAGAGTAATGAGGATGTGCCTAAACTAACTTAACACATCGTGTGCATGGCATGGAAACCCAACTAACCTGCAACAGTTCAACACAAATTGGGAGTTCTACATAGTACACATACTAATATTTGGTATGTGGCATTACATTTCCATTATCCTCAACCAAAAAATTGACTAAAGTGCTAAAATGAAATGAACTTTGTTGAGACAAACAAAATGTCATAGACTAAATGAGACAATTGTACACAAGAATTCCCTTCTAGTTACTCTTCTTCAAGTCCAAAAAATTTGTCATTACAATTTGTAGTTTGAAGACAGAAACCTGTTTTCTTTGCATTTGTCTGTCCCACCTAATGATGTGCATGACATTTTCAGGCTTTGATCATAGATTATAAGTTAACCTATCCAAGTGGGACTGCAACTGCTGTTCTTATAAACGGATTCCATACCCCTCAAGGAGAAAACAGTGCAAAGTATGGTCCAGGTCTCACTTGTGCTAAATACATCATTGCAGTTCGTCATATGCATTATTAATTCTACTTTTCATGCCAGGAAGCAAGTCCGCGGATTTCTGAATTGCTTTGGGATCAGCCTCTTATGGAGCTTCTTCCAGTGGTTCTACACTGGTGGAGAGAGTTGTGGGTTTCTTCAATTCCCTACCTTTGGTCTAAAGGCTTGGAAACAAACGTAGGCACTATTGGTCACCCATTGTTTGTACCCCTACTTTATGCATCTTCGTCAGGCAGCCAGATTCTCCTAAGTTTTTTTGCTGCAGGTTCTATTTTGATTTTAGCCTCACATATGTTGGTGCGGGAATGATCTGCTCACACCTTGTAAACCTCTCTGCGCTCTTTGGCGCAATACTTTCTTGGGGGATAATGCGGCCACTGATCAGCATGCAAAAGGGTAACTGGTATCCTGGAAATGTTCCTGAAAGCAGCATGACAAGCTTGTTTGGTTACAAGGTCAGGCATACAATTTACCTTTTCCTCAAAATAGTCTGATGCGAATCCATAATTTTGCATGGTATAGTATCTCTAATTTTCTCCTTGTCAGTCCTTCATGTGTGTAGCTTTGATCATGGGGGATGGCCTTTACCACTTCATAAAAATAACAGGTATCACTGCTAAGAGCCTGCATGAACGATCCAATCGCAGACATGTTAAGAAAGGTAAACGCGCTCCGCGAAATTAACAATTTCCACGTTTTCTCCCCTCTTTTATCACCAAGGTAGCTGAAGCTGAGTGAATTGCAGCGACAAATGAGGATACATTTGTAATTGATGATATGCAGCGTGACGAGTTCTTCAACAAAGACTATATTCCAAACTGGCTAGCGTATGCTGGATATGCCTTACTGAGCATTGTTGCGGTAATTGCGATACCCGTAATGTTCCAACAGGTGAAGTGGTACTATGTTGTTGTAGCCTATGTACTTGCTCCTGTGCTGGGATTCTCCAATGCCTATGGAACTGGGCTAACTGACATGAACATGAGCTACAACTATGGCAAGATTGCTCTCTTCATCTTTGCAGCTTGGGGAGGGAGGGACAACGGTGTCGTTGCTGGTCTTCTTGGTTGTGGGATAGTGAAGCAGCTAGTACAAGTCTCTGCTGATTTGATGCATGACTTTAAGACGGGTCATCTGACACTAACATCACCAAGATCCATGCTTGTTGGGCAGGCCGTTGGTACAGCGATGGGCTGCATAATCTCTCCACTCACTTTCTTGCTCTTCTATAAAGCATTTGATATTGGTAACCCTGATGGATACTGGAAGGCTCCATATGCCCTAATATTTCGGAACATGGCTATTCTTGGTGTCGAGGGCTTTTCTGCTCTACCAAAGCATTGTCTTGAGCTGTCTGCTGGCTTCTTTGCATTTTCTGTCCTCATCAACTTTATGAGGGACTTCTTGCCACGCAAGTACAGGAATTATGTGCCCCTGCCGACGGCAATGGCTGTGCCATTCCTTGTTGGTGCAAATTTTGCTATTGACATGTGCGTGGGAAGCCTGATAGTCTTTGCCTGGCACAAGATCAACAGCAAGGAGTCTGCGTTGCTAGTACCAGCGGTTGCATCTGGTTTTATTTGTGGAGATGGTATATGGATGTTCCCTTCTTCCCTGCTTTCTCTTGCTAAGGTTAAGCCACCAATCTGCATGAAGTTCACTCCGGGAAGCTAGGAAAACAGGCGTTTCCTGGATGGTGAGTTGGACATGGTATGATAGGTGAGATGACTAATATAATCTTTTTGGCATACTAATGATCTGTTGCTGTATTCTTCCTTTCTATGAATTGTGCTTATTGGAGGTTATCTGTTTCTTCAGATATGGATAAACCGGCTACTGTATCCAGAGATGCACAAAACCACCATCACTTGTTACCATAGTTCCACGCTTTTTTGGAAAGATGAAAATGCAACAAGTTCGACAAGTATTAAAGAGACACCTTGGAGATTATCTGTTGGTGTCTTGAAAATCAGTTTTTCTCTGTATTTCCAGAGGGAAGTGATTCTTCAGACTACTGGTACCGGTTGTGTATTGTGTGAGTACATAGTAGAGAACTTGTAGTTCTGCATCATTTTGAAGGATAAACATGAATAGTTGTTTGTAACCGTATAGAGCACTATTGCGCAACCTCCTGTAGTTAGTTGTTTTAGTTTGTTTTTTAGATAGTTAGACTACACCAAAGAGTTAATTAATAACTCTTGTCAAATAATAGTATAACCTTGCAAGTAGCAGCGCCTCATCACGTACATATTGTATTTTTGGATTGTATTCCTTCAGAACCTTTCTGGATTGTGAGTGGAACTTCTGGCGAAATTTCTGTGTTCCTCTCCTGCCGCATCCCAGGCAAGTGAAGAGCTCAGCTTTGCCTAGTGAACTCAATGGAAAATAGCAATGGACTTTATTTTATTTTTTGGATAAAGGGGAGAGGGAGACCCCAGCTTGTATTGAAAGCTGATATAGTTCTTACAAAAGTAAATAAAAACAGAAAGAGTTGATGATTAGGACATCAGCTTACAATCAGCACAGCAAAAGAAACAACCAACACCACGTTACCGTACCAGGCTCAGTTACAGGAATATGGCTTGGTGTGTGTTAATTTCCACCTGTATGGTAACGTTACGACGCTTTAACCTTTTGAAAAGTTTCCTTTCAGTATCTATATCTCTCATTCGATTCTTATGTTTCTTCTGCAGTTCAATTAAACGGTTATTTCTGTGTTTTATAATTATCACTTACATTCTTATCAGAATCCTATATTTTTTCTTCTCTGTTTTTTCATTCCTCTTTTTTTTTATTTCTACATTTGAAAGTTTATCCTAAAGAGGCAGAAGCACTTGTTGGGCCACGGATGGAGCTCCCATGCCCAATGTGCATCAGCGTCACGACCCATCTTCGCCCACGTGGAAAAAGTATACCGGAGGTCTCTCATTTTGTCATCGAATTACAAAATCGTCTCTCAACCAAAAAGTCAGATACAACGCATCCTCCAACTTTTAAAACCAGTGCAAACGAGATCCCTCGGTGGTATTGTCCTCGGTTTTGGCTGACATGATAACTACATGACTCCTTTGACTAGGTCTTCGTTCCACATAACGTTAACATGACAGTTTCATCTGGAAAAAGATAATAAAATAATAAAAAATGATAGGGTCCACTGGTCATATCCTCTTTTTTCTTTTCTCTTCTTCCTCTCTTTCTTGCGTCAGGCAGGGAGGAAGGGCAAAGGACAGAGATGGCTGGCCCTCACACGACGGCATGGGAGCGTCGCAACGGCCACGTCTTGGTCGTGTTGCTCGCCCTCATCTACGCTAGCCCAAGGGAGGGGGTCGCCCACCGAAAGCTCCTCACCACCGACAGGAAGTAGCTCAGCCCAGGGGAGCGAGCAAGCTCACCAGCCTCCCTACCCCCCTCACCGGCCCGCCTCCTTCCTTTCCCTGCGCGCTCGTCGCCGGTCTCCCCTCTCCCTCGATGGCCTTCCTGTCTCCTCCCCCTTCATGCACGCTCGTCACCAGCCTCCTTGCCTCCTCCCTCTCCATGCGCCCTCGTCGCTGGCCGCCGCCACCACCAGGTCGTTGTACCAGAACCACATTGCAATGTAGCACAGTTACAAACTAGTAGGCTCTCAAGACTAGCCAGCCATGAGGCCCATGAACAGGGTTATCATCAGCGTGCTTCGGCCTCGCTCTCAATAAGGACAACCACGCCGCCATCGACGTGCTTGGCACGGTGCCTCCCCTACTCCACGCGCCTGTGTGCCATGCCGGGATAGCACTCTACCACCTCTACAAGATGGCTGACGTCGGGATGGTCGTCGTCATGCCTTCCTCCACCCTTCCCCTTCCCCTCGTCCGCCTCTCCCTACCTCGTCGGCAACAACGACGATGACCGCATCGACGCGAGCACCAGGTATGCAAGTACCTCCTTCCCCTCTACACTAAACGCCACCATAGCCGTCGGCAGCAACCTCATCAGCACCGTCTCTGCCATCTCCCCACCACCCACCGCCACTAGCAGCGACAACGAGGGATGCACCTTGCCCTTCCCCATTTCTTTCCCAAGCTTCTCGACTCTTCCGCAGGCAACGCCGCCCATCTCTGCGCCACCTAGCTCCTCTTCGCCACCACCAATGCCCTCCTCCACGGTGCTGCCATCGTGGGCCGCCTCCTCTCCTGCCTCACCCCGCCAGCCTCCTCTGCACCCGCCGCTTCCCCTGCCCAGACGACGACGAGAAAAGTGAGAGAGAGAGAGGGGGAGAAGGGAGAGAAGAGGGGAAAGAGAGAGAGAGGGTGATAACGTGGGTCACCCTGACATGTGGTTTCAATGCTGACTCAGCCGTCACATCGGCAAAATCGGGATCAATGCTGCCTAAGAGCATTTTCAAGAGCATCCCAAAATTTAACTCCTAAAAATCTTGGATTGGGACCATCCAAAAAAAAAAATTGGGCCCAAAAATCATCTCCTACTCCAAAAGTGCCCCTAAATTTGGTTTCCAACAACTTTAAAATATGCCACATCATCTCAAGTAGGTCCTGCTTCAACCGTTTATGTCTTTCCATTTTTCCGGTAAGAAGGAGATCGGCGCTGGGCGCTACCAACCAATCGCGCTCTAGCGGCTCAGCTATGCTGTGCAGCAGGGTGATCTTGCGCGTGCCTAGCGGCTGTGGCTGCGCACGGCGAGGGCGCCGGCAAGTCTGCAAGGCACGTCGAGGAGGTAGGTAGGGCACGGCCAGGGCTCAACCATCCCACGGCAGGGCACGACAGAGTAACACATGAGGTTCCTTGGTACAGTGCTTACTGAAAAACCAAGTGGTACAGTTTAAAACGAGTTGATGGTTTGATGCAAAAATGAATATAGTTAATGGCCTACTGATCACAAATCTAATCTAACATTCCATTTTCCAACCATGTAAGCATTCAAAGTTCAATTATTTTTCCTGAGCTGGAAATAGGTGTCTGCAATCACATAAATTTTCTATTAAGTATTGTTCTAGCTAGATATTACATTAGAGTGTATTTTTTAGAGCTAAGCCTCTGAGGCCTGAACTTAACTGAACATCATGACATGCTCAACTAGTAGCATTCACTTTTAGATGTAATAAATCTTTTAGATGCATCATTGCTAGTACTAGTAGGAGTAGCATTCACTTTCAGATACAATCAATACTTCATATCCAATCCGTAAATCTAATTATCCATAAAATCCATAGTACAAACCCTGAATATCAACAGAATATAATTCAGCCAACTATCCAATCCAATTCAAGCCAACAAACCAGAGGGTTGAGAAGAAAAATGTTTGTGTTAGCTGATGAATCAAAATATTGAAGCACAATTTGCATGCAAGGAGGCAACAAAATGGGCCTCTCGTAATCACCTTAACTAGAAGGGTTTTCACTTCAGCAATACCTAATATGAACATGAAGGATAATGTGCACGGTCAGAGCTGTTCTTCCTAACATGTCCAGTAAATGAAAAAAGAACCACAAAATGACATGATTTCCTAAAGTCCATAAGCATATTGTTAACGCCGAAATTTGGTAAGCCCTGAAGTCATCATCGGGGCTTAGGAATCATATCGGCTTCAGAGTCCTATGATGAGCCGATGGACATATCAAGTTGTCAGCAGTTGGATTCTGAATGAAGTCGGTTAAGGAAATTAATCAATTAAAGAAAACTTATCCAGAAGAGACCGAGTTTAAGTAGGATGCAGCATGATAAGTTATCTATTAATTAGGCAGAGTCAATTAGTTTCCTTTTACTTTTAGTAAAGATTATTTAAAGTCCGAATAGGACTTGTATCTTTTACTCTATCTTTAGAAAAGTTTTTGTCTTGTCTAATAAGAACTGATATCTACTCATGGGTATAAATATGTACACCCGAGGTCTATGTAAGATATCTCTCGATCAATACAACTTTCGGCGCATCGCCACCCTTTTTTCCAAGGTTTTTATTTATCAATCAGTGGAATTTGGCACCTGACGCGGGGCTGCACCTGATGAAGTGGTAAGTCCTACGTTCTGCCGGCCCTACCTATTTATCATATATCTTAGTTAATCTAGTTTGACAACTCGATTTACTTGTATCAGCTGGGATCTGCTTTAGGTTTTTTGCCGGTATCGGCTAAATTGCTTTGCCATATTAGATTAGCTAAGGTATCCACCACTCTTAAAATCAGTGAAAGGCTTGATTGTCTAGATATTATGTTTTTTCATACTTTCCGCTGCATCAACCCTAGTCATGCTTAGAACCATAATCTCTAGCTTGCTTTTGATTGCCAATAAGGGTTTCATCGGGGTTTCAGCCGATGAGTTATCTAGATGTTGCATCGGCTCACAAGGATTACATGCAAGTTGGCCGATGACAGCAAAAGTTTCATTGATTATCTAATCGTATGGATTTAATGACATCAGACCTCCAGCCGATGTATGCTTTAACCTTCGGATCAACACTTATTCTATCATATCACTATTAGCCGATTAGTTTTTATCAGATTATATTATTGTTTTATTACATTATCATCAACCGATTGTCTTTATATCGTTATTTACATCAAGTATAAGAATCTACAGCCGATTGTTCAAAACCCTATCGACATCGGCTGGTGTCGGCATCGGCTGAAATTACTCTATCGGTTTGTCAGCTGATCGGCTATTTGATCTACTGTTTATATATCTTGTCAGTTGTAGGATCAAACTGATTGGCACGCCCGCATCTCATCAACTTTAGGACTTGCACTAGAGTTAAGCAGATCTTTCAGGTCTTCGTGTGCCACACGCAGGATCTACGTCAACATATCTTTTGGCACGCTCGACGGGACAAATTTTACGTCAACACATACCTAATCAGTAACATTTAATCTCACACTAATTCGACAGCATTTAACACTTCAAAGATTCCAAGCCGTTCGATGCAGATTTCATTTTGTACCCAGAAAAAGAGCAGATCCAAGCACCTTGATGGTCCTCAGTGCATGACAGCAGAGGAACACAGGAGAGGGACAACGTCCTCTGTGACGGCGAGGCGATGATTGCAGGAGGTCTGGCGATGACGCAGATGGATGGGCAGAGTCACGGAGGCCCGATGATGCCCTGGATGGAGGGCGAGGCCTCACTTTGGACGGAAGGGACACCGCGCACTGGCCGAAGCGAAGGCGATGCTCGTTGATGCCTTTCTGAGCGTTGCCCTGCAACGGAGGGTCTTCGGCACCAGGAGCGCTCGGCAGGACGTGACGGCTCCGGATTGTCACGAGAGGGGAAGAAAAGGCGCGAGCGGCAAAAATCTCCCGCGATTTCATCAATTGGGAGCGCATCGAGGTGCCCAAAACTGGCTCAGATTGGCTCTGGTTTTGGGTGTGGATAAATATTGAGACCATTTTTGGGCATCTCTTGAAGACATGATTTTAGACTATATTTCTAAAATTTATCTTTTGGAACTGGTATTAGGGAGCTCTTGGAGATGCTCTAATAACTTAGAGTAACCCAGTTTTATAGGTTAAGGGATATCATATATCTGGTTTTTGGGTTGAAGGATGATTTTGTAATTCGATGACAAGACGAGAGATATGTATTTTTTCCTCACCCATGTTGGTGGACGGCAGGTCGGTCCTCCGTAAAGCAATGTTGGGTTCACATCCATGTCCCATTCACTCCCGCACAAGTCCCAGGCTCAGAACGTCCGACCGACCCAGCGTGCGCCACGAGAGCTTGAACGGTGGTGGCGACGCCCGCGCGGCTCCCGGCTCAGCCAGAAAACGCGGCGCGACGCAGCGGCATATGCTCCTCTCGCAGTAGCCGCTTCGCTTCCGTGGCGCCGGGCCGGCTGCCGTGCCAAACGCGCGCTGACGCTGAGGCTAGTCGGGTCAAGTCCTCCTCCACTCAGCCAGTCCGCCTCCGCCCACGGTATGTGGCCGCTGGTTTGCACCTTTGAACCGCAGTAAAATAAAAATGAAGGGCGAAATTCATGTGCCATTTCCTGAGCAATCTTTGGCCTTTTGCCTAACCATTTCGCCGATATCAGGGTACCCAGACGCTGTTAATTAATTTCCGAAATGGAAGACCATGGAAGCCTTTACCGGCCCTTATACGTACGTGATTAAACATTGCCTCCGATCGAGATACGATATGCCTCATTTGCTGCCTTTGCTAAATGCTAGTAGCTCTAGTAGCTCTTTCCTTTTGAAGCCCAGGTTGACGATCTGTCCTCATAAGGAAGATCAATACGAACATGTGCCGTTCAGCGTCAGAGAGCAATTTTGGAGGTATCTATGGTTCTGGAGTTGTTGCAGTACATGCCCCCCGCCTTCGCAAGAGCAATTTTGCTAGTCAAAAGATGCAAAAATTCCAACGAATTTTCGCGGATTTTACCCTCCAGTCCGGTGTGCGAGAGCTACTTTGGAGAGTCCTCCAATTACCGAACTTCTTAGCATTGGGTTTTCCATTAGAAATTGACAACTGCCAGGCACGCGAGGTCAACACCACACCAGAACAGCATGACGCCAAGTTGCCGACACGTGATGATACTGCACGGCGTCTCTTGGCTATATTTAGTCAGCAGCGGAGGATGCCGCCCGGCACACGGGATGAGCAAAACGGTGGGATACATAGATAGATAGATAGGCCAGCAAGAAAGCCGCCATCGCCTGTCTGTCTGGTCCAAGAAACAGAAACATTCGCTGTGTATAAGTGGCAGAAATCGTCGCTCCAGTGTAAGCGGATCAGTTTTCTTTTTCCGGGAGAAAGAAAGGTTTGCTGCGATGGCCGGAGGGAAGGCGGTGTACTCGTTCCAGGAGGTGAGGAAGCACAACGACCGGAAGGATTGCTGGCTCATCATCGCCGGCAAGGTTAGCCCGCCACCACCTCCTCCTCCCTATCGTTTTGTTTCATTTCGTCTTCTTGGCTCTTTGCCTGCACCAAACTTACGCTGCCTTTTCTTCCCCAGGTGTACGACGTGTCGCCGTTCATGGAGGAGCACCCCGGCGGCGACGAGGTCCTGCTGGCGTGCACCGGTGAGCCGCCGCTCGATCTGATTCCCCCCACACCACAATGCTTTGAGACTTTTGATCGACATGATCACACAAGCTGATCCATGGAATGAATTAAATTGTCTCCTCTGCAGGCAAGGACGCGACCGCGGACTTCGACGACATCGGGCACACGGCGACGGCGAAGGAGCTGATGCCGCAGTACTGCATCGGCGAGGTCGACGCCTCCACGGTCCCGGCCAAGCCCGCCTACCGCGTCGTCGCCGAGGACGTTAGCCCCGAGCCGGGCTCAGCGAGCCAGGGCGCCTGGCTCACGGCGCTGCAGCTAGCCGTGCCGGTCGTGCTGCTGGGGCTGGCCTACGCGCTCCAGGACTTCGCCAAGACCAGGACGGCGTAGGACGGCTCTGCCGCTGCAGGCTGGCGGCCTCTTGGAATCGTCATCTGAATATGCGGTTCCATTTACAGTCGAAATGTCAGACTGTCAATTAAGTGTAACAGTGCTAAGTGCTCCGTAAAAAAAAATAAATGTTTGCCGATGAAGTTTTGTTTTTTGGTTGTCTGCTTTTCTGCCATTTTGCATCTCAGCATGAACCATTGATTCATCTCCATCGTTCACACTTCACTTTCTTTGGATCATCTAGAATCTTCCGTTTAGTAGTATTCTGGTAGTTGTGTAGAACTCTTGCAATCTCTTATTGACTTAAAATCTGTGGACTAAGATTGAAGCAGGTTGAGGCAGTCATCTGCCATAATTCTTTGATACTCTTTTCTCAATACAATGAGATATATCTCAATGCTATGTATGTCTTCTTTAAATGTTGAAAAGCTTGTCCAGGAAAACATCGTCTAAGCAGGCAATTGAACAAGCCAAGCATGGGGGAACAGACCGAGTAAATAATCCAAATACAAGAACCAACGACGTATATGAATTATTCCTATTAATATTTGCCAAGATGACAATGTAACAAAAAATTCCTTCCGCAGGATGAACAGAAAGAGAAAGAACACAGAAGAAAAATGAATATTCTTTTACATGTGTACCACCCGCCTAATCTATAAACAACATCCAACGGCAAACGAGGAAACCGAAGGAACTTACAGTACTCCGGGGTTTACAACTCGCTATGAATCATTCCTGGTAGACCTGTAGTCAAGGGTCGTGGAGCGGCACATAGATATATACAGCATCACAAGGGTCTTGGCTTGGGCGTGAGTTGCGTACCTCAGAACTTGTACAGTTTAAACTGTTGGAGCTACTTGTGTTAAATTAATTAATTGATTCTACGATACCAATATATAGTGCTAGGAGCCTGCTTCCAGCTGAAGAACCTGCTCTTGCTTTCCTCTTATAAATGAGGTCAATTCTTTTGGTGCAACAACCGACTTGAGCCACTCTTGAAGCTCCTCGCCCTCAAC
Organism: Oryza officinalis; assembly: GCA_008326285.1. Classification (NCBI taxonomy): domain Eukaryota; kingdom Viridiplantae; phylum Streptophyta; class Magnoliopsida; order Poales; family Poaceae; genus Oryza; species Oryza officinalis. The sequence goes on along the minus strand of BDMV01000002.1, from coordinate 45,682,539 downwards.
CTTTTCATTCTCTGTACGGGGTAAAGAAGAAAGCAGTTATGCATAGGTTAAACAGTTTCATTTTTAACCTAATGAAGCAAAACCCATCATCAAGGGCGGATCCAAAAAAAAAATAATAGTGGGGACTGAACAAACTAGAAGAAGACTCCAGCCCCTACATCTTATTGATATATGAAAAAAATTTTAGAGGGGGCTTAGGGGGGTCTCCATGGTTCCCGTGACGGTAGTGGGGGTCTCAAGACCCCCCGCCCCCATGGTTGATCCGCCACTGCCCATCATAGAAAGGAGAGCCACAATAACATATGCAACCTGATAATTTGGTCTAGTTTTTACCTTCTAAATACGCTCCAAGGCCTTCCAAAACTGTAGGATTAGCACGGACAACTGAAAGAGCGACATCAAGGGCTGATTGAAGAAGGGCTTTTACTTCCCGCTGGACAAGGTCAACTAGATGGCCCTGTCATTAGTTTTGCAGTGTGAGCACAATACATGCAGATGGTAGCTTACGCATTTGTCAGGCAAAGAGACTTATTTTTTTCCAAAAGAGTAAATTCATAGTTTAAGAAAGGAATAGGGAAATATGAAAATAAGAGCTTCTGTTCGTAAAATTTGTACAAAATGTTAGACTCATTCGTAGGCGTGGACGAATTAGTCATTTGTTCCAATCCGAAGCATAAACAAAGACAGGGGTAATCTTTCGAAAAAAGAACTGACTTTCTAAAAAGTAAAAAAAAGTACCCACGAAAATGTCCAAGTTCCAAATAAAAAAATTCAAGTAAAGGAGTAGGGACATTTTGAGACAGACCTGATCCCTTCCCCATGGAGAGCCTCCGGATTCATCTAGCCCACCGTTTGACAATGTTGCTACCGATATCGGACCGATGCGCTGATTAAGACCATACTCTGCTACAGCCTTGTATGCCATGTCAGTGGCACGCCTTATGTCATCAAGTGCTCCAGTAGAAACACGCCCTGACAGTACTACTTCCTCTGCTGCCCTTCCACCCAAAAGTGTTACTAGACGCCCACGCAGTTCATCAACAAAGAGCAAATATCTATCTTCTGTTGTGGGAGGGGTGTACGTAAAGCCCAATGCACCACCTGACCTTGGCAATATACTCAATTTCTGGTGGAAAAAAAAACAGCACTAAAATGTAAGGACAATACGAACATGTTCTTAAACTGTTCTATCGATAGTTGCTTGACTTCAAACCTCCACACGTGGCTGCCCTGGCAGTAGGTTCGCTACAGCAGTTCCCACAACTGCATGACCAACTTCATGCCGTGCAACAACAGCCTTTTCATTACCCTTCAGCTTTGCATGTTTTTTCTCAATGCCCTAAGAAAATAATTCCAGTTAGTTTCCAGGAAACAATGTGGAAGTACAACAATGTCTACTCTAACAGCTGGAACAGATACATCTTCCATAACAATATTGAACTAGGGCAAGGATCAACAAAAGGGTCATGCCTTTAGTGCTGAATCAATGGACAGCATGTAGGAAAAGAATGAGGACGGTAACATCATATGACCTTATGGTGTCCCCATTATCAAATAAAGGAAATCCATAAAATCTACCACCAGAAAATTCACAAGTTGAACCGTATTTCAAAAACTTTAGAAATTTTGACTACCAGCAAGGGTGGAAATAGACATAAATTCATTGCAAGAAACTGAACACATGCAGTGGATATAATGCACTGGCAGCTTTATTACCTATACTACAAAAGCAGAATTGGGAGAGACAAGTCAAGAATAGTTTCAAAATGGATATCTGGATATTTGTCTTGTATAAGTTGCCATTCCACATATTCTTGTAAATCCTCTATGCATTGCATGGTTAAGAAAACTAGGATAGAAATAAGAAACCAAGCAGAAGAAATTTCCTTGTATACAATGACCTTAAGCAAAACAATAATAGCAAACGAATTTGAGATAAAAGAACATACAGCAATAGAGCGCTCCACTGCACAGATGAAGTCAATTTTTTCCACTATTTCTTTATTTGATCTCCCAGCCAACAAAGCAGCTTCATTTACTAAATTTGCAAGGTCTGCCCTGTATAGTGTAAAAAGAATGTCAAATCAACTGAAAGTGCTACATGCTTATTAAAAAGGGACAGAAGAATTCTCACCCAGTAAAACCAGTTGTCATTGCAGCAATGTCACTAAGATCTACATCTTTACCCAGAGGAAGCTCCTTTCTGCTCACATGAACTTTCAGAATAGATTCTCTGCCAAATCTGTCGGGAGCTTCAACCTATCACATAAACATCCATGACCTCAGACAACAGAGATCCAGTATCACTTTTTTTATTGAGAAGATCAATTTACCATAACTACACGGTCAAATCTCCCAGGGCGTCGGAGGGCAGGATCTAAAACATCTGCTCGGTTTGTTGCTCCAAGTACAATGACAGCTGAGTTGGTGTCAAATCCATCCATTTCCTAGGTAGATTCAGAGAAAATTAACACGAAGATAATTCAATTGGACCCCAACCAAAGATGTGTGTATGTGAGTAAAGTGTAGTCAGAATCACAAGAGTAAAAAACTCTTTACTATCAATACCGTGAGTAATTGATTTAGTGTCTGCTCTCGCTCATCATTACTGACGATACGATATCGGCCATCACGGCTTTTTGCCACGGCATCAATCTACAAAGAAATGCAATTAGTTATCACACATTTAAGCACATAAAACTAGATTTTTGTCCTCAAACAGTAGGTTACCTCATCAATAAAAATAATCGAAGGAGATTCCTTTTTAGCTCTAGCAAATAGGTCACGCACTCGAGCTGCTCCCATGCCTACATACAACTCCACAAATTCACTTGCAGAGCAACTTATGAATGGGACTTCAGCTTCCCCTGCAACGGCTTTTGCAAGAAGCGTCTTTCCAGTTCCTGGAAGGCCCACCTGTAAATAATGAATTACATCATAGCACCAAAACTCTAGTCAAGCAACATTCATCATTACTTAAATGACTGCAGAACTGACCAACAAGACACCTCGAGGAGGACGAGCACCAAGACGAATATATCTTTCTGGGTTCCTTAGGAACTCCTGAACATAAGATTAAGATATAACTAGCTTATTCCCCTCGGGTCAACAGATAAGGCATAATATCAGTGGATAACTGCATATACGAGTAACATTGAGCATAAAACATATACCACAATCTCTTCCAGCTCTTCTTTGGCCTCATCTACTCCAGCCACATCAGCAAATGTAACCATATCGGTACTTTCTGAAACTTTTGCCCCACCAGAGTTTGAATTCTTCCGATTCCTCAGCTGGCCAGCTGAATGCTGATATACACAAGAAACTATATTATATCTATTAAAGATATAACAGAGTATGTTCATTAGTTGATTGAAGTAATGAAGTGCATTCATCAGTACCTGAGAAAAGCTTATTGGCAATCGCTGCAGAACTACAGCAATTAATACAACATAAATAAGAGCCACCTGTAAAAAAATAAGGGTATGGTTAGGACCAAAAAAACGCAGCTAGAAGAGAGAGCTGTATATTTCTAATAAAGAAGAAATTAGGAACAAAATGAAACAGCAAAACAGTGCTGACTCAGATAAACTGTATGCTCTGTAACCTACTTTCCACTTAGGATTCCATTTTGCTATATTAAGTTAAACAAAACCCCATTAATTCATTGATCTGTAAGTTCCAACATTCAACTGGAAGTTCAGTTTTTCATGTGAACCAATCCATCAACAATTCCATCCTGTTTTCTCATTCAAGGTATACAGCAGTGGTGATGAATGAGAGTTCACAAGGATGAAGGCACGAGGGGAACATGATAATAAAGAAGAAAAGTACTAGTGATTTTTAAGTCTTAATGTTAAAAGTTGTGCTTTCAATTTGCATTTGAAGTCAGGTTAGAAATTCAATCTACTGCATAATATTACAACTGCATGTAGAAATATCCACATGAGTCCTACAAACATGAAAACTATGCAGATAATTCATTATTTCCTACATTATTTCAGGTCATATCTGAACATTTATTTGACATATTGATGTGAGGATTTTTTGTGATATGCAACTGACTATAATTTATGTTCTTATAAATAATCGGCTTATCTGTGACCAGGGCACAAATATAATAAATTTTTAACTCTGAAGTACCATGTTTATAAAACATCATTTCAACTATCACCAAACACCATGGAATATGTGATTTCTGAGTCCTCCGTTAGCAAATTGAGCAACGATGCTTATGATTTTCCATAAGTTGAAACTAACATGAATTATATGCCCTCGCGCAGTTGCAAATATCTCAAGCCTTCATGCTAATAGTAAACACACAGCATTTTCTTCTCCTTCATGGCTGGCCAGTGGTAAGTATGACGTATATAGTGCTACAAGCCACAAAACAACTAGTTTGTCATATATATTCTAAATCACTAAAGCAAACTGAGAAAGCTAGGGCTCACTTTGCAGAAGTCAAGTCACTGCCACTAATTGATCTCTCCATTTCAAAACTCAGCACCACACCGGTCCTACAATAACCATCATTCTACATGCTATACTACATTCTTCCCTATCTATGTTCTGATGTGATTATTGCTTTCCCTATACTAAGATATCCAGGCTAAAAATATCACATGTGTAACAAATTAATTTTTCAGCTGCAGTGCCTTACCAAAGCCGAATTGAGCAAGCCACCAGACCTTTTGTCCGGCGACCCAAACTCAACACTATTCTCCACCATCTTTTCATATGGTGTCTTAATGTCCACTGGACGTGTCGTTGTGAAGACAATTCGCCTTGGAACTCCAGCATTATCAGCAACAGCATCTGTTCCACGCTGCACCTGTGGCTGCTCCATCGCACGGGCTTCAACCTCGGGACGGAGCCTGAACATGATGTGCACCCCGTCCACCTCGACCTTCTTCACCTGGTTCTTGTCTATGCTCGCCAGGAAGTCGCTGTACGGGACGCTGACGTACGTTGTCTGTGGCCGGGGCTCTGAGCCAGGCAGCGCGATCTCGGGGCGCAGCATTCGGAGCGCGAATATGGCGAACCCAAGCTGGAGCAGGAGGAACCCCATTTCTCTCCCCTGAACTATGGGCTCCCAAAGCCACTGCCCGACGCCCCCGCCCTTAATCAGCTTCCGCCGCCACTTGTTCTCCCCCCTCTTCGACGAGGGCGGCTGCGGAGGCGTCGCGGCCGCGCTCGTGGTGGTGCTCGTGCTGGCGCCATCACCTCCTGCCTCCGCCGCCGCCGCCCCGTCGCGGTCCCCATCTCCAGAGGAGGAGGACGCCTCTCCTGGCCCGGACGCTTCGGCCCCGTCCCCGTCGCGCTCGACGTTGGCGCGCGCCGCCGGCGGGCGTCGGACGCGGCGCTGGACGACGGCGAACCCGAGGCCCCGCGGCGGCACGGCGGAGATTCGGACGGACGGGGAGCAGCCTCCTCCCGCGGATGCTCTCCTGGGGAGCGGGCGCAGCAGCGACCGTGAAGGGGACGCGATGGGGAGCGACGCCGCCGCGAGGGTTTCGGCGGCGGCGGAGGCGGAGGCCATGTGAGGAAGGTGGGGATGAGAGGACGCGTGTCCCCCGAACCCTAATTCCTCGGAGTCGGAAGGATAGGAGAGCTCTCTCTCGCGGAGCTCCTCCGCTGCGCCGCGCCGCGCGCGCGTGGAGGAGGGAGGTATCGGCGGGGAGGGGTCGGGGTGAGGAGGAGAGATGAGGAAGGCAGAGGCCGAAGCGAGAGGGAAAGGGGGTGGCCGTTAGTTACGCACTACGCCGTCACACGGGGGGTTGTTTGTTATACGGACCTCCGGTCACCGATGCATCTGTACACGGTGGTTCACCGACGAGGTGGGCCCACATGGACTACTGCGCAGTGGGGCCCGTTTGTCAGTAGCTCGTAGTTGGCTGTCCGGGTTTCACCGTGCAAGAGCGCGGGGCTTATCCGTTCCGGTTGGATATCGCACGGAGCGGCGACGCAGGCGGTAACGGGGATTGGAGGCCGTGGGTCCCGCGTTGTCAGTGGGAGTAGTTTCGCTGGCGTTCGTCAGAATGTGGGGACACTATCACGCTAGAGATATTTGGCACGTCGGATGGTGCCGCGCTGCGAGCCGTTCGTGTCCACAGAAACGATGAACGACTGCGAGAATTTGGGTGCACATATCTCTTCCACTGCAAACAAAAAACGATGGATTTAATTTGGATGTAGCTTGCTTTGAACTCGCTGGCATAATCTGCACCTCTTTTGTCACTGTGTCAGTTACTCCGTTTTGTTATGGCGATGGATGTAACGGAATGGTCAGCAAAATAATCACGTACCATCAGGTTATCCAACTTTGTAAGCCGTCAGATTTGTTGGGTTCTTTTGTCTAGTGGTCTGCATTAGCTAGGCGAGCTTATTTTGTTGCAACCACTAGGTTCAGCTCATAGGTTGGATAAGAAAACAGCTTATCATATAGGAGTACGACAAGTTAACATAGAAAACTAGACATGTGCGCAATAGCGAAACCTAAACGAGACCAGTTATAAGTTATATGAATTTGATTTTCAGAAGTAGTTGTGATAAATGCTATAAAAGAGCTTTGACGAGGTCATTAACCGCATTAGCATCTGCCTTTTTTTCCAAAAAGAAATATCTTGATAAAATAGGGCAAAGGTGTCTGAAAGCTATCATGGTACATAAGTGACTATTCCTTTTGTTTATGATGGCTGCACCTACTCTTAAGCTATTTATTTTGGACACTTTTTTAACTTCTACCATTCATTCTTCGGTGGAGCTAGCGTATGGGCTGATATCTTCAAGAGTCAAATACAAAAGTTGAATCGCACGCATGTTTTTCAAATTATTAAATAGTATATTTTTTGAAAAAATCTATAGAAAAGTTGCTTTAAAATATCATGTTAAATCCATTTTTATGTTTTTTATAATACTCCATTTTAATTGTAAGAAAGAAACGTTCTCAACCCTGAAAGAGCACAGCGTTAGAATATCCAACTCATATAACAGTACATATTATCATATAGACTCCGAGACTCAATAGCTACATTATTATCTAGAAAAACAAGCTAAAAGTAGTTAGAATTTAGGTACCCCGACATCTCCAAATTCTTACAGCTGAATAATCACCAATCACCGAAATCTCCAGCTCTTTCAAACGTAAGCTATTGGACATTCTATCGGACTGGTTATCTATTCGTGCAACTCATCTACTACTAGTTGCAACTTATTAAGGTATTGTTTGATTTAGATTATTGAGTGGATCCCTACCATGGATTGTCAACTTCATCATAGCGATAAATTGAACATTTTAAGAGATAAACATAATAAATGGTTTAAACAAGTGGTATAAGTAATAAAGTAGAAGAAAAAAATTATTAATTGTTATGGGACTCGGTCTATTGTTATGTAGCAAGATTAATGGATGGCCTGCATTAATTGGACGAGGATGAAAATTATTGTCAGTCCAAAAATGACAGCAGGAAGAGAAAAAGGTGTAAAATTATGGCCATTAGTTAAGTAAAAGTTGACTTGTCGTTTAGAGTTTTGGTCAAGAAGCGTATGCAACGAAAACTTATTGATAGAAATTGATTCTGTCAGGTTACGGATAAGGTATATTATTTTGGGTTGTAAAGTATACGGATATGATATATTCTTAGTACATGAAAAGGTTATCTTATCATTATAGAATTCGACTAATAAACAAAAAATTTGTATCCCGAATAGAAGATGTTAGAGTTCTATTCGGAGAAGATACAATCTCTGTGAACTCGTAGGCCAAAAGTACTCTCTGAGTTTTACTTGAAGACCAAGGTAGTATGCTATATAAATATAAAGCTCTCTAGAAGGTACGGGATCATCGAATCATAGCGCAAGCCACCACCATAACAGAGGCAATCCAGAGGACTTGAAGACAACTCGCTGCCTGGATCTCGTCGAGTCGTTCTCGATAGGGATCTCTGTCGAAACCTGATTTCGGCAATAAGAAAGGGGGTAGCGCACAAGTGCCAAACACGATGGGTTATGGGACAAAGGGATTTAGACAGGTTCAGGCCTTCTATAAAGAAGTAATACCCTACTCTTGTTTCGAGGATTGTATCCGCCGAGTTATGTATTGATCTCGTGATCAAGTTGTGTATGAAGAAAAACCTAGCTAATTGCTATTGCCTCTATGCCCCTCAAGGGACGTCCTGCCCTCTTTATATAGGTTCAGAGGGCATGCTCACAAGTCAGAGACCAAACCACATATGGTATAGGTCTCTTAACATTACCCATAATACTCCCAATTTACGACTATAAGTCGTTCCTTAATACACAAGGTAGTGTAATACTTAAGTCCTAAGCCTATACATGATCCTCATCTATAACCTATCCCCTATAATCAATCGGATAAGCTAGCCGTGTGGGTATATGGTACCCATAACCTCCACAATCTCGTCGGTACTCGATATTTTCAGTTGTTCTCTATTATAATCTCTGTGGTTCTTGTCATAATTCCATATAAATTAGAGTAGGGCTATTACCTTACGAGGGGCATAAACCAGTATAATCGTTGTCTTTTGTGTGTTTGATGTCATTTCGTGTAGATCTTTATTCCAACGTACCCCAAGACCATCAGAATACGGTCTACGGATATAACTCGTCGACAGTGACGTGCCAGATAAGGAGACTTGGTGCTCAAGGTTTCGCCGAGATGGCTTCAAGCTCAAGGCCTTCTGACAACAATATCCACATTCGTCCTGGCCCAGGAGATCCTACCCAGCCGACGTTCGTTTGGACTCAAGTCGGATCCATCGTCTTCCCCGTCTTCGTCGTAACTCCAATCTTGCATTCCCCAATACCAGCTGGGATTGAGAATGAAGTCGTGAGGATGACAGAAAACAATCCTTCATCAGTTATTCCTCCTATCCAGTCTGAAAAGAGAAAGTCGACTACTTTAGCTTCCCGAGGAATTCCTAAGACAGCCAAGCCCCAGACACCTGTTGGAGACCAGGTGCCGACAAGGAAACCCCCTCCGAACCATGATACCTGGTGTTCGATCCATAAGACATCTCAGCATTCTCTGATCGAATGTCGGGTAATACTTCAAGTGAAGGCTGAACTCGATGCTTGCAAAGATCGAGATATCCAGCGCACATCTCCGTACAAGGCGTGGTGCCCGATTCATAAGTCGAAAAGTTACCCCCTTACCAATTGCAAGATTTTCTTTAAGATCACTGGATCTATGGCCCGTGTTCCCTGCTGTCCGATCCACCAGCATCGAGATCAACCTCGAGATGTATCGGTAGACGATAGCGAGATGGAAACCCCAGAACGTCTGGTCGGATTCATCGACATCGTTCCTCGCGAACCCTCTGTCCTTCATAGCTTGGAATCTTCAGGATCTAATTCCCCTCGTGAAGTGAACGTGATCGAAGGGGTCGTTGAGGACGTACGTGAAGAGGGCGAAGTCCGCTCAAGAGAAGAACCACCTGCTCCTGTTAGATCACGCCAACCAGTGGAGACGGTTCGAACTCCTGCCGAGCACTTCATCGAGGTTAACTTGTTGCTAAAGCAGACTCTGTTTGATCCAATAACCTTTCCTGAAGCAGATGACTAGGTCAGACGGATACAGTCCACAATAGCCAACCTCAACTCTGCCTTTTTGGCCGTGGCCGAATCGAACCCCCTAGGTCCTTCTCGAGAACCCCGTCTACGAGGAGGAGACAAAGCACAGGAGAACAATGCTGCCGAGGATGCTCTTAGTCCGCACCCTAGTCAGGACCCGGGCCGTAATCCTTGAAACGTATCGTCAAGAAGACGGGAAAATCAGCCCTCTACTCATCAAGACAACCGCAATCTTCACAATCACTTGAATTGGCGTAGGCGGGAGTGACAAGATCGAAACGATGTCGACCACCGCCAACCTCGCGCACCTCGCGAAAGAAACAGAGGGCAGGACAACAATGACAACTGAGCAGATCGCAACAATGATCGAGATCGTCGAGATCGCCAAAGTCAATAGGACGATAACGATCAAGGTCAACAACAACATGAGGACAACCGACGACAGCGATACTTGTGATCCCCGAATTCTAGGAGGGACCGAGGACAAGGCCGTAGGTCAAGGGACCGCACCCCCGACTACGGTGATCCTTCGTGGTCATCATCATCAACTGGAGGCAATTCTCGCAGGCCGAGAGGACGTCGTCCACCCTTCGCACCTGCTCTGCGAGAGGTGTGATGGCCAAACAAATTTCATCCTGCGGCAGTAGAAAAGTATGATGGCGGTACTGATCCAGAGGAGTTCCTGCACGTCTACTCTACAGTTCTCTACGTGGCCGGCGTAGGTGACAACGTGTTGGCGAATTACTTGCCTACAGCGTTGAAAGGATCTGCTCGGTCATGGGTAGTACACCTTCCACCTCGCTCGATTTCTTCTTGGGAAGACCTATGGCAGCAATTCGTCGCCGACTTTCAAGGAACGTGCAAGCGACATGCGGTCGAGGACGATCTACACGCCAGGAGAATCTTTAAGGGACTATATACAACGTTTCAACGAGTGACGGAATACGATCCTCGAGATTACCGACGCTTCTGTCATACGCACGTTCAAGTCAGGTGTCCGAGATCGATACACCATCCAAGATCGATACTTCTGCCATGAAGCTGTTCAAGATCATCGTCAGGTGTGCTCACGCTGATAACACCCTCAGGAGGAAAGATGGAAAAGGCAAGGTGGTCGAGGAGAAACAATCGAACAACAAGGAAGCACCAGAGTCCACAAAAAAAAGAAACAAAATTGCAAAAAGGAAGGGAAATGCAAGGCAGAGATTAAGGTCCTTGTTGCAGAACAAGCAAACCCACCCCCAAAGCGCATAACCCTTCAAGGTGATGAACCGGTACAACAATGGTGCCCAATCCACAAGACCGACACGCATACTCTAGAGGAGTGCCAGGTCTTCCAGAAAGCATTGACAAAACAGCTGGCCCTCGAAAAAGGAAGCGAGTTCGTGTGGTCGAGAGGAGCACTAATGATCTCTCATCCGACAACGAACTCGTGTTCCCAGACTTCGACCTACGTGTAGCCCACATCTTCAGCGGTTCTACGACATACACCTTTAAAAGGGAGTATAAGAAGGTAGAACGCGAAGTTTGCTCTACGTCACAAGTAGTCGCGGCCAAGATGAACTGGTCTAACCAGAAGATCGAGTTCTCTAAGGACGACCACCTGACAACAACAATCGTGCCAGGCCGATATCCGATAGTAGTCGAACCTACTATTCAGAACATCAAGGTGGCACGCATCCTTATCGATGGCAATAGCTCCATCAACCTCCTCTTCGCGAGCACGCTCAACGTAATGGGTATCCCTAGAAGCGAGCTTGTCCCCTCCGACTAGCCCATCCATGGGATCACTCTAGAATCATTGTCAAAACCGTTGAGAAGATCATGCTAGTCGTGACATTCGGCGAGGCTAATAACTTTCGCACAGAATAGATCACTTTCGACATGGTGGAGTTTAACATGGCTTATAATTCTATCCTCGGAAGGACTACTCTCACGAAATTCATGGCAGCGTCCCACTACGCGTACCATATCCTAAAGATGCCAGGCTTGAAAGGGACAATCACGATCCCCTGGAACACAAAGGTAACAGTACAGTGCAACAAGAGGAGCCTCGACATGGTCGAGCATACTTCCACACCACCCGCCAGCCCAACAAGGCACCCAAGCTCGAAGGCGCAATCAAGATCCTTCCATTAGCCAGTAGCAACCCCGACAAGACAGTCAAGATCAGGGCAACGCTCAACAACAAATAGGAACTCGAGCTCATCATCTTCCTCCGCGAGAATGCAGACGTGTCCACTTGGCAACCATCCGACATGCCCGGAGTCCCTAGGGAGGTGATCGAGCACAAACTGATGGTGTGTCCCGACGCCAAGCCAGTCAAACAGAAACTACGACGGTTCACACAAGACAGGAAAGAAGCTATTCGAGAAGAGCTTGACAAACTTCTCAAGGTCGATTTCATCAGAGAGATTCTCCATCCAGAGTGGCTCGCTAACACAGTAATGGTGCGCAAGGCCAATGGCAAGTGAAGAATGTGCATAGACTTCACCGATCTCAACAAGGCATGTCGTAAGGACCACTTTCCTCTTCCTTGCATTGACCAACTGGCGGATTCAACTGCTGGTTGTGAATTGTTGAGTTTCCTCGATGCTTACTCCGACTACCACCAGATCAGCATGGCCAAAGAGGACGAAGAGAAGACAACGTTCATTACGCCCTTCGGTGTTTTCTATTATACCAAGATGCCCTTTGGATTAATCAATGCAGGCAACACATATCAGCGAGAGATCCAGGGGGCCTTCAACGACCAGGTTGGCAAGATCAAGCAGGCATATGTCGACGATGTCGTGGTCAAGACATAGACAAAGGACAGGCTAATTGATGAAACATTCAACAATCTTCGGTGACATCGGCTTAAACTAAACCCTAAAAAGTGTACGTTTGGAGTACCATCAGGAAAGTTGCTTGGATTTCTTGTCTCCGGACGAAGAATTGAAGTAAACCCCGAGAAGATCAAGGCCATCGAGAACATGAAGTCACCAACAAGACTCAAGGAAGTACAGAAGCTTACAGAATGTATGGCAGCTTTAAGCTGGTTCATGGCCAGGATTGGAGAATGAGGACAACCTTTCTTTGCTCTACTCAAAAAACATGATAGATTCGAGTGGACACAGAATGTCGAGAACGCGTTTATCACGCTCAAGCTGTACTTGTCCAACCCTCCTGTACACCATAAATTTGGTAAAGAAATGCTAAGATGAAGCAAGCTTGAGTTAGATCCGAAGCGGATTCGAAGGGATAAGGTTGTTTTCAAAAACAAAACAACGCATTGGCTGGAAACTGTATCAGTCGATATGGAATCGGACTTGGTCAGCTGATACGGGTAACCTGAGTTTATGTCAGGATCGAAGAAGAGCTTGAAGATGTTACCAATTAAGAATTGAGTCCAGAAGAGGCAATTGTATTTATTAATTAAGAATAAGAGTTAGTTATTTTCTTTTACAATTTCGTGGTAAGAGTCCACCTAGGACTTGTTTGTTTAGGCAAGTTTTGAGTAGTGTCTGATATGGATAAGGTTTATATGTTCAGGTATAAATATATGCCCAGGGTCTTGTAAGAAAACAACAACAGTTCAATACACTCTCGGCGCATCGCCACAATTTTACTTTTACTTCTCGACGAGTTCTTGTTTCAAGTTGGGCTGCATCGGTTTCGATCTCCAATAAGAGGTATGGCTTGTCACAACGGCTTGTATCGACGGATTAGCGCATCGTTTTAGATGTTCTAATCTATCTTGTACAACTGTTGGTTATCATATATCTTAGCTAATCTAAATCGATGTCTCAATTTACTTGTATCGGCCAAGCCTTACCTAAGGTTTTGTCGATATCGGCTAAATCGTCCCATTGACCTAGATTAGCTAAGGTATTCACCACCCTGAAAATCATTCAAAAGCTTGATTGTTTAGGCTGTATGCTTCTTTTCACACTTTATGCTGCATCAGCCTTAGTCATACTTAGAATCATAGAAACTAACCTGCTTCTTGATTACTAATAAGGGTAGAATTGGGATTTCAACTGATTTTACCTGATATAACTGTTTAGCTTTGTTTAAATTTCTTTAATCATACTTTTCGTGTTATATCTTCCCCTTATACAAGCATGTCATACTATTTAAACATATCAAGCTTGTTCTTGATATATTTGGCTAGATTGACATTCTTGTATAAGGCTGTATTGGAGTATTAGCCAATATAGTATCTTTTCTAAACCTAAGTATAGTATCATCGGCTATGATATGAACAAATATAATCTTTGCCCATAGATTACATGTTTGATTACATCTACAGCTGAGGGAACATATTTTAGAATTGCTCAATTTTATCCATCTTACACCTCACAGCCAATTTGGCCAGATCTCATCGGCTAGGGTTAACACGATACGTCATCGGCACAAGCAGCCGATCGACTATCATAATCTAACTCGTTTTATTATATATCTTATTGGTTGCAGGATCAAACCAACTGGCACACTCTGAACCCGAAAGTAAGATTTGGACCTGCACTGGACCTAAGCAGAACTCCCAAGTCGTCGTGCTTTCTCATCAACAGGCCCTCCACAATGCCAAAACTCGATATCCTCTGACGGAGCGTGGAGCTCCTCACCGGGAGACCGTGCGGGCCCCCCTTTGCTAGTTCGGCTGGGGGCGCTAGGTGAGGTTCTTCGCCCTCGATCTGAGGAACGTCAGCGAGAGAGGAAACGCACAAAACACGGGCGACGTAGACAGGTTCGGGCCGCTGAGAAGCGTAACACCCTACTCCTGTGTTCTGGTGGATCTGAGTGTGAAGGGATACAGAGAGAGAGGGAGTTCAGGCCCCAGAGCAAACTGGCCAGAGTCTGAACCAATCCCCCCCCTTTTTTTCTTTTCCTTCCCCTTTTCTTTTCTAGGCCTGGGCCTCCTTTTATATGGTAAGGGGCTACCACATGGGCCACGAGCTACCTAAGAAAGAAAACATTCTTTTTACAATCAGGGCTAGTCTACTGCCGGAAGTGACCTCTGACAGACACGGTACGTGCCTCCTGCCCAGCTCGCCAGCTCTCCCGGTGGACGCCCGTTTCAACCTTCATTAAATGGCAAGCGACTTCCTTGCCATGCTTGCGCTGAAGTCTGGAATGGATCTGACCGGGGCTGACGTACCAACTCCAGGAGTTGGCACGCTGGCTCCGGCTAGGGACGAGAGCCAGGAGGCTCTCATCATTCTGACGGGACGGGGCGAGGCGAGCCGTAGGCCGCCTGTCGCCACCTAACCCGCGATCTGACCGATCTGTGACCGGCCACTCAACGCGACCGGTCACGGACCGGATAAGCGTGCGCTGCGCCGCATTAAATGCGGCGTGGCGCGCTCGTCTGATCCGCCATAAATGCGGTTAGGTGAGCCCTGCTGTGCTCACCTAACCCACACACGTGGCACCAAAATCACAGGGGGTCGGGGCGCCCCGGCCCTCGGGGCCGAAACGGGAGCGGCCCAACTCCTCGGGGAAACAGAGGGAGGGGTGGCCACGTCACCCTCAGGCCCGACCCCCCCACGTGGGTGACTGCGGCCACTCAAGCCTCTAGTCATGATACCCCCGGTCCCATGTCACCGACATCCTCAAATTCAGAAATTGTTCTATGTTGTAGTCATGACATCGCGGAAGCTGCGTCACTATTTCTAGGCCCACAAAGTCACATCCGTCTCTTCCTTCCCTTTGGGCGAGGTAGTTAGGAATAAATACATCATCAGACGCATTACTAAATGGGTCATCGAACTCAGCCAATTCGATGTCCATTTCATCCCACGCACAGCCATCAAGTCTAGGTTCTCGCCGACTTCGTTGTCGATTGGACCGTACCTAAGAACGCTCCAACCGATCAGACGAATAATGAGACATGGACAATGGCCTTTGACGGAGCATTCAACAGCCAAGGAGCAGGGGCAGGATTCATTCTGACATCTCTAGCTGGAGATTAGTTCAGACATGCAATACACCTCAACTTCAGAGCTACAAACAACACCACAAAGTACGAGGGATTACTCGCTGGATTACGAGTAGCCGCGACACTTGGAGTAAAGCGATTAATTGTGAAAGGGGACTTAGAATTGGTCGCCAACCAAGTGCACAAGGATTACAAATGCTCAAACTCCGAGTTGACCAAGTACCTTGCCGAAGTCAGGAAGATGGAGCGAAAGTTCGACGGTTTAGAGGTACGTCATGTCTACCACAAAGACAACACCGACGCCAACAACTTAGCATGGCGCGTGTCCAGAAGAGAACCTGTTGTACCAGGAACCTTTCTGGACATCCTGACAAAACCCTCAGTAAAAACCACAGACAACAAAGGCACCTTAGCCAGCACTGAGAACAGCTCGGGGGCTACTGCAGAGGTCAATAACGTCGTAGCAGACATCGAAACCACGGAAGACTGGCGTGCTCCGCTCATCAATTTCTTGGACGCCGACAAGCTACCGGACAAAGACACCGCGACAAAAAAAAGCTACTGGACGAAGACACTGCGGTAGAAAAACTTTCTCGTCAGGCAAAAGCTTACTGTATGATCGGCAATGACCTATACAAAAAAGCCCCAAACGGAGTTCTGCTCAAGTGTGTCTCTCCTGAGGAAGGCAAGGATTTACTACTCGACATCCATGAAGGAATCTACGGATCTCATGCCGGCGGGCAAACTCTGGTCGGGAAAGCCTTTTGACAAGGATTTTTCTGACCAACAGCCCTTCAAGACGCTTGCGACTTGGTAAAACGGTGTGAAACTTGCCAATTTCACAACAAACACACCAAGATGCCAGTCCAAGTGCTCCAAACTATCCCTCTCACCTGGCCGTTCTCGTTCTGGGGGCTTGACATCTTTGGACCATTTCCTCGAGGACAAGGCAGCTACAAGTTCTTATTCGTAGCTATTGACAAATTCACCAAGTGGATTGAAGCAGAGCCAAAAGGAGAAATCAAAGCCGAACACGCCATCAAGTTTATGAAAGAAATATTTTGCAAATACGGACTACCACATCAGATCCTGACAGACAACAGCTCCCAGTTCACTAGTAGTGCCTTTCAGGACTACTGTATTGAATTCAAAGTAAAAATCTGCTTCGCATCAGTCTCCCACCCTCAGAGTAACGGGCGGGTCGAGCGGGCAAATAGTATTATGCTCCAGGGGATCAAAACACGTGTGTACGATAGGCTCTTGGCCGATGACACACGCTGGGTTGACGAACTCCCTTCTGTCTTATAGGCCGTCCGTACTACCCCGACAACCTCTACCAAAGAGACTCCCTTCTTTCTCGTGTATGGTTCCGAGGCCATGCTCCCTTCAGAGTTGCGACATCGGTTTACACGAGTTGAAAAATACTCAGACAAGGAACAGGAGGAGCAGCGAGCAGATGATGTCAATCTTCTAGAGGAACATCGAGAACGTGTTGTCGTTCAAACAGCCATGTACCAACAGACCCTACATCGCTATCATGAAAGGCGTGTCTGCGCCTGTACACTCACCATTGGCGATTATGTCCTCTAACGAGTTCAGATTCAGGCAGGGCGAAACAAGCTCTCACCCAAGTGAGAGGGACCATACACGGTGGTCGAAATCTTAAGGCCAGACGCGTTCAAGATCGCAGACGATGAAGGCCGCGAGTTGGCAAATTCTTGGAACATCGACCAACTACGTAAATTTTATGTATAAAACCGATGTACCAAAGCCTGTAAGTTCGGTCTAATAATATACAGTATTCCAAATTCTTTTCTTTAGAAGTGTTTTACCCGATGACCTCATTTTCTTACATCGCCTTGTCTCAAAGTCGATCCTACAGTCCTCTTACGCTAGTTTGGCAAGCTTCGGGGTCCCATGGACCCCGGCTAGGGACGCCTAGCACTATAAAAGTTTGTGAGACCATGCAGGGTCAAACGACCATGTTAGATCTGGTCATGTTAGAGTACCCACTTGAGCATATTAACCAAGCCGTGTAACCAGGAATTGGTTTTCCCGACTTCACGGCTGGGGGCTAGGTATTTGCAGCTTCAGCTTGGTTTGTTATAAGATTTAAGCCGTCTTTGTGGAAAACGACCTTTCTACAAAAATAGTTGGGGCTAGGAAGAGTACCGTACTCTGTTGACTGAGGGCAGTCCTTGTGAGAGTACTCGTACATTATATTTCTTTCAGATAATTATACAATAGATTTTAATTCTTACTTAAGTTCTGATATATAAAATGCTAATATGTACATTGAGTGTTCCCTAGGTACATAAACTACCAGGACGGCCACTGCCAGTTCATTGTAGAGAAGATGTCCTTAGCTAGCGGAGCGAAGGATTGCGCGAGGCGGTCGATCTCATCAGCTTTCATATGAGAACGCGAGACGCCCTCCCAGACAAAACATAAGCTTATCTATGGACGCCCATCTCAGATGTAGGCGAGGACGTGACCACCAACATATCGGCTAGCGTGGTGACACTCTTATTTCAAGTTGTCATCGATTCGCTTCCCGATCCCTGCAAGTTGATCGCATATACTCCACATCCACGAGAGATGACCGCTTATGGACTTCTCGGGAGGAGGATGAACCACCCACAGCTCTTTGTAAAGACATTGCAACGCCAGACAACAACCCTCTAGGTAGGCATCGACCCAGACTTTCTGTTAACGCCAAAATTTGGTAAGCCCCGAAGTCATCATCGGCTTAGGAATCGTATCGGCTTCAGAGTCCTGGGATGAACCGATGGACATATCTAGTTGCCAGCAGTTGGATTCTTGATGGATACAGTTAAGGAAATTAATCAATTAAAGAAAGCTTATCCAGAAGAGACCGAGTTTGAGAAGGATGTAGCATGGCATGTTATCTATTAATTAGGCAGAGTCAATGAGTTTTCTTTTACTTTTAGAAAAGATTGTTTAGAGTTCGAATAGGACTTGTATCTTTTACATTATTTTTAGGAAAATTTGTGTCTTATCTAATAAGGACGAGTATCTATTCATGGATATAAATATATGCACCCGGGGTCTATATAAGATATCTCTTGATCAATATACAATTTTTGGCGCATCGCCACCCTTTTTCCCGAGGTTTTTACTTATCAATCAGCGGAACATGGCACCTGACGCGGGGTTGCATCAGCTTTCGATCTCCGGCGAAGGGGTAAGTCCTACGTTCCATCGGCCCTACTTATTTATCATATATCTTAGTCAATCTAAATCGATTATTCAATTTGGTTGTATCGGCTAAGCTTGCTTTAGAGTATTTGCCGGTATCGGCTAAATTGTTTTGTCGAGCTAGATTAGCTAAGGTATCCACCACCCTTAAAATCAGTCAAAGGCTTGATTGTTTAGATATTATGTTTCTTTTCATACTTTGCGCTGCATCAGTCCTAGTCATGCTTAGAACCATAATCTCTAGTCTGCTTTTCGATTGCCCATCAGGGTTTCATCAGGGTTTCAGCCGATAAGTTATTTGGACGTTTCATCGACTCACAAGGATTACAGACGAGTTGAATTTAGCCGGTGACAACAAAGGTGATTATCTAATCGTTTGAATTTAATGACATCGGACCTCCAGCCGATGTATGCTTTAACCTTCAGATCAACACTTATTCTATCATATGATTATTAGCCGATTGGTTTCTGTTGGATAATATTATTATTTTATCGCATTATCATCAGCCGATTGTCTTTATATTGTTATTTACATCAAGTGTCAGAATCTACATTGATATATAGCCGATTGTTCAAAACCCTATCGACATCGGCTAGTATCAGCATCGACTGGAATAACTCTATCGGCTGGAATTTCTCCATCGGCTTGTCAGCCGATCGGCTCTTTGATCTACTGTTTATATATCTTGTTAGTTGTAGGATCAAATTGACTGTCACGCCCACATCTCATCAATTTTAGGACCTGCACTGGAGCTAAGCAGATCTCCCAGGCCTTTGTGTGCCACACGCAGGATCTACGTCAACACATCTTTTGGCACGCTCGACGGGACAGATTTTACGTCAACACTTTCCTACCTCGAAGGGCCTCTACAGCTTGTTCCTTCCGGGTAGCGTTGGCCATCTTCTCGAGCTCCGCCTTCTCAAACCTCGCCTTCCAGTACTCAGCGCGACGTTGTCTCTCCTCTAAAGTGTTCTTGAGGTCTACGCATGACATTTGATCTCGATTAGCTTCCCCAGCGTATACGGGAGCAAAGGCTAAAATGATCAAAGTTTTGTACCTTGATTCCGCTCGAGGAGAGAGTTGAGTTGGAGTCCCTGAGGATCCAACGCGCTATCCGGGTTAACGACGACCAAGGCTTGGTTGTCGCCACTCGGGGTCAAGGAAGCATGAGGAGAAGGAGGCGCAGCGTTAAAATCATGAGGATATCCTCCTTGTTGACGACCTCGTCTTCGATACATCTAAAAATCGACATAATCACACAAAAAACTTAGGAACAACAAAGAAGGACATTGTTCTCGAAAGACGACAAGTCTAACAAACTGTTCTTAAAAGTTACAAGGGGAGCAGCAGTTACTGTTCAAAATAAGGGATAACACTCTTCCCCAGATCAATGAGTTCCGACATCACATCCTCACGCATCGCGTCAACCCCGCCCTTTTCTAACGCCTCCTCCAAGTTGATCTCAGGGTGCGTGAGCTTTAGGCACGCGAGAACGTGACATGCGCCGGTCCAGAGACCGGTACACATCTCCTAGGAAACTTGCTCGGCGTGCTTCGTGGACGTGCCCTCTAGCTTGCCGATGAGAGAACCCAGAGATCCCAAGATGGTTGTCTCGTCGGGGAACTTGGGGCCCTTCTCGTCCACACCCAAACTACGAGCCACCATGTCAAGTCGCCCATAGTTGTCTTGGAGGCCTTGTCGAAGCGACACCAGGTTCTCCTGGGTCTCCTCCATCCGTTTCTCCCAACCTTGCCGCTGTCTCTCATGGCCGGTGACTAGGTCCTTGAATTTCTTCAAGTCCCTTTATGTTTCGGCTAGTTGGGTTTCCAGCTCGGCGATGCGTTTGTCTGAAATCGAGGTTGCCTTCCTGAGCTGCTCGACTTTAGCGAGGACATCGTGCGTGCCGGACTGTAGCAAACGGGTGGCTTCCACCAGTCTATCGATCGCTGAAACCGGGATGACGGTGGGAGAAGCACTCGACGGAGGGAGGAGGGGTGCTGACGCGGCAACGACGATTGCGCAGGGAAGGGGAGGACAGAGCTCGTGTCCTCACAACCAGTGCTTTGAGCCGAGGTCGTGGGGGAAGGGCTACAACTAAAAGACACATACGTTACAGAAGATATTACGAGAACGCCCAATATGAAATTAAGGAAGATGGTCACTTACTTGGGATTAAGCCACTTCAAGAGCATCTTCTTCCCCTATGAGGAAGACTTCGCACTGGAAGTGGTCTGCAAGATATGTAAGTCAGGACCAAAGATCCTCCTCAGGATGGTTTATGAGCCACAGGGAGTTTGATTAACCTCGGATATGTTTATCTACACAAGCGTTCCTACCCTGAACGACTTCGTTAAAGCCGTCCACCTCCTCTTGGAGGGTTTTGTTCCACTGCCGCTGGGAGTGTTCTTGGCAGTGGCCTACTCCGAGATAACCTTCTCTTTCAGAGAAGTCGCGACCTAGTGGTTGGTAAGCGGGCCGATGATGTTCGTCAGAGGCAGGACCTGCAAGGTTTAGATTACTACTCTTTCAGATAACAATAGTCAAAAGAAAAAACAGTAAACAATATTACTTACATTGATGGCGGCGTCCTTGTCCGAGGACGGGAGGTCACAAAGCGGGGTAAGGAGGTTGTCTGGGTTTGGTGGGGTGTCGATCACAAGATGACCAACCCGAGTCGCCATGGCTCCGTCATCAAGTTCTGCAAACAAGACATCAGTATTAATTTACGTCGATTAGTCATGGTCGGATTAAGGTTAGGAGGGTTACGAGATCGTATACCCCGAACTGAAATCCGTATTTCATCTTGTACCCCCGTGTACTCATACGCGAGGTGGGTGCGAGCTTGGAGGGGCTGGATTCGACGAGTATGAAATCTTCATCGACTTCATACCCTTCATCGACTTCATACCCCAACAACCCTTGATTTCGGAGCTCGCGGATTTTGTCTATGAAGCTTTTGAGGGAAGGGGTTAGGGAAAGTTTGGATGTCCACAAAGGGGCGCGCAGGCTTCTCGTTTGGGATAGCGAGGCTAGCAGGGCAATCCTTGACGTGTAGGTAAAACCATATTGACTTCCACAATCCTTGAGAGGAAGGGCAGTTGGAGGGGATATATTTTGCCTTCATCCCATCCCGAAGGCGAAAGCCACAGCAGCTGAAGATTCTACAGGATTCCATCCACCTAAGCTCATAAAAGTATCTAAACAGATCTAGGAAAGGAGGTACCCTAAGGTACGCCTTGCAAAGGTGTGTAAAGATACTAAGAAATGCAATGGAGTTAGGGTTTAGATGGAGAAGGTGGATGCCATAGAAGTTCAAGAGGAGAAGAAGAAATTCGGAAGGAGGAGGCAGGAACCCATATTGTGCGAAATCTCCGAGACAAACAATTTGGCCAAGTGTGGGGTTAGGGTTTGTACCTCCTTTCGATTGTTCTAGGGTTTTCTTTCCTAGGAAAGATCCTTCGATTTGCATTACCTTCAGGTCCTCCGCACCGACGCTGGATTTTCCCAAATCCATTGGTTTGGTTGAGGATAAAGGCGAAGTGTGAAGATTGGGTCTTCAACTGGTGGAAGTTGCGAAAGTTGGAGAGCGCAAAGGAATAAGGGATCACTTGTGGGAAGGATACAAAATTAATCTCAGGATTGGATTTATAGGTCATGGCTAGTGGTTCGTATTTCGAGGAATGGAGAGAAACGACCGCTATGATTTTCTCGATTTGTTTATGGTAGTTTTTTAGACTTCAATTCAAATTCATGGTGGACCGTTGCTTTTTTATGGTGTTGTCGAATGCTTCATATCTTCTCGATAATTCGAGAACGGTTAGGTAAGCATGACGTCGTTTATTCGAGAACTCCGGTTCGAGAACATTGTGAATTCATTTGATTTGAAGTGGAGGGCTACTGTCAGGGTTACAGATAAGGCATACCTCTTATCCTTGGGTTGTGAAGTATACGTATACGACATACACTTAGTATACGAGAAGGTTACCTTAGTATTATGGAATTCGGCTAATAAATAGGAAAATTATATCCCGAATAGAAGGTGCTAGAGTCCTATTCGAAAAAGATATAATCTTTGTGATCTCATAGGCCAAAAGTACTCTCCGAGTTTTACTTGGAGGCCAAGGTAGTATGCTGTATAGATACAAAACCCTTTAGGGAATACGGGATCATCGAATCATAGCGCAAGCCACCACCATAGCAGAGGCAATCTAGAGGACTTGAAGACAACTCGTTGTCTGGATCTCGTCGAGTCGTTCTCGATAAGGATCTCGTCGGTACTCGATATTTTCAGTTGTTCTCTATTGTAATCTCTGTGGTTCTTGTCGTAATTCCATATAAACTGGAGTAGCGCTATTACCTTACGAGGAGTCTGAACCAGTATAATCCTTATCTTTTGTATGCTTGATGTCGTTTCGTGTAGATCATTGTTTCAACATACCCCAATACCCTTTTAATACGGTTTACGGATATAACCCGTCGATAGATTCATACAAATAAGTTTACATCACATTTTTTCTTTGTGATTACTACAAAATTTTACTCCCTCTGTTTCATATTATAAGTCGCTTTAACATTTTTTCTAGTCAAACTTTGTTATGTTTGACCAAATTTAAAGAAAATTTAACAACATATAATACAAATTAGTTTTATTAAATTTAGCATTGAATATAATTTGAAAATATGTTTATTTTATGTTGAAAATACTATTATATTTTTTTAATAAACTTAATTAAACTTAAAAAAGTTTGACTAGAAAAAAGTTAAAATAACTTATAATATAAAATGGAGAAAGTACTTTACTAGAAGCTTCTTTAAAAAAATGTAGAATAGAAAATTGATTCGGATGTATATGAACCACGCAAGGAAAATAGAATTACAAGCATTCACTTTATTACCACCTTCAACCATATCAAAATTTAGTAATACCAAATTTTAAGTAAGGTAACAAACTAAACATGATCTTCCCAATATGATTCAGAACTTTTCTCTCATAAAAAATGCTACTAAATTTTGAAAATGCATCAAACTGATATACATCTAACGCTATCAAATTTTGATAACACCAAAACTTACCAAAAAATAATATTATCAAAATTTGATAAGATTGAAATTGAAACAGAGTTGAACAGGCCCTACATCAAGACCACGTCTATCTAAAAAGCAAAAGGCCAGCCCAGGATTTGAGCGCCTATCCTCCGAATTTTTTTCATTTTTAGATTTTTTTCTTTTAATATTTACAGAAATATTATAGCGGCGAAAATATTTGCGAAAATAAACCCTGTCGTCCTACACTTGGACGGCAAGGTGACGTGGCACACGCGTGCGGGACGGCTGTTTAGTGTAGCTGTGAATTTTGCACGCGGCCCCCTTGCCACCCTCTGTCAGGGTGGCAAGGGGACCGCGTGCAAAATTCTCAGCTCCTCAGCCAGGGGCTTGTCATTACTAAGGCCTGCCGGCAAGAGGCTACACACCAAATAGCCATCTTGCAACCCTTGCAGAGGACGGCAAGAGACCTACACGCAAAATGTGCACACGGCGTCGTGTGGGCGCCGTGTGCCACGTCACCTTACCGCCCTCCATTTGGGCGGTAGGATCTATTTCTGTATAATAGACCCTGCAAATATTTTCGCCACTATAATATTTCTGTAAATATTTAAAAATAAAAATTTAAAAATAAAAAAATTCGCTATCCTCCTATGATTGCCATGTGGCCGCAATCCGGCCACCAGATCCTTCTGGCTCCTACCTGTCCGGCCCCGCAACTCGAAAAGCAGAGGATCCCCAAGCCCACTGTTCACTCCAAGTACCAACTCTGAGACTACCACCAAACCCCCCATGGCCGCTNCGCCCCCCCCCCCCCCCCCCCCCCCCCGGCCCCCCCCCCCCCGCCACTTCGTCGCCCCTCGCCTCCGCTCCCTCCTCCCAGCCGCCGCCGCCGTCTCCATGTCCAGCGCCTCCTCCTCTAATCCCTCCTCCGTCCCGGCCCCGTGGAACGGCCGCCCAGTCTCAGGCGGCGCCGGGGAGCAACAGCCGCCGCGGCCCCTCCTCCCGCACGCGAGCCTCGAGGTCGCCGGGGCGCGCTGCGGCCTCCTCGCCGGGTTCGAAAGCCTCCGCCGTCCGTACCGCGCCTTCCCCGTCGTCGCGTCGAACCGGCACGTCGAGACCATCTTCGCCGCCTTCGCGCGGTCGCTCCCGGCCGTCGCGCTCCGCCGCGAGTGCCTCCGCACCTCGGACGACGGCGCCGTCGCGCTCGATTGGGTCTCCGGCGACGACCGGGCGCTTCCGCGGGACGCGCCGGTGCTCATACTCCTGGTATGCTTGTTGCTTTGCCTCTCTTGTGTATGGTTGCTTGCTGGATAGTGGATACATCGAACGTCAATGCGTTTGCTGGCACCAATGAATCAACGAATGAGATTTGCTTCGCATTGGGATTGAGATATGTTTCTTTGTTCAGAAATGTCCAAATATAACTGTTAGGAATGTAGGATGACTAGTCTAGCCTGTCTAAGATTGAAGTAGTCTAGTGTTCAGAGTAGCTAAGTGCAATGCCACTAAGCTTTTGCCGTCATAATGTTTCCCCCAAACGGAGATTCTAGCAACATTTCGTTGACCTGCTCCACCGAATAAGTTCATAACATTTAGTCCCAATTTCAGACAACCCATTGAAACCATCTAACAGAACTAAAATTAATCGTCCAATGTGCAGTCAAAGCCACCCACTCCAAATATGACCACAGAACTAAAATCAACTGATCTGACTTCTATTTTATTTTTGAGTAAATTTCAGAAAACCCTAGGTTTTGAGGCACATGTAGTGCAAAACCTCAGGTATAATGATTTGTTTCAAGGAACCCTAAGTTTTGAGAGATAGTGTTTCAAGAAACCTCTTGTTTATGTCGCATGCTCATAATTCCATTATTATATATAATATTTTTAGTATATGTTTACATTAGTATGCTCAAAATACATACCCATCTCATGTACTTCATCTTTTTCCTTACTTTTGCATTGCACGATTGCAAAAACACAACACAACCCTACTAATGATGACATATTAACTGGTCACTTATATTGATAAACATTAATCATACTACCATAATAATGCACATTAAAATGAGGCTAATGTGTATATATACTCAGGAATATCTCATATTATTTTTTTGCAATTATTATGCATAAATATATTAGCAAAAATAACAATATAAGCTTAAACATAGGGTTTCTTGGAACATTTTGCCCCAAAATCTGGGGTTCTTTGAAACAAATTGTAATACCTGAGGTTTTGCGTCATGAGTGTTCCAAAACCTGAGGTTTTGTGAAATTTACTCTTTATTTTTTCATCTCTACTCTTAGATGGCCAGTGTTTACTTGTAGTTCTGAGCTTATGGATAGTTCCTAATGCTTAAAGTTCGATATCGACAGCCTGGTCTAACAGGGGGAAGTGATGATACATATGTAAGGCATATGCTGTTGAGAGCTAGAAGCAGAGGATGGCGTGTGGTGGTGTTTAATAGCCGTGGATGCGCAGGCAGTCCAGTGACTACAGCCAAGGTACTTAAAATATTTTACTAATCTCATTGTATGCGCTAAACTCCATAGATCCTGAAAAGTCAAGTAACGGTTGAAAAAAGAAGTCAGAATCAGTTGATCAACTTTACTCTCTCAGCCGGTACAAGTTGTTTATTATGGGACTTTTTTTCAGGTTTTCATCCTGTCTGATACATGTAGCTTGCACTTCAGTTGGTTCTGATCACTCTTAATTAAGCTGAAGGTCGTTATGCTCTTTCTGAGAATATGACATGAGCCACCTACTTCAGCACCATATGGTGAAGGGCTAATCCATATGGCTCCTAATTCCATGGTAGTGTTTGGCACTCAGACATGTAGTCAACAATGAAACGTTAATTTGGTTTTGCACTTTTTTTTTCTAGAGAACATTTCTTCCTATTATATTGGGAAAATAGGTTGTCTTATGTCCTTCAAACTTATCAGCATCTTTCGGCCGACCTGATCTACAATGCAGACATATTGGCAAGTCACCATTCACCATGTTCATAGGCCTTAATATTAAATATAGTGGAGGAAACCTATGGATTAGCAGACTGTATAATATAATGAAGGGGTCAAATCACATTTTAAAGCAAAAACGCTACAATGTCTCGTCTTCTTAAAATGTGATTTTTCTGTCATGTGCAGTTCTATTCGGCGTCATTTACTGGAGATCTCCGGCAAGTAGTTGATCATGTTTTAGGGCATTACCCTCAATCTAACGTTTATGCTGTTGGCTGGTCTCTTGGAGCAAACATTCTTGTGCGCTACCTTGGAGAGGTAAGTTCTTTACTCAGTAATGATGAGCCTACAGTTCTACACAACGGCATTTTTTTTTTCTTCTACCATATTCATCAGGGTCCATTTCATCTTGAAGTCATATGCTTTACATACTACCTTTTGTGGCTGATGATGACTAGGAGTTGACCTACATATGTGCCACTTTTGTTTGATTCAGTGTGTGATTTTATCCAATATGTTTTAAACTTATGGACTAGCTCCTTTTTATCACCTATTACTTTGATATGTGTTTTTTTTGGGTTTTCTGCATTAGGTTATATAGAATTGATCCCAAGGCACAGTTTATTCTGACAGTCTGAAACTTTACAGCTATATGTTCTCTTTCCAGGAAATTGATAAATGTGTTCTTTCTGGAGCTGTGTCCTTGTGCAATCCATTCAATTTGGTAATTGCAGATGAAGATTTCCACAAAGGATTTAACAACGTCTATGATAGAGCCCTTGCTAAGGCTCTGAGGAATATATTTAAGAAGTAGACTTCTGTTCACCTTTCCTCAAACCTAAATTACACTGCTCTCCTTCAATGAATTCTAACAGTTGACTTTTAGGGAATTCATAAAATTTTAGGCATGCACTTCTTTTTGAAGGATTGGAAGGTGAATATAATATACCTAAGGCAGCAAATGCAA
Source organism: Oryza officinalis (assembly GCA_008326285.1). NCBI lineage: Eukaryota > Viridiplantae > Streptophyta > Magnoliopsida > Poales > Poaceae > Oryza > Oryza officinalis. Next base: position 45,654,828 of record BDMV01000002.1, on the reverse strand, counting down.
GATCAGTTAGAGACTTTGATGAAGGGCTAACCCGAGGTCTGCACTGACATCAAGCAGAACTCTTACCGGATGCTATTAATTTTTTTTCTGTTGGCACCCACATTTAAAATTACACTTCAATTGTGTGCAGTTTCATTTGGGTTCAAGTCTGTGGATGATTATTACTCCAACTCAAGCAGCTCAGATTCCATAAAAAATGTTTCCATACCCTTATTGTGCATACAGGTGAAACTACTAGTTCTATATGCTTCGCTCACACATTAGGAACAACAATTATTATTACTTAGTTTGATATTATCATTTTTGTCATCCTTAGGGAACAGTAAAAATATTAAGTCAAAATTGTAAAGCAAAAATGGAGCAGGAGTATCTCAATGCAAGTCAACTCATGGCCTTTTAATTATATAATTGAATTGTCAGGGGGAAATAACTTTTGATTGCTTGCCTAGATCTTGCCAATATAGAACAAATTACTTCAATAATTGTAGATGACAATAGTCACAATATTTCACGTCTATTTACACATTACTTCAAGTCAGCACTATGGAATTCATAGAGTAATCATGGAATAAGGAATACAAGAAGGCTTTAAAAGTAGTTAAATCTGTTTGTACTTCCATAGACATGCTGGAAAACAAGGTCAATGCTCAACAGTTTGTATTCAGTTGCCAGTACTAGTTCATATTATACAAAGAAAACAATTAGGCTTTTTCTCTCTCAAAAAAGATAAAACAATTAGGCCTTGCAATCACATATTAGAAGGGTTGGTTTTTATTCTAGATATTTTCTGTTATAGTTTTTTATTCTTGCTTAATTATGCACAGGCGGATAATGACCCAATTGCACCATCTAGGGGAATTCCCAGAGAAAATATCAAGGTATTCTCTTGTTGCAGTTTGTACTTTGTAGTATGAACCCTACTGGGCCCTATTATTCAGCATTGATCTCTTGCATACCAGCATACCAATTCTAATCCATGAGAGTTCTGTTTTAAGTCAACAAATAAGAGTGCACACAGATCTAAACTGTGAAAAGTGGAGCTTTGTTACTTCTGTGTACTGTAACTTATTGATTAAAAGTACAATTTCTTGGTCTTGCTAACTGAAATGAGAATCATATCTAACTGGGATTCAGGTGTTCTTATGTGAGGGGTTTTGTTTCATTAATTTATGAGTGAATTGAATTATACAACAAAGACAACAAATTTGGGATTGGTTGTAATGCCATAGTCGAATACGTCTAATTGGAGAGTCGATCTTTCTTTTTCCACATCACCAAGATAGTCAAAAATCCTGATAGGATAGAAAACCCAATAGGGTGTTGCACCTACCTTTTATACTGAGATAACTAAAGGCCTGTAACTTATAATTCATTCAATAGTTATGTATTTATTCTGCTCTGTTATTCTAAAATGACTAAAGAAAATCTTATTATTTTATCATTTCAGGCAAACCCGAACTGCCTACTGATAGTAACACCACAGGGTGGCCACCTTGGATGGGTGGCAGGTGAAGATGCTCCATTTGGATGCCCTTGGACTGACCCAATTATAATGGAGTTTCTGGAATATGTTCATAACGAAAAGAACTCAAGTACCAAGGGTAGCATCTCATATGAGCAGCAGAGTGTTACACAAACGTCAGCCCCAGATGTCTCTGTGCATGTGCAGCGATAGTAACGTTTCTCTTGCCAGATTTTTCCATTCACTAGGCATGTTTTGTGCACTTAGTTGTTAGGTCGAGATGCTCTACAGTGCTCCAGGATGACAGGTACATGGTCTAATCTTATGCACCCCTAGTTTGGTTCCTAAGTATAAACATTTTCTGTTGTTCTTTCATCAATAGTTTGATGAATATTGTTCTCTCTGCCTGCTTTGCTTGTGCAGGTTCTACTATTGAGTTGTGACGAGATTGTCGTGGCCTGCAGTTCGGAATTCTTTACAGATTTATGGGCTTTTGCCTGTTCAACTAATGTTAAGATTTATTACTCCGTATTGACCATTACCGATACGTGCTGTATAAAACGGTACAAACAGTATATCGCTCGTGTTCTTACATATACAACTATACAAGTGCGGCCCTTGTTTTCATATGTAATTATTACTAGTTCATAGATAGGCAGATAACACCACATAGTAATACTCCTAGGCCATATGTGGCACAACAACCACCAGGCCTGTAGAAAATGTATCCAAACGAGCACCGTACCTGTCGAATTTTTTTTAATTTTTAATTTTATTTATTAAAATATTTATAAAAATGAATTTGATTTTAAAGTTTTACAAATCTACACTCTTAACGTCCTTTGGGAGGGTGGTTTTTAACGCCCTCCCAAAGAATGTTTTCTATGACGTGGCACATGTCCGTTGGTGCATTCTAATGGCCATATGGAGGGCGATCCGTTATTTTGTAGGCAACTCCTTTGCGTCCTCTCAAAGGGCTGCAAAGGACCGTCTGCAAAATAATTAGGGCTGGTCATTTACAAGTAGGCTCCCTGTCGCCTTTTTAAAGGATTGCAAGAGAGATGTTTGCAAAATGTCATAGATCGTTATTTTACAAGCAACCTACTTGCCGCCCAGCCACCCTATAAAATAACCAGCTTCTTTCTACGCGATTAATACAACACACCAACGGATATGTGTCCCGTCATAAAAAATGTCTTTTGGGAGGGCTTTTTTTTAAAAAAGGTCCTTCTAAAAGATGGTAGGGGTATAGATTTGTAAAACCTGGAATCCAAAAATTATTTTTAAAATATTTTAATAAATAAAATTAAAAATTAAAAAATCTGTACCTGTCTCAATTAGTACTGGTTTCTATGGGCTCTAAAGTATGTTAGTATTATCATATTATCATCTGTGAAAATAATCTATAAGTTTGTTTTGAAGCTAATTTTTACCTTACAAAAAATTTGGCAACTTTAATAGTATATCAAATAGATATTTGGTTTGCTACCAATTTTTACCCATGCTACCAAATATGCGCAAATTAATTTATATATTACCAAATTTGGTTGCAAGATTTTGACACTACCAGAATTTTAGTAGGGGCAAACATTAGCTTCAAACTAACCAAGTCCTATACTAGTGTTAGAAATTGCCAAGGTTTTGGCACTATCAAAAATTTGGTAAGGGAAAAATTGACTCCAAATCAGACAAGCCAATTATTCTACTATGGTTGTGTTTGATTCTCCACGTTCTCAACTCCTACTAGCTCGTTTTTCACGTGCACGTTTTCCAAACTGCTAAACGATGTGTTTTATATAAAAATTTCTATAGGAAAGTTGTTTCTAAAAATCCATTTTAAAGTTTTTTTAACTAATACTTAATTAATCATGCGCTAATGAGTTTTGCGTGCGAGGGGTGAAACACAACCTATGGTTTGTTCGGAATATATTCTCAACGTTTACTCTCTTTTTTTTTTCGTATGCATGCTTCTCGAACTGCTATTTTTTTTCAAAAATCTTCTACAGAAAAATTGTTTTTTAAAAATCATATTAGTTTATTTTTAAGTTGTTATAGTTAATATTTAATTTATTATGAGCTAATGAGTCATTTCGTTTTACGTACACGAAAAAAAAATTTCTAATCTTTTCTTCCGAACGCCCAAGTTGGTAGTATAAACTGATTGTACCACTAGAGACCATGGTCGAATATCTCATTCCCAGAACGGGTTGAGCTCGGTATAATAGTCCTACTCAAAGCGCCCACGAATCGATTCCGAGAGCTCAGCAGTACGTCTTTTTCGTGCTTCTTATTTGGTCTCGCGTCGCTTTCATGTCCACTGGTTCGCCCCGATCGTTCCCGCTTTCCACCACACATTTGGCCGCCGGCACAGCCACGCATCCAGAACTTTCTTAATCCTAGCTAGTTGCTCGCCGCAGCATCCTCTCCGTCGATCTCTCTCCGTGACAGACACCTGCCGCACATCTGTGCTCCTCCTGCGCAACAGCGCCCGGGCCGCTGGACGACGAAGAGGCGATCGCCACGCCGAGCAGATCGACCGCAAACCTCCAAACGAGATCGAGGAAAATGCGATCCATCTCCTGTGGCGCGAGAGCGACCTTGTCGCCAACGAAAGCGATGTTTTCTCCGTCGATCTCCGCCGCTCGGTGCGGTCGCTGCACTTCCTACAGTAACATTCGCTGCGCGCGCGCCAACACAATAACGTTCAACACACATACAGCATGGACGAGACGCGCGCATGGCAGGCAAGCATGCGCAGCGCTGGGTATGTTTTAGATATATGAACTGCACGGACAGGCTCCAAGGCAGTGGAGCCAAATTCACGAACATGAATAATGTAGAATCCTAGCAAGCAGCAAGAGTACTCGGCGATCAACCGGCCGGAGGATTTCTATCTTTGCAACGCAATGCATGTGGATTTGCATTGTTGCATGGTTTCCCCGGCCGGTCGCATCCTCCATCTCTAATCTGCTCTCGCATCTAGCTTACGTGCGCCGCGGCTCTAGTCGATCTCTCCGGACCAATTGGCTGCACAAGCCAGCAACAACAACAGCAGCAAAACATCTATATAGACCCAATACAACACGTACTCATACACAGTTATATACTGTATGCTACGCTGATTGATTAGCATGATCATGCTACTGCGTTCCATTCCACAAGCGGCCATGTCTCCCACAGATCCGGCATGGCGCAGAACGGCTCGGGCAGCTGGCCGCCGTCCAAGTAATCTAGGTGGTGGTCATACTCGTACGACGACCCGCCGCACGCCGCCGAGCCGTCCTCTGAGACGTCCACCACCGGCACCGCGAGGCAGCTCACGTCCTCCTCCACGAGGCCGCTGCTGCTAGCGTTCACGCTATTCCTCTTGTCATCGTCGTCCCCTTCGGCGCCGCCGTCGCAGCTGCCGCTCTGGTCTTGCCGCTCGTTCAGCTTACTCCTCAGCTCATCCACCTGCAAGAAGGCAACAAGCTCGCATTGTCAACATGCGTGCACGTGTGCAGGTGATTGGATTGGTCGGCAATGGTGGAGGATATGCCCGAACCTGGGCTACGAGGGCGAGCTTCTCCTGCTTGAGCGACTCGACGCGGGCGTGGAGGGCGTCGTACTGGGCGCGGAGCGCGGCGTAGTCGTGCTCGATCTGCTTGGAGCGCCACCGGGCGCGCTTGTTCTGGAACCAGATGGCCACCTGGCGCGGCTGCAGCCCGAGCTCCCGCGCCAGCTCCGCCTTCTCCCGCGGCTCCAGCTTGGCCCGCCGCGCGTGGAACGTCGTCTCCAGCGACCGCACCTGCTCCTCCGTGAACCGCCGCTTCCTCTCCCCTCCACCGCCGCAGTCGCCGCCTCCCCTCCCAGCGGCGGCCGCATGGTGATCCGCCGCAGCCACCATCTGCCGCAAGAACTGCGCCTCGTCCGTCGCCGCCGTGTCGTAGAACATGTGCGGCGGCGGCGCCACCAAGAACTGGCAGTCGCTCTCCATTTTCTCAAGCTCCAGGTGGGAGATGTGGTACGATCAGTTCGTCGAATGAAGGCCAGAGCACTAGCAGTAGCAGTAGTGTGTGTTCCAGGACAACGGCGGGGGCGACTTTTATACCGGCACCAGTGCCGACACGTGGCGACACGGTCTCGAGCCCCGGTACGCTGGGCCCCACCTCGCCTTTTGTCCCGCGCCAGGTGTCCCGCATCGGAGCCCCCACACTCCCCGAGATGGTTATCCGTCTCGCGATTGATTCGAGCTCGCCGTACACGTGGCGAGAACTTGGAGTGTGAGACCTCTTCACCTCCTCTACGCAAAAAAGCTTCGACACGCCAAATTGCCAATGGGCAGCAGCCATCAGCCATGGTGCGTAGTATATAGGTGGACAGCGTCCACGTCAATTGGGCCATGCGACGGGGAGCGTCTCACGGACGGGAAGCCGAGGTGGCTTGTCACGTTGCGGCGGCTGGGGGCTCGCGTGTGAGGCTAGCTTGCAGGGCTCCCAACCATCTGGGTGTGTGTGGCCGTGCGAGGGATGATGAGGCGTCGCTGTACCCGCGCCCTAGGCAGAACAAGCAGAGTATACATGCACTGTACCTTCTCCTGGGACAGGTCGTCAAAGTCAGATAAGCTTATCATCTCCCGGCCCGGCCGGCCGGCGTTACGTGTCCCAGGAGTGACTCCGCGTCGAACAGATGGTCGAACCGCCGCTGCACGCGCCCAGTGCAACCCGGCTGCTCCTGTAATTTCTTCCCCCTCCTCTCCCGGTTGACATTGCGTTGTTGCTGGGTTAAATTTATTTGGAGCTTGTTGGGCAATTTTCGCCATGCAGGCAAAGCCGCAGCTAGTAGCTTCGCTTGCTTTAATTTGCAGTTGTTTGTCGATAGATATGATTCGGTATACACATGTCAGGGCGCGATTAGTATGCCTAAGTTGTCTTGCACGTGATTCTTTCGGTGGTCGGCTCGGCTGAGATCAGTACCATGTTGAGTCATCAACTCACCAGCGCTCACGTGGGGGGAAACGAACTGATGGCTGCCTTTGCCGTTTCGGCAGCAACAAATCCCAGGAAACGCAGTCGCAGCCACTAACATCAAACCAAATCACTCTTAACATAAAACAAATGCTACAATACAATACTCTCTAGTCTCTTCATACGTACCGTTGCTTGCGCGCGCGGCCGAGCCGGCCGCGGAGTCGTCGTCCCCGGAGCCGACGCGTCAGTGGCTCTCCGAGGTCACAACTCACAACGTACGCTAGCTGATGACCCGATTAAGGATGACCTGTCACCGATAAACCCGTAGCTAATGGGATAATTGCAGTGATTAGCCAGCCCGTCGTGGCTGGGCGCGCGCAGGGGACGGGGCCGGCCGGGGTCAGCGTCGCGCGCGCGGTCCTAGTGCGCGGGGTGGTGGTGGGTGGTGCGGTCGCCGCGACGTCGACGGCGTGATGGGGACGTACGGCGCGGCGAGCCCTTCCGCGCCGGCGCGTGGCCGCGCGGACAAAACCGCTTTTGTTTTCGCTCGGTTAGCTTTCGATCGCCTCGTCGCGCGCAACTCGCAAGTGCTTTTCCGATATGCACTGTGTGTGTTCCTGTGGTGTTTATCACGTCGGAGTAGCTAGCAACTTACTTGGCGAGCACTACTGGCGGATGCATGTATGTAGGCATTGGGTTTAGCTTTTACGAGTAGCCTTAAGGGGATTGGATTGTTATTGCGTACGTGTTTTATCTGTGCGTGCAAAGCTGGGGAGAGAATTGTTATCTGGTCACTTATAGGACCATGTCGGCAACACGTATCTCGCGGTCGCAGGGTGCACAGATCTTTTGCTAACTGGAGTGTGACCGTTTATGATTTATGAGTCACTTGGCACTCCTTTCTTGTTTGCAGTTTTTTAAGAGATTGATTTGCAGATTTGACATGCGTGATTGCACTACTACAAAAAGTGTTATTGGTATCGGTTGAAAAATACCTATTGGTACCAATTTTTCCACCGACACCTAGAAAGCGGCACTGATGTGAAAAGAAATAGGTGTCGGTTTCTAAACCGGCACCTTTGAGGTTTCAGGAATTAAAAAAAAAGCGAGCCGATGCATCGAGCAGTAACCCTTCACTCCATCTAGATCAAAGAACACATGAACATCAACAATATCCAAAAACACATGAACACATGAATATAAACATCAAGAACATCAAGAACACGACGCTGACACATCAAGAACATTCCCTTCTCCCCGACGACGATACACACGGTGCTGGCGACCTACTCCACCCCTGCCGCCGTCACCAGATGGAGAGGAGGAGAGGAGGCCCCTCCCACTGCAGCCGCCGCCGCCTCCACTCCCACCGGATCTGGCGGAGGGGAAGGCGCGGCCGCTGCCATCGCCGTCACCGAAGGTCGCAGGCTCGCAGCCTCCCCTCCTGCCGAATCAAGCGGAGGGGAGGGCGCCGCCCCTGCCGCCATCGGAGGCCGTTGCATCCCATTCCGCCACCTCCCCTCCCACCGTATTTGGCGGAGGGGAGGATGCAGCTGCCGCCGTTGCTACCTCCGTTGGGCCACCGCCGTGAGAGAAAGACAGAGAGAGAGAGACGCGCGAGAGAGAGGCGTGGGAGAGAAAGAGAGAAGCAAGGGAGAGAAAGAGAGAGAGAGAGAGGGCCAGGTGCGGAGTGTATAAGGCCGGCGCTCGGCTTGGTTTGATATAGGTGCCGGTTTTTTTAAAAAACTGACATGGCTTTTAATTAATCGACACTTATAATATATTAAATTAAAGGTGTTAGTTTTTTTAAAAAAACCAACACCTATACGATAGGTGTCGGTTTTTCTCTATAACCGGTACTTATAGTTGCTTAAAGGTGCCGGTTTTATATGTTTTCAGCCTGCGGAGAAGGGGAAAACACTATAGATATCGGTTTTAGTTGTTCCGGCACATATAGTGTTGATCTCTATGTGTCTTTCTATAGTAGTGTCTTACACATAACTGCACAAGTTGAGCCTCGCTGCCACTTATATATTCTAGTTGGATTGCTCCACATTTAGAGTGGGTTCGAGAGAAGGGGTTGAGCTCCGGCATGCAAAACAAAACATTCATTACCGTAAGATTAATTAAATATTATCTTAAAAAAGATCAATATTATATTTTAAAACAATTTTTCTATAGAAATTTTTTTAAAAAACGCATCATTTGGCTGTTTAAGAAGCGTGCACGCGAAAAATGAGAGAAGTAAAATTAAGAACATTGATTTAAGGACACATTCTAGTATACATGAATATTTTATTTTAATTTAAATGACGTAGTACTTATAGAATTTTGTACTAAAGTGATCTATACTAACTATAAAAAATGATAGTGATAGTGGTTGTGAGTCTGTCACCATCACTATCCAACTTTCATGCGGGACCCACAAATTGTGAGACAAAAATTTTGCTTATTTCTCAGCCCCTACATGCCATAGACTCCATCAAAAGAAAAATATGATGATATAATATTTTGGAGTTTTTCATCTTTGTGAAATGACAACAAAATTAGCACAATGATAATATATTAGACCATAAAAAACCCGTTGCAACGCACAGACAATATGTTAGTTTTGAAAACATTATTTTAGTTGATATTTGTATTAGCGGGAGTTGGGAGGGTTTCCCATCACCTTATTTATTTTTTACTTCTTACTTTTTACTTCTAACACTTTTTTAGTTGTTTGTCCTTTGACAAAGGCTGAAGATGTAAACTATTTCTATTATTAAAAAAATTGGGCTGCAGCTCCCCCGGGCTGTTGTCTTTTGGATGGGCTATGCTGTTCATTTAGGCCTGTTTGGTAAGCGAGCATCCAATTATAGTTTGGGTCTCACAGGCTCATAGCTATTCATTTCGGCCCTTCCCTTTTTACAGGCTTCGCTACTCTCGTTTTCTTTCCTCTTGTGTTTCGACGACACACCGGCCCAGAGACATGCGTGGAGTTCCGCTGAAAAAAAAATAAAATAAAAATCTGGCACAGCAGCATCAAAACGAAAGCTGTCTGATGCAACAAATAACTGCGGAGAGGGGAAAAAAAGGCTGAGCTGCCAAGAAAGAAAACAACCGAACAGCAAAAATCGCCACTTGCACCTATCTTCGTTTTCTTCAGAATCACTGAGCATGTATTGACTTGACTAGAAGCTACTGCCAACGCTTGTTTCTATTGATAGAGTTAGGGTGAGTTCTTCCCCTTACTTTCTCAATTCACTTCTCTTTTTTTTCACGCGCACGCTTTTCAAACTGCTAAACGGTGTATTTTTTACAAAAAAAAAGTTTCTATATGAAAGTTGTTTTAAAAAATCATATTGATCCATTTTTGAAAAAAAATTTAGCAAATACTTAATTAATCATATGCTAATAAGTCGTTTCGTTTTTCGTGCGGAGGAATAAACTTCCAACCCACACTGCCTAACACATCCATAATGTTCTACATGACGCCACTACACATTCACCTTCAGCTAATTCTGACTGTAGATCAAACATGGTCATGGACCATATGGTTTCTGGTCGACCGGGATACCGATCACTAGTGATTGGGGCATGCAGTTAACTTTGTCATCAACATCAGCAGCTGATTTCAACATCACCGGCAGAACAGTCGTCATCTTGGCTTCTGGCAGTAGCCATCGTCCCATGGAAAAAGCAGTGGGCCTGAACCTCAATCTCCCACCGGCACAAGCGACGGGCTAGCCAAAGTAGAGCAGCAGCAGATAAGCACAAGCTAGCTAGGCACATATCTATGCCAAAAGGTTCTTCTTCATATTCGCCATTCCCCGGCCCCTCCCAAAGCACAGGAACACTACTATTGGCCGGAGATGGCTTCCAGTAGCAGTACTGGCGAAATGAAAGCCTGAAAGGGACACAAACAATTTTTCTCAAGGGCTGCAGCTGGGCCCGGGAGCTGTGTACCCTGTAGTAATTTCTTGGAAATTTTTGTGTACCTGCATCTTGGTGCATCCTGCTACGTGTACTCAAGAATTAATACTGTACAAGACTGAAATATTAAAGGACAGAATGAAAATTGTTTCTTTTATGTGGTACAGTAGCATTGATTCTGCTAGTACGTGTAAGAAGACATTGCCGTGTCGTAAAAAACAAGTATGTCGCGCTCTTCGTACATGTCGTATGCCGTTCCATTTCGGTTCGCATACACAATACTGAAACTTCCACTGCGTACTTTTTATTGCAGATAAGATTGGGCATTGCATATTCGGTGATATGCTAGTGTCATCTCATCACTCGTCATATCATGTTCTTTGCCTTTGTTTCAAGAGTAGTACTAGTCATCACTGATCACATCATGTTTATACCATCAATCTGCCCAACCCCGCACGAGAGATCAAGAAAGAGAGAACACCCTTGTAACCACTTTAGGCCTTGTGGAGTAAGCTATCTAAATGTTCTTAAGGCACAGGTTGGTACTAAAGCTGCTGCATTTTCTCAACTAAAAAAATCTACTTGCAGTTAGCTGAGTAGTATGGATACAATTCCTTCACTTTAATTAATTTATTTATTTACCAATGTGTGGCCATAAACTGGCATAAATAGGGGAAGACAAATTGAATAGAGGTTGCATCTTTCTTTCCATAAGTACTTCACATATGAAGGACAAAATGAACTATCGCCATGCTTAGCTCATTCGGGTTTGATGCACCCAACTATCTCTTGCCCCAAGTCACTTCGCACAAGACAATTACAGCATAATTCCAATGGCATGCACTTGTCTGTCAAGCTAAACTGCTTACAAATTACTGTTAGTTGCCAGTGCTATATTGCACCAAAAACAATCAATGTCTTTCATTTCGAATATAATGAATGAATGTTGCAAGTTTGGTATTCCAATATGGACAGTAACGTGCAGTTTCAGATGACTCATTAGACATGCAAGCTGCAAAGATGTTCCATAAGAAACCAACTGTATATATGCAACACATTATCATGGCTAACTATTCAAAGTCTGTATCTTTGAAGTCTTAATTTGTACTGATAGGAACATTTCCTCAGTTTTGCTACTCCTATTTCACAACATAAAAGTATGATATTTTCTTCAAATGAACCGATACTTAGACAAACAAAGTTTCATTGAATAGGAGGTTATAAAACTACAATAGGAGGTTATAGTCCTAAAAAAAAAACACCGCCACCACACACTGACGCCTTCCCACACAACTGAGAAAAAAAGCTAGCATCGAACCGGCTACCGTTAAGCGTGATTGATCAATGCTAGACCAACAAGGAGCTACGACTGTACCCCTTAACGCCTAAAAGTAAACTTGATTAACTTGTTAACAATATGCAGTACAAACATACGTACCTTCGTTGTCTTGTAGTTTTTTTTTCTAAGACAGCTATAAATAGGTCATGACGAGACAAATCTTACAGGCATGTACTGATCATGCACTTCTGGCATTTCAGACATAATCGTCAACAGTAAACCTGTGACATTTGTTATATGCATATATGAGACCACGCCATTGCTTGTCTCCTCTTCCAAAAAAAATACACCATTACCTGCCATATGGCACATGAATTGGTTCTATCCCATTCCCGACCCCGAAACAAACACAAGACCTGTGAAAGAGAAGCATTCCCAGCTAGCACAGCCTACTTTTACTAGTGTACTACACGAAATAGAAAAAAAGATAGACTAATTGTATGCCAGCTCAGAATCCTCATTTCCACATTGGTGGATTAAGCAACTATACATATAGCTCCAATGCAACATTGTAAGAACATTTATATTAATTAGCCAGCAAGGTTATATTCATGTTGAGTGCTTAGCTCAATGCTTATCAGCACATATATATCTCAGTAAATGCTTATATGTATATACTCATGAAGGTTCCATCATAATGCACACTATCTCATATATATGCAGAATCCTAGGCTACCTCCTAGATAGTTAAAGAATATAAATTACCTGTGCATTGAGGATTCAGCTTGTTACACTGCTAGCTATTCAGAAAGCAGCATTAACATTTGGTCCCTAGCTTGTTTTGTCTCCAATCACCGGTGGTATACATTCATAGAATGTTTCAGAACTTGGTTGGAATAGCACATGCAAGGAGATAAAATTGCAACCTTACAGCTGTCTACTCGCTAGACAAGATGATCAGTCGCATGTGTCCTGTATTAATGGATGAAGAAACAAAAGGGAGAAGACAACTGCCAAAACGAATGAACAAATATAGATCATGGATGGTATTTATGATATTACCTGTAATGCTTTATAACATTTGTCCTTCTGAATTGAAAGAACAAATCTGCGCAGATAATATATAGAGTAGAGATAGAGGTTTTATGTGCATGCATCAAGGAAGAAATTAAATGTATGACTAAAAGCTGGATATGTTCCTCCTGAACTTCTTCAATTCCATACTTGAAGAAAACATCAAAATCTTCTCTGAAATCACGAGTTAATACCTTGAGATTTTCGCTTGCGCGTCATAGATGTAAACTTAGGGAACAAGAAACAGTTGTTAGATCAATAATTTATCAAAAAGTACTTTTGATAACTGTGTCTATGATACTACTATTACAAGTGAATGAAACATACTAAACTGTGCATATAGTTTGACCAACGAAATCAATAGATGGATGCAAAGTGATGGAATCAAAAGAAGATAGTAAGTCCCCTCCATGTAAAAAGCAACAATGATATGATGCACAAACTTTTCCCCTTTTTTCTCCTACCAGATTAGATATATCAGATCAAAAAGCAAACAGGAAAGAAAGACCGCAACTACAAGATAGATGCCCGTATTTTAGAGAAGAAAAAGGAGAAAGCTTTAAGGCATCTGTGTGTCAAAAAGTTCATGATTACACCAATCTGCATGCCAGACTACATGAAAACCAACACAAGGAGCGAGAAATTCGCCGAGATAATCATACCCTAATGATTTCTGCGCACGCCCAAACCAAGAAATCGAAGAAGAAAGAATCGTTTGATGTCCAATCAGAGACTCACCGAAACCTCGGGCATGCATGAATCCCAAGAACCGCGGAGATCGATCGATCGATCGACGAGACGTACATGTATGGGAGCTTTACTTGAGGGGAATGAAGCCTGGTCCGAGATCAATCTCTACAGATCAAACCTGATCAGAGGTTTCTCCATGCACCTCGAGCCAGACAACATTCCCCTCAAAGTAAAAAAGCTTCCTCTCTTTCTCTTCCTTGTTTCTTTCTCCCTTTTTGCAGTGATTATTTTCTCATCCTTCTCCTGTTCCTCTCCCTTGTTTCAAGGGGGGAGAGAACTCCAGGGATGGGGAGGACGACGATGGTCTGTTTGGTATCTTAAAGAGGTAGAGAGAGAGAGAGAGGAGAGAGAAGGCGTAGAGAACAGAGAAGATTGGGGTTATCATAGGTGAAATCATTGCTTTTTTTTATGAGGTCAGATTTTGGATGGGCAACAGATTCACACAGGGGAAAAAAGTTAATGAAACATACACCTTCAACTGATGTCGTACGTACGTAGCTCTACAGAGACGCAAGAACTGACACAGTAAGTGTACTGAAAAAAAAGATGTTGGTTCATAGTTCTAATTAATCTTATTAACATTGGAACATCATGTGGTTTAAGTATCTCTATATAGGGCTCAAAGTTTCAATCTTTTGGCGTAACATTTGCTCATCCACTATTTTTTTTGCTTCACCGTGCACCACAGATGACAAAGGTGTAAAGAAGAATGGGATATGGAAAGCTATAAAATTCTTAATGGAATAAGCTAGAGGGGACCAGTTGAGCGTTGGCCATCATTTGAGACATCCATTTAATTGACATTGTCCTTTTTCCTAAAAGCCAATTTGTCTTGCCTCCAATCAGTACGTGCAGTACTTCTCGCCTTATTTTTGACCTCATCCTGTGTAGTAGTACTGTATTATCAAGGAAAATTATAATGCCATAAAATGCATCTTGAGCAAAAGAAATTCTAACTGTATTCATATAACAATCTGAATATATAGTCTCAAACGTATTGTCGACCGTTTGACGTTTTGACTGCACCGATCTTACATTGACAAGTAGAAGATCAAGAAGCTGATGTTTCTATACTACGAGAGTATCACAGGCTTACTTTTCAAGCTGTTCTTTCTTCATCAGCATGTCTTAAATGTTTTTAATCTAGTTCTCAACCTTTTAATATTTAATTTATTTGTTTGTGCCTTTAAATAATTGTTATAAAGTCATAATAATCTACCATACATCATATACCCTCACTTTAGAACTGGAGTACAATTTTTCTGAATTTTAAAGAAAAGTTATTTTACTCTTTATAAAGATATATACCGAGAGATTTTACATTTTTATTATATAATCCGGCACCACGGATGCTAAAATTTAGTAAATGATTTGGTTTCTCTTGGTAGATACTCCCCTGTTCCAAACTACAAGGTTTATATTTTTTTACACGGTTTTCATTGAAATACTTTGACCAATAATTTATTTCATATTATATTTTCAATAAATATGAAATTAGCATCACATAAAATTATTTCAAAATATGAATTTAGTGATACAATATACATAATACTTAGTATAGATATATTTAGTATGATTATTAGTCAAAAGCTACTGAGTTTGATTTTTTAAAAAAAAGACGTCTTATAATTTGAGACGGATGGAGTATTAAAGACCATAAAGTTTCTTAAAAAAGGCCTAAGATCAATCTTCTTATTTTTTATAAAAAAAGAAGAAATTAAGTAGACGGCACAACAAGAACAACCATGTGGTGTAGAATACTTTTGTACCAGCTGCCAAAAGCGACGACGACCCATTTACTACACACGTTAGGCCTGGCATCGGAGCTCTGGACTATCTGCGTCGATTCAACGTGAGTAAACGGACTACGTTTGAGTTGAGTAAATGTACACGCATGCCTTCCACAAAACTTCCGAAATTTTGATAATTTGACCCTTTCACCAAATTTATTTTGTAAATAAACCTTAAAAAACTATAACCAAAACTGACCTCTTTCTCAATGTCATGAGTCTTATGTTGAAACCCAAAATATTCACGGCATAGACCTTGGCGTGGAGATTAAAGGACACAAAAGTAACTTTCCACTACACTACGCTAACTCTCAACTTTAGTTGGGCGTTTCATTATTCTATCTCGTATGTCAGGGTGTCAACCCTAATAGGCCTGACGTTGGGATGTTGTTCTCAGCGCCAAGGCCCATGGCGCTGAGGTGAAGGTTTATTTTTTTGTTATAGCTTTTGTCAAAGTCAGTTATAGCATAAGTTTGGTAAAAGGGCTAACTTGTCAAAATTATGGACAAAACACCCAGCTTAAACATGCATTTCAACAAATTAATCCGCCATCCTGACATGCATTGGAAGGCCATAAACTACAAACGGATGAACAGTATAGCACGAGAACAACTGCACCGAATCTTAGGGAACCTATCCTGCTGAACACAAAAGAATGTCTAGTATTACCTCTGTTCCTAATTAAGCGGTTCTTCTAACCCATGAAGCCCAAATTAGTAGGGATAAATGATATATGTGTCCCCCAATTAAGTAAGGATGATCATAAACGTAGGTTGGTTGAGATAAGCTGAAAAAAAATTTAAACAAGAATTTTTTTTTCAGGAATATGCAAAAGACTAACGTATATTTGTTTTAAGAGAAATAAAGGTTGTCAATTACAGCTGAATGAAAAAACACAAAACAGAAGAAGTGGGGAAGGGAAGGAACTTGTTGCACTTGTTTGATTCTCGCGACATATGTGGTGCCCTAAGGCTATCACCGGCTACAAAAGTAGCCGCGGAACCGCAGCGTTCACCAACCATCAAAAGGCTCCTTTCCTGCGCCATTGCCTCTGCAATGTCGACCTAATTCATAAAATTCAAACAAAAAAGATTGATGGGACACATATAGTACTTTGAGTGTATTTATTTTAAGATAAAACTAGAGTGCTAGAAATACATTTATATAGGGATGAAGATAGTATAAAGAACAAACTATGACATCCCTTGAAAACTTTGGTTACTACTCTGTCCTAAATATGAAGAACAGACAATGACGGAGGAAGTACTATAGTGCAGATTATATATTGTAGTTTAATTACTACCTTCGTCTTAAAATATAAATTTTTTTAATGGCCACGGGTATTAAAAAAAGTTAAGAAAAATTATTAGATAAATATTGTGATTGGTTAAAAAGAGAAAATAGATGTAAAAATTAAATAAAGAATGATTACGATCGGTTAAGATGAGAGGGTAGATAAAAAATAATTTTATTTTGAAACAAATAACTGTGCCAGAGATAAAATATTTTGAAACAGAGGAAAGTAGTTGTTATTAGGACGGGGTACTCGTATTTCCGAAGATTCTATTTTTCTCCGTGGAATTCGTGAAATCACGAGATAGGAGTATTTTTCTTCGTGAAGACTTTTGGTATGCTTTGACGTCTGAATGGACGGGGTATCTTTCACTGTATATTTCTGCTTAATTTGTTGAGCTAGCTAGTACTATCCCTAGTATCTTGTCCTGGCCTCCATGTATATTTGTCCCCAGCAGGCAGCAACGTAGTAAATGAGCAAGCACTGGCCGTGGTCAAGGGCACGTACGTCGTACGTACGCTGTCGATCAGTACTGTATACGGTAAGAATGGCAGCAACTCACAACGATTCACTGGACGAACTCGATCATGGAGAGACTCTCACACACACTTTCAAAAGTTTCTTGTGCTAGTGCAAATGAGCAATCGGTAGTACTCCTACGTTTCACTGCCGGGAGCCGGACGGGGGCTGGTCGTTTCGTGTGGGATTCTGATCAGCTGCAGCCACTATTACAACTTACTCCTTTTGTCTTACAGGAACAAACTTATTTTTAAAACAAACCTACTTCAGATTCAGATTCATATTCATAATAATAACATATGTCACATCATGTATTATATTGATTTTTTATAAAAAAGGATAAAATAGACAGTAGCAGTGAGCATCATTAGGTATAAATCGGATTGTGTATGTCGTATACGGCACAGTTTATAGTACTGAAAATGCATTATGATTTTTGAACCATTGAACATAAAAGGATCAAAATTATGTTCGCTGCAGTTACAAAAATAACTGCACCGGATATAAATTCGTGTGGAAGTGAGACTGAGCCTGTTTGAGAGAATTTAAGATTCTGATAAATAATTGATTAGTAGTCAGTTTTTAAAAAGCTAGGTTTTTTAATTTTTGACTTTTAGTTTATTTTTAAAATTTTACAACCACATATTTTTAGAAGGTAAACCAAAAACTAAACTATTTAAGAAGCTTCTAATTTTTTAAAAAACTGCTGTTGTCAGAAACCGTCCAGACCCTGCGTGTGTACGGACCTAGCCGCCTAGTTAGTCGGTTTTCTCTGCGTGGGCGTGGCCGTGGCCGTGTCCGCTTTCGCTGACGCGCCTGTGCCGTGCATGCAGTCATCGGGTTTCGTTTTGGAGACGAACAATATTGGAAGGGACGTGACAAGGTCAGCCTTGTCCCGCGCAGCGCCGGCCAGCGGCCCGTCGGGCAGCACGGGCGTTAGGACCCCCCACCCCGCTCGGGTCTTCTGCGCCTTCCCGGCTCGGCTCCCGCGCATCTCACGGGGGAAAACCGGAAAAACCCCGTGCGAACCACGCGGTGGCCACAGATGGGGCGCCGCAGGAGAGCATCGGCCATGTGCCATGATATTTTGAATAGTATTTTATTAGTATTTGATTTACTATCAAAATATATCAATAGCACAAAAAAATATATTAAAATTTGGACACTACCAAAACTTTGATATTTTAATAGTACCAACATTTTAACATATTTTAACATGACAGCAAACCAAATACACCCCTCATGTCTTCATTCGTCAAACAGACTAGTGAAGGTGGTGGCCGGACAAAGCTGCAGCACGTAAACGTCGTGTTGGCCCAACTGTTTCTCATGGTTGTGGGGACCTTAAAATAAAAATAAAAGTAACCCGCGCCTCACTTCGGACCTAACGGATGAATGAACGAAGGAACGAGGCCTTCAGCATTTATTACGAAGTGAATTGGCTATTTACCGCGATTGTTTATTTTCCTTCTTGTGGCCGCGGTAACAAGTCCAATAAAAACTCCTAGAGCACTTCTCATGTCTCTGGACTCCCATCCGTAGAAACCGAACTCCTCTACTGTCATCTGTATAACTAGGGTCCGTCCTAGTCTACCAAGTTTATGGAGATCTATCACTGTATTTTCTTATATATTCTTCGAGGTTTTGCTCCATGGATATGGACAGTTGGAGACATACCGGAGTGGTTAGTGATATCATAAACTTTGGACAGATTATGTGGGTGTCGATTGCTCGAGCGATTTGGCTGGAGTAAGGGCAGGCTCTGCTGCTCTGCCTCTGCTATGGTCTAATCTCAGAATGAACAATGACACGTTGCTATCTTCCATTTACTACCGACAAGTTGACATTGATGTTTTAACTCGTCCGGTAGCATCTGTAATACTGAGTATACGTGACAAATTCATGGAAATGACGTGCAAGATGGACGCCATCGTGTTAAAGTAAAAGGGTTACACGTACATCTGCACTGCCGATTCCGATTAGCCTCGCTTTCCTACTTCGAGCAAGCCAATTACTATTACCATGCATTTAGCCCTTCCCTTAACCGCTTCCATGCATTGCATGATATGCCTACGACCACCAAGCCGAAGAGCCTTTCTTTCCTCTCGCTGTAGCATGCACGCAACAAACAAAAACGTCTAGTTTGATGACATTCTAAAAGGTGACAGTGCGACAGTGAGAGGGGCTGAGGGGCAGTGGAGCATACAGTAGCTGTCAACGGTGGCAGATGTTGAAGGGGGCTGCTGGTACCAGGAAACTTGAGGGAGTTGGGGGCAAGGCAAATGGCCAAATGCTGGCTGGCTGACCGGAAGCACGAGAGAATGGGAGTTTCAACCTGCTGTATCTCTTTTGCCTACTGTCATACTACTGTGTAAGGTAGTGAGTTACAAATCTTCATTCTTCAACAGTGTCAACAAGAGTAGTTTTAAGAGGCATTACTTGCCAAGTAGAGAGCACACGTGCTTGATATAAATTATTTGTACAGAAGCAGAATGCACATGATAACTGGACCCTGCTTATTGACAAAGAACCTTTTGAAACTTAGGATAAAAAACACAAAAATAGAAAAAACATAGAAATACAATGTTATACTTATTGGATTCCTACAGAATTATAAAACATAGAAAAATTTCAAAGCAGTCATTTGATTAGCACAGAGACAAAACGCATGAATTCTAGATACATGAAGAGAAAAAACTTGAGGTGAGACCTCGTGCTTATTTTCCTTTAAAATTGCTCTAGAATAGTTCATTTCATAAAAATTTTAAAGAAATGGTTATAAACAATTCTTTGTTTTAAAGAGCTTCGTAGGATTGTTTTTTACATGATAAAAATCATCTAGAATTCATATGATTTTTTCTTTGTTTCAAAAGGGATCTGAACTTGATTGTTCAGAGTTCACCGGGTGAAGCAAGATTTCTTAAGAACAAAATCAACAAGTGAAATTAAGAACAAGTGTTAATTCACAAGCACTGCAACAAGTCACAACATCAGTGTTTGGCAGACAAACCCGACATAACCGAAAGGCAGAGTGTGGAAATATAGTATTCTTTGTCTCCGTGGTACTAATAAAGCCTTATTGTTTGTCCTATCAAGAATCAGCTGGTGCCAAAATTTAAATTTTAAAAATTAAAATTTGAAGTTAAGGTATTTTCAATATAGTCGTCATTTTATATTATTTACTTTTAAATCATTAAACACACACACACACACATATATATATATATATATATATATATATAATTTTGTTAAAAAATATTTTTTATCGTTAATTAACCGTTTTAACGTAATCAGCTCTTGATGGGGCTGTCACATATGCCCATATATATTGACCAGCATCCTTATTGTATTACTCCATGGTACAGGGCGGGTACCCAGCTAGTAGTATTATGATCTAACTCATGTTCTTTAATTTGCAATCAGCTGGTTACAAGACCATGGACCTACGGACCTACTTTCATTCCTCAAACTTCCGGAGGACCACAAACCCCAGATATGATTATACCTAAGTAATAAATTAAATAAACGTCAAGAAACAGTAAAACACCACTATCTCACCACTGACGTTGGGCTAAGAGCAAGTTTAATAGTCTCTTCACTTCAAAATATAAAAATATAAGACATAACTATTATTTTAAAATGTTTCATGATACAAGATGTGCATGCATACATGTAATTAACTAACACCTCCACTCCACGAAAATATTATTTTTTAAAATTCTTCATTTTTGAAATCTCTAATTCTATTGGGTGCATGCATTATATTTATTATGATGGTTCAAATAATAAGAATGATAATAATTATTTCTTGGTTTTTGGGTTAATTGTGGTTGTGCCTTATATTTTGAAATGAAGGAAGTAGTATAGCTAACTACTAGCTTCAGATTATTTATAGCCAATCTAATAGTTAATTCATACAATAGTTTTATATAAATATGTATACTACACCATTAATTTTTGGTCTCATCTCTCGTACATATAGCGTCTTGAAATTCGTGCTGCTACAAATCTGTAATTTATTTTTTTAATCTTTTATATATATGTTTATAGCTGATTTGTATTCTGTTATTGACTTGTACATGCTGTTATTAATCACCATCGTGTCAAGCCCAGCTGCCCAGGGAACGCCTGAACTCTAAATCAAAGCACACCACGTGAATATAGTACTCCGTAGAACAGAAAACACCGAGGACACGTACCTGCATCGAAACAAAGGCAGCGCCGTGCGGGGTAGATTGAGGCCACCGGCGCGGCCTCCTCGAGTGATCAGGCCGAACCGGCGATCGATGGCGCCGCAGATGGAACGGGGGAACCCCGGATTGGGAGGCGCGGAGGGGGGGGGGGGGGGGGGCTCTGTTTGGCCGGCCTGCCTGTTCTACCACACCCTGGAGTTCCCGAGGACTCCCGTGGCCTGTGGACTAACTGGAGCGGCAGCGGCGGGTTCGCCGCGACGGGTCGTGAATCGTCGCCGTCAGGGGCGAGTTGGGCGCCGTCGATGTGACGAACGCCTTCCAACGCTAAGCCGTTGCTCGCCTTAGTGGGCCCTGTCCATTACGGGCCATGCAAAGCCTAATGGTTCGTGTAGTCGTCAAATATGCGGCCCATGCGATCGGTTCTCTGCCGGCAAGGATTAGATATCGGACCGTTGCTCCCCATTCATTTTTTATCCATTTCCTCTTTTTTATTCTCTGTATCATTTAAGCTCAGCAACGCAGCGGCCACAGGGACGTAGCCGAGCTCCACGCGGCGTCGATGACGGCAACCTGCTCCCCACCTATTTTTTATCTATTCCCTCATATTTTTTTCTCTCTTTTTCTCTCTATGTATCATTTCTCTTCACGAGAAGCTCAGTGGCGCGATGGCTACAGGGACGTAGCCGAGCTTCGCACGGTGTCAATGACGGCGATCGAGCTCCGTGCAGCGTTGACGATGGCGGACATGCGAACGTGGCCAAGCTCCACGGCATCGATGACAACGGCCACGTGGACGTGGCGGAGCTTGGCGCGGCGTCGACGATAGTGACCATGTTGTTGTGGCCGACGTGGCCGAGCTTAACATGACATCAACAACAGCGACCAAGCGGTTGCACTGCATCGACGACGCGACGTTGCAGATTGACCATAGGAGCACGTGGTAGCGATTCTGGGAGTACCACCTCCTCACCCAAAGCGGCATCCCAGTCAATGTAGTGGCTAACCACCAGAGCAGAGGAAGAGGTAGATCTAGTTTTTTCTCTCGATTTTTTTGATGTTTCAGCCCATGTACCATGTTGTTTCATTAGTTAGATTGAAATGTTGCAGTGGGGTTTTTTGATGGTGTTTCATTCTTTTTTTTTACGTACTCGGATGTGTTTCATGTTTCAATATATTTGAAACCGTAGTTTCATACATTGTAGCAAAATGTTTCATTGTGTGATTTGATTGTGTTTCATTATTTTCAATACTGAAACATTTTTATGTAAGGGGTGAAACAACACCTTATTTTTAGAGAAAAAATCGAACACCCGATTTGTAGTCACCTTGAACTCTGTCAGACCTGTAGACCGATGAAAACAGAGCTGGGCCGCCGTTCAAATACATGACACCTGCGAAAGAATAAGTCTATTTTGCCACCCTTAACTATTGCCGTAGGTCCAATACCATTCCACAACCGTAAAATCAGGTATAGAAACTAGATCAATGTACCTCCTTGAGAGGTTTTGAATGGCGGTTTTATCCTACATGACATGTTAACTGGATCTTTATCCGAATGACGTCTATGTGGCATAAAAAAAATGAGACCCACATGTCAGTCTCCATCTTCTTACTTCATCTCTCTTCTCTTTACTCCATTGCGGTCGGCCCAAATGATCTCAATGGTATGGCAGGAGCGGGCGAGCGGGCTGGTGAAGCAGGCGTCAAAGGAGTTGGAGAGGAGCATGAGGCGGGAGGTCTCGGCATGGGACTCTCACCTTGGGCATGAGGACAGGGATATCGGAGCTCCCCTGGATCCGTCCAATCCACGTTCCACTTGCTCACGCCAGTACCACCCGCTTCGCCTCCCGCAAGCGTCTGGTGAGGCAGTGACCTCTCCAGCTCGCGCAAGCTCGACTGGCACAAGGAGGGGCCAGGGGTCGTCCTTCACCGGTGAGAGGCGGTCAACGGCGATGGTGGTATGGTCGGAGCGAAGAGGAGGAACATATGGGTGGAGGTTGGATGCTGGCGGCGCGAGCGCACCGAGTACCAGACACCGACTGCCTCAACGCGCCACTCACCTCGATGCTGAGATGGCGATGTCATGCTCCTCCTCCGCACGGACCGCACTCCTCCGCCTGAATTTAGCGTCCTCCGAAACGCCTCCAGTTACTCTGGTGCGTTTCAGTGGCGGCTTCTCCACTCCGTCTCCTTGCCACCCGTGCCATGGAAGGTGATGCATGACAGCTGTTCGACCATGTGCCTCGCGGTGTTGAGGAGGTTGGTGAGCAGGAGGAGGACGGGGAGCGGCGACGGCTAAGCCTCAAGATCGCCGTTGTGTGGTTCAGGAACTATGGTCAGGAACAACTATGGCCAGTTCCTGACCAGGATGCTGGTGCGACAAGGGCAGACTGTCCTGGCGTACTCGCGCTCCGACTACTCCGCCGTTGCCGCCAAGCTCAATGCGTCGTTCTTCACTGACCTGCATGACCTTTGCGAGTGCCACCCGTCAAAGTGGCGGAGCCAGGAATTTTACGAAGCCTGGACGGTTGGTAAGTCTGACTAAAATGTTTACATTATTAAATATGTTTATACGCTTAAATTGCTATACACATGGTCCAACATGCATATATATATATATATATATAGTTTAAAAAAAAGAAATGTGGCAATATTATATAACTTGAGTAATGTACTGTACCTTATTATGGTACTATCCATGCTTAATAATTTGATAACATAAGCCGAAAAAGGAAAAAAGAAAGCAATTCTCCAAGATAAAAATTAATTTTCACACCAACAATGATTCAATATAACTATCTAATAAAGGCCAAAGCACATAGAGTAAGTTAAGAAATATATTCCATTTAGCAATTAGCAGGGTGTTACATAGTAATACTACTTACTGTATTACTCCTGGGAGGCCGGAGAGCTAGCTGAAAAAAAATCATGGGCTACGAGCTGATGGCGCTGCCCAGTCAGCCGACGCCCCAGCAGCGTGCTAGCAATGGACCACCGCAAAGTGCTAGGTGAATTCGCCATTGCCAACGGTAGCAGCTAGCAGCTGCGTAGAAATTTGCAAGCCGCATACTTGAGATTGTCCCTACTGCCTGCCGATGCGAGCTGCTGAAGGAGACGAGTTGTCGTTGAGACGTAGAGTTGAAAGTTGATCGATTTGTACCAGCATGCAGCTTGACCATTGCTGGCATTCTTTTTGTGAGCTTTAAGCTACCGCTCCGATATTGCTGGTTATTGGGCTGTGGCCTATGGGCTCAACGCACGGGTGGAGCCATGTTGCACACACTGGGTGCGACCGCACCCACGCGAAAATACGAAACACTTGATAGTATACGATTCTTCACTGTGTTTGCACCCACCTGGCCCAAAGTCTTGCACCCACAGCCCATCTGGAAAAGTGCCCAAACCTGCTTCTTTGTTGCAACTCGGCAGCCCAGTAGCCCACAAAATCAACACACGCACGCACTGGCCGGTCGCCCAGCAGGATTTGCGAACCCTTCGACTGCCTCGTCCCTCGCCCTGTCGGCCGCCGCTTCGACTCCCTCGTCCCGGCTGCTCCGAATCGAGGCGAGCGGCTGATGATCGCGGCTGGCCGTCGGCCGTCCCAACTCACAAGCACCGGGACTCCAGGAAGCAAGCAGCAGCACACCACCTGGACTCCAGGAAGCAAGCAACAGCTGTCCTTTTCGATTCCATCCTTCCAGTAACAGTAAGCAAGCAGCAGCACACCTCTCTCTCTTTTTCGTTTCAGTTTGCAACTTTGCATCTATCTGATCTGACCCATCCTGTCTTTTCTTTGGTTGCTAGCAAAAATATGGATAGGTATTTGAAAAGAAAAGTACCAGATATTAATTGCGAAGAGGAGATCAAGTATGACCCAGGATTAAGAAAGGAAATTGATTCTTACCATCCAAATCATAGAGAAAAGGTGAGAAGGAAATATTGGAGAATGGACCATCTCAACCTCGCGCGTACAATTTTCCCTCTACACAGATTGGGGAAAAAGACAATCCAAGAAGGTTTCAACTGGAATGGTTTGATGAATTTGGAGGTTGGCTTGAATACAGTGAATCAAAAGACAAAGCATATTGTTTCGTTCAGAGAAAAGAAGGATGCAGGATATAAAGCATTTGTTGTTGATGGTTGGAACGGTTTTCACAGGAAAGAGAGGCTAAAGACTCATGTTGGCGATGTTGGTGGAGCACATTATAATGCTATGAAGAAGTGTGATGATTTGATACAAAGAAATCAGCACATAGATGTTGTTTTGCATAGGCAAAGTGAAGCATCTAGGAGGGCTTATTTTACTAGATTGAATGGATGCATTGATACTGCTAGGCTTCTATTGAAGCAAGGCTTGCCTTTCCGTGGCCATGATGAGTCAAAGGAGTCTTTGAATAAAGGGAATTTCTTGGAGGTTTATGATTGCTTAGCTGATCATGATCCAAATTTAGGGAAAGCAGTGGGTCTTGCAGGTAATAGTTGTATGGTTGCTCATGAAATCTAGACAGACATTGTTGAGTGTTTTGCAAATGAAATTCTATATTCTATTCTTGAAGAACTTGGTGATGATGTGTTTTGCTTGCTAGTTGATGAGTCAAGGGATGTTTCTTGTAAAGAACAAATGGCCGTGGTCTTGAGGTATGTTGACAAATGTGGAATTGTGAAAGAGAGGTTTGTTGGTCTTGTGCATGTGACTGAAACTTCTTCTTCTTGCCTCAAGTCATCTATTGATTCTCTACTTGCAAATTTTAAGCTGAGCTTAAAAAAAGTTAGACGGCAAGGATATGATGGTGCTAGCAACATGCGAGGTGAGTTCAATGGGCTGCAATCATTAATTTTGAGAGAAAGTAAGTCAGCTTATTATGTTCATTGTTTTGCTCATCAACTTCAGTTAGTTATTGTGGCTGTTGTGAGAAAACATAAGGGCATTAGCAATTTCTTAACCATGATTCATAGCTTACTAAATGTGGTGGGTGGATCAGCCAAGAGAAGGGACATGATCAGGGATATCAATCATGAAAAAGTGACAAAGGCTTTAGGGTGTGGGCAGCTACAAACCGGGAGAGGGTTAAATCAAGAGCAATGTCTCCAAAGACCTAGAGATACTCGTTGGAGTTCCCATTATAAAACTTTTAAAAGTCTTGTTGAACTATTTTCTACAGTTGTTGAAGTGCTACAGTTTGTGAAAAAGGATGACAGAGATTGGAAAAATAGAGATCAAGCATCAAATCTTCTAATCTACTTCCAATCTTTTGACTTTGTCTTTTACCTGCATCTCCTATTGACGACATTAACCATCACAAACACTTTGTCATTAGCATTGCAATGCAAGGATCAAGACATTGTGAATGCTATGAAGTGTTTGCAAGCAACTAAATTACAGTTGTGTAACCTTAGAAGAGATGGGTGGAGCAATTTATTAGATGAAGTCAATGATTTTTGTGAGATGCATGATATTACAAGGTTAGAAATAGAAGATGCATATATTGATCCCAAAAGGTCTAGGAAGGCATCTGGAATTACAAACAAGCATCACTATGAAGTCGATTGTTTTAATGAGATTATAGATTGGCTAGTTCAAGAGCTTAATAGCCGATTTAGTGAGACAAGCTCTCAGTTGCTTGTTTGTTCAGCTGCTTTCAATCCAAGAGATTCGTTT
This sequence comes from Oryza officinalis, assembly GCA_008326285.1. Taxonomy (NCBI): domain Eukaryota; kingdom Viridiplantae; phylum Streptophyta; class Magnoliopsida; order Poales; family Poaceae; genus Oryza; species Oryza officinalis. The sequence goes on along the minus strand of BDMV01000002.1, from coordinate 45,627,944 downwards.
CATGATTTTGATGTGGAGAGTTTGGTAAACTTAGCAAAATTATATCCTGATGATTTTAGCTCTATGGAATTGAGAGATCTTAGGCAACATCTTGGCCTCTACATTGCTGATGTGAGAGAAGACAATCGATTCTTCAACATAAATACTATCAGTGAGCTTTCACAAAGAATGGTGGCAACAAAAAAGAATCTTTTTTATCCATTGGTTTATCGACTTCTGAAACTTGTGCTGGTATTGCCGATTGCTACTGCAACAGTGGAGAGAATATTTTCAGGGATAAAGATTGTGAAAACAACTCTGAGTAACCGCATGGGAGATGCACACTTGAGTAATAGACTTATTTGCTATGTGGAGAAAGAAGAATTAAAGAAAGTTACAAATGATGTTGTGGTTCGTCGCTTCATGAACATGGAAGGAAAAGGGCGTAGATTTGATCTGTAAGAGGTAATGTACCTATTTTAAATTTTTCAATGACTCAATGATACATTGTATATATTTTTTTCTTACAATGAATGGTTTATTTTTTTCAGTGAGGATTTCGTGCTTAAGAATTGTATTTTGTCAACACCGATAATTTTTTATTGTTATTATTGTGGGATTCGCTTACTATATTTTGATAAATGGTAAGCACAAATATGTTATTACCGCTACTTCATTATTGATGTGCATCAATATTGCTTGTTTTAAACTATTGCTCCTAAAATTATGGCTATGGTATTATTAAGTTGTATTATCGTTCCGTCGGTAGACCGCAAGCCGCACCCCCCTCCGTAATTCTCTAGCTCCGCAACTGGCTCAACAAGTGAAAATGATTATGTAAAGGAATTAGACAAGGCAAGATAATTAGACAAGGCTTTGGGATACGGCTAAATTCAGGTTGCAGGACACAACCGTGAGCTAGTTTGCGATCTTGCCACCTTACGCCCATCGCTCGGAAAATTTGCAGCATCGCTGCTGTCGGTGACATGGGACCTGGGGTATCGAGACCAAAGGGAAGGGCGGCCACAGGGATCCACGTGGCCCGTTCCCCCGGAGGGGTCGGGCCCGAGGGTGACGTGGCGGCTGCCTTCCCGGTTTCCCCCCGAGGCCTGGGGCGCCCCGACCCCCTACGGCTTTGGTGCCACGTGCGCAGGTTAGGTAAGCACGGCGGAGCTCACCTAACCACATTTATGGCGGTTCAGACAGGCGCACCACGCCACATTTAATGCGACATGGCGCACCTGCATCCGGTCCGTGACCGGTCACAGCGAGTGACCGGTCGCAGACCGGTCAGATCGCGGGTTAGGTGGAGCCAGGACGCCTGTGCGTCGCGCGGGCGCCAGGTGGCCTGCTGCACGCCTCGCCCCGTCCCGTCGGAATGATGAGAGCCCTCTGTCTCTTGTCTCTCAGCCGGAGTTGGTATGCCAACTCCGGGAGTTGGTATGCCAGCTCCGGTCAGATGCTTTCCCGATTCCAGTGCAGGCGAGACGCGGAAGTCGCCCGCCATTTAATGAAGGTTGAAACGGGCGTCCCCCGGATGGGTCGGCTGACCTAGCGAAGGTGTGCTGCGACGTCTGTCAGAGGCTGCTTCCGACGGTAGGATAGCCCTAAATGTAAAAGAATGTTTTCTTTCTTAGGCAGCTCGTGGCCCATGTGGTAGCCCCTTGCCATATAAAAGGAGGCCCAGGCCTAGGAGAGAAGGGGGGACTTTCTCTGGAGACTGACACTCTCTCTGAGGACTCTCTCTCTGGGGACTCTCTCTGGGGACTCTCTCTGGATTCCATCATACTCTCAGATCTACCAGAACACAGGAGTAGGGTATTACGCTCCTTTGCGGCCCAAACCTGTCTAAATCGCCTGCGTCCGCACGTTTTTCTCGCTGGGATCCCACAGATCAGGGGCAAAGAATTTCACCTTGCGCCCCCAGCCGAACCGGCAAAGGGGGGCCTGCGCGGTCTCCCGGTGAGGAGCTTCACGCTCCGTCATCTGGCGCGCTAGGTAGGGGGTGCGCGCGTGTTTTTCTGAGCCCCCATTTCCTTTCGTGTGCGTCAAGCTTCGCCAGGTAGGCCCTATGGGCAACCGAGAGGGTACTGGACGAGTGGTAAAATGGGCAATCGAACTCTCCGAATTCGACTTGCGCTTTGAACCACGCCACGCGATTAAGAGCCAGGCCCTCGCCGACTTCGTGGCGGAATGGACCCCGGCTCCTGAGCCCGATCTCGGACTCTCCGCCCCCGAGGCCAACATGAGCCCCTCGCAGCTGCCTCACGCCACCTACTAGGTGATGCAGTTCGACGGCTCCCTGGCCCTTCAGGGTGCCGGCGCGGGGGTCACCTTGACCTCGCCGAGCGGAGACGTCCTTAGATATTTGGTTCGCCTAGATTTTCAGGCAACCAACAATATGGCGGAGTATGAGGGACTACTTGCGGGACTCAGAGTGGCGGCCGAAATGGGGATCCGCCGCCTCCTGGTTCTAGGCGACTCCCAGTTGGTCGTTAACCAGGTCTCCAAGGAGTACCGGTGCTCCGACCCGCAGATGAACGCCTACGTCCGCGAGGTGCGGCGTATGGAGCGCCATTTCGACGGGTTAGAACTTCGGCACATGCCTAGATGGGATAACGCGATCACCGACGAACTCTCAAGGCTCGCTTCATCGCGAGCCCCGACCCCACCGGGCGCCTTTGAAGAAAGGCTGGCCCAGCCGTCGGCGCGACTCGACCCCCTAGGGGAGACGGACGCGCCTGCGCGGCCCCCGAGGCCCGTCGGAGTCCAAGCCTCGGGACCCGGGGGGGCCGAGCCCGGCCCCCCAAGATTGGTCGCCTGGATAGCTAAGATCCAGGCATTCCTCAAAGATCAGACTCTACCCGAGGACCGCGAAGGGAGTGAACGCGCCAATCGCATCTCCAAGCGGTACGTGCTGGTGGAAGGGGCCCTCTACCGGCGCGGGGCCAACGGAGTCCTCCTGAAGTGCATTCCTCGGGAGCAGGGCGTCGAGCTTCTTGTCGATGTCCATGAAGGCGAGTGCGGAGCCCACTCCGCCTTGCGCACCTTGGTCGGCAAGGCCTTTCGCCAGAGTTTCTATTGGCCGACGGCGCTCCACGACGCAGCTGACCTGGTCCGACGATGCAGGGCGTGCCAGTTTCACGCCAAGCAAACGCATCAGCCGGCTCAAGCCCTACAGACCATACCTCTTTCATGGCCGTTTGCCGTCTGGGGGCTGGATATCCTGGGTCCCTTCAGGAAGGCCCCGGGTGGGTTCGAGTATCTGTATGTCGCAATCGACAAGTTCACTAAGTGGCCCGAGGCTTATCTGGTCATCAAGATCGACAAGCACTCGGCGCTAAAATTCATAAAGGGCATCACTGCTCGGTTCGGGGTGCCTAACCGTATCATTACGGACAACGGCACCCAGTTCACCAGTGAGCTTTTCGGCGACTACTGCGAAGACATGGGCATTAAGCTCTGTTTCACCTCACCCGCCCACCTCAGAAGCAACGGCCAGGTGGAGCGCGCCAACGCAGAAATCCTCAAGGGCCTCAAGACCAAGACCTTCAACATCCTCAAGAAGCATGGCGATTCGTGGATCGAGGATCTGCCAGCGGTACTCTGGGCGAACCGAACCACCCCAAGCCGAGCGACAGGGGAAACGCCTTTCTTCCTCGTCTACGGCGCGGAGGCGGTCCTCCCATCCGAGCTCACCCTGAGGTCCCCTCGGGCCACCATGTGTTGCGAGGCTGACCAAGATCAGCTTCGTCGAGACGACCTCGACTACCTGGAAGTGCGAAGGCGGCACGCGGCCCTCCGAGCCGCGCGCTACCAGCAAAGCCTGCGGCGCTACCATCAGCGCCATGTCCGGGCCCGATCACTCTGCGTCGACGATCTTGTCTTACGCCACGTCCAAACGCGCGCTGGACTGAGCAAACTCTCACCAATGTGGGAGGGTCCGTATAGAGTGATCGGCGTCCCCCGGCCGGGCTCGGTTCGATTGGCCACGGGCGACGGCACAGAACTGCCTAACCCGTGGAACATCGAGCATCTTCGCCACTTCTACCCATGAGGGGGTCGGGTGTCGTACCTCGGGCTTGGGCCAACCCCGCATCCCCCTCGGGCATGCAAGGTTGGCCGAGGGCTCCCTCATGCACATACTTGTTTAATTTTTTCCTAGCATTTCAATAACAAGCATTTTTAATTTCCTAAGGACTGCGCCTGTGTTATCGTTTCCTTTTGAAAAATCTTGACTTGAGTCAGTCTGCTTGTGCTCGTCCTTGTCCTCGGCAGCCCGGGTCGTCTAAACCGCCAAACGGGGCCCAGAACCGAGCTGTGCCCCGGGGCGCGGTGAACTCCGGGGGGGAATCGGCAATGGCCCACAATCGGGTCCCCATAACCCTCGGTAACCGCGCTCCCGGCCTGGCCAGTATCGACATGCGGATCTCCCCAAGGCACTAGCTCTGACCCGCGCCGCTTGAGGCTGGGGCCCGAGCACGAGCCCTCGCTCAAGCCAAAGATACAAAGGGATCGCGACATAGACCATCCTTATCACGCGCATATAGCAAACATAACTAACATAGAAGTTAAAATCTTGTTTGATTGCAGATAAGATGAAGTCAATTATACAAGCATTGGCCCAAAGGCCTCAGAAGATGAAGGAATCAAAAATTAAGATACACAGGGGCCCGGGGGCTCACTCCGACGCACCTGGGTCGCCGGCCTCGCCGTCGCTGTCGTCGTCGGCACCATCGTCGCCGTCCTCCTCCTCGTCAGAGTCGAGAGCGAAGACGAGCCGAGGGGCCGTTCCCTCGAAGCCGAGGACGATTTGATCGGCGGCATCCCGGACTTGGGTGCACACGTTGGCCTCGGTTCCGTGGGGGAATTCTTCCAGCGCCGTCCACGGGGAGAAATCGGGGTCCCGAGCTTGGTAGCTCGCCAGCACGAGCTCCACCACCCCCCGGGCGAGGTCCCTTGAGGAAGACTTAACCGTCTCCTCGATCTCCTCGGGGAGCCTTTCAAGGTCCCCGGCCATCTCCGAGAGGCGCTGGGCGAGCCCCCCCGGTTGGCGGTGTACTTTGCGTGCCGCCCGCTCCAGATGCCCGCCTGACGCCCGGCGCGGTCGAGGCGGGAGACGGCGTCCCGAAGCATGCCGGGCCCCACCTCGTTCGATAGCCGGAGGGCCTCAACCTCCCCGGTGAACGAGTCCAGGGCGCCCTGCAGCTCGGCGATGGTGTCCTCGGCGACTGTGAGGCGGGCGGCCAGATCACTGTGGCCTGCGGCCGCCCTGCCGCTGCGTGTCCGCGCGTCCAGCTCCCTCACCTGCACCTCTAGTTCGAAGGCCCGCTGGTTCAGCACGTCCCTCTCGGCGCGGGCACTTTCCAGATTACGGCGCGCCTGCTCCTCCCGCGCCGTCTTGCGGAGGAGCAGGCTGTCCGCCAGCCGCTGCACCGCGGCCTCGGCCTCCTCGAGGGCTTGTCCCCGCTCGGCGAGCGTGTCTTCGCGGAGGCAGAGTGCGGACTCCTGCTCGGCGGAGGCAGCCTCGTGCGCCACCAGTGTCGCCTCCCGTGTAGCACGGTGGTTGCGATGAGGGCTGTCTCCCGCTCCTCCTCCACTTCCCGGGCGATTTCCGCCAGGGTCCTGCGGCGAGCCTCGAGCTGCGAGATGTGCTGGCTGTGCGCCTTACGGCCGGCCTCCACCATGGCCTCCACGGAGCGTCGTCCCTCCTCGACGCGTGCCCACGCCGCGTCGATTTCTGCCCGCTCCGCCTGTAGGGCCTGTATTTGGGCGCTTAGCCCATCCAGCACCGTGCTGTTGGCCGTAGCCAAGGCCTACAGGAGGGGCTCCGCGCTTAGCGGGGCGGCGGAAGAAAAGGGGGAAGGCCACCTCTGTGGTGGTGAAGCCCGGCTCGGCTCGCCGGTCGGTGTGTTGGCCTCGGGTGCTTTTCCCGAGGCCGGCTCATCCGCAGCACCGCCTGGGGCATCGGGCCCCGGGTGCGCCCCCTCGGTGTCATCACGGGCCGCCTCGGTGGCGGCCTCCGCCTCCGGCGCAATCGGGTCAGGGACCTGGGTGGCATCCTCGGCTGCCTGTGCCTCGTGCGCACGCGCCGCCTCTGCCTCCCGGGCAGCCTCCTCAGCCTGGCGGACTCTGGCCGCCTCCCGAGCAGCCTCCTCGGCCTGGCGGACTCGAGCCGCCTCCCGAGCAGCCTCTTGAGTTACCCGTAGGCGGCCTGCGGCTTCCTGCAGGTCGGCCTCCCGCCTCTGAGCATCTGCGGTCACTGCCTCGTTGCCCGCGGGCCGGCCGGCCTTGGAGTGACGCGTGTGGCGGGACGGGATCTCGCCGAGGCAGACGAAAAATACGGAACAGAAAGATATAAATAAAAATAAGCCCTGGGGGTTTGGGAATGAGAGTGTGGCCGCTGTGGGTGAGAGGTCGAACCTGCGGGGTGGCCGGCTGAACGACCACTTTGGGGGCGTGATGAGGCTCCCCCTGCACGGCTCGGTCTCCCCCAACTTGCGGAGCCGCTTGTTCTTCCGCTCCCCCTTGGGCTGGGGTGTCGGTGCGGCGTCCTCCGGGCGCTTGCCGCTGACGTGCACCGCCCCGGCCCCTCGGGGAGGAGATGGAGGAGGGGTCGCCTCCTGCTTCCTCTTCCCCTTGGCGTCGGCAGGGCGGCTGCCCCCCGAACCCCCGCCGCGGGGCCCAGAAGCATGACCCCCTCCGGGGGTAGATTGGTCCCCACTGCGACTGCCGCCCGCGCCATCATGGTCTCGAGGGGCCCGATCCCCCGACACCCCGACCATCTGCATGATGGCCAGAGTGTAGGCGCGCTTCGGGTCGCTGCAGAGGGGAAGGATCCCCCGAGGGATGAGGGATGGCTCCGCGGCGCTAAGGTTTAGCACCCGTTGGACCACCATCCTGAAATCCTTGGGGTCCCAATCCCACTTACGCCCCTGGTGGGTCCTCAGGGGGTCCTCGGTCCCGGCGTACTCCCAGGCACCCCGGGCGCGTCGTCGGAGCGGCGCGATCTGGCGGCGGAGGTAATCACCGAACACCATGGCCCCCGTGAGCCCCTGGGCTCGCAGGCCCGCCAGGCGGTCCAGGACGGCGTCGTAGCCATCCCCCAGATCCACCGTCGCCTGCCAGCTTGGCGCTTGCGCTGGGGGCTGGCTCGGGAGTCGGAGGCGCGCTTCGTCGGGGAGGGGGGTGTAGAACCAGTCGCTCTTCCAGTCGTCCCACTTCTTGCGAAGGACGCACGGGATGTAGCGGTTCAACACCTGCCCCCGTGGCTGGAAGTAGCAGCCACCGACCACCATCGGCGGCGATACCGGCTGCACGGTGAAGAACCACTGAAACAGCCGAAGGGATGGGCGCACCCCATTGAACATCTCGCACAGGTGTGCGAAGATGGCTAGCGTCATCACCGCGTTGGGGGTGAGGTGCGCCATCTGGAGGCCGTAGAACTCCAGTACGGCCATGAAGAATGTGGAGAACGGCGGGATCAAGCCCGCCATGGCGAAGGAGTGGAAGAAGACGGACCGCTCTGGGTATTGCGGCGCCGGGCATCCCTCGCCCAGTGCGACCACCTCCCAGGTGGCAGATTCCGGCATGAACCGGCGTGGTAGCCCGGCCTGCCTCTCACTGGTGATGCGGGAAGGCGGCAGCACGCTGCCGTCAAGTGGCACGGAGCTCCGCATCATGGCGCCGGCGGATGGGGAGCTTGAGGACGAGAGCACGTGGCGAGAGGAAGGCGAGAGAAACGAGAGAGCTAGAGCACGGATGGCAAAGGCAAGGAAGAAGTGGCGAGAGGAAGGAAACGAATCCCTTCCTCGGCGCCCTTTATGCCCTTGCCTCCGCCGCGCTCGACTCCTCGTTCCCCGCGCCCATCTCCTTTTCCTCTCGTTTCTCGCGCCCACGCCTCCACTAACCCTACTCGCCCGCTTACGGTGCACGCTTCAGTCGTGCGACCGTGGCGGTCGAGGAGGGGCAGATCGTGTGCACATTAATCGCGCTCGGTTACCGCGAAAAGCGCCAATCATTACGTCCCCAGGAGAAATGGACCGACGTGTCCCGATCCGCGCGCTGCCTCGAGTAATGTTGCGGTTACAAGGAGACCGCTCATTAATGTCGACTGGCATTCTTCATCGATATGCGCGGCTCACGACCGTAGGAGTCCTGCTCGCCTTTGGGGGCCGGTCCCACCTGTCACCAGGCCCGAGGGGTGGCATCAAGCCTAGGTGCCCCCCCAAGTGTGGCCACCCGGGCGTGACGCCGGGGGCTAGGCTGTCAAATTCCTGACAGGAGAACCTCTCTCGTATCGGCCCCAGTAATCCTTGAAATGCCAAGTCGGCGAGCTGTGAATCGGTCAAGCTGAGGCTGTAACACCTATTTCTTATGTCCCTAAATCTTTGGATATACTCTGGGACCGATTCATCCACTCGTTGCCTGATGGCAGTGAGATCAGACAGTTTCATCTCTTGCACACCATTATAGAAATATCTGTGAAACTGCTTTTCCAAATCTATCCATCCTTTGATGGAATTGCAGGGTAACGAGGAGAACCATGTAAATGCAGACCCTGACAAAGACAGAGGGAAAAACCTCACCCTCAATGCCTCTATGGCCGATGCCTCCCCACACTGTGCTAGGAATCGGCTCACGTGCTCGTACGTCGAGACATTGTCTTGCCCTGAGAACTTGGAGAAGTCCGGGATTTTGTATCGGCTTGGCAGTGGCACTCTGTCGAACTCCTCCGGGTACGGGTGCCGATACACTGTAGAGTTCTCCTTGGGCTTTAAGCCGAACTGATCTCGCATCACCTCGGCTATCATGTCGGCCCAGTATCCTGCGGGCCAATGCGGGAGGTCTTGCTGATAAGATTGATGCAAGCCCTCTGCTTGATACTGTCTAGGAGAATACGGCTGATAATGGTGATTCATGTTTTGTGCATCGTACTGCCCCGTTGCATGCTGCTGGTAGCCTTGCGGCATGTTGTAAGCAGCCTGTGGTGGAGGGTTGCTGGACGCGGAAGCTTGAGGTTATCCGGCCGATGACGGGTTGACAAGAACTTGCTGCATCGGCTCGATCACTGGTTGCTTCCCCTTCGTCCATTGTGCATATTGCTCCTCCGTGATTTGCTGAGGGCTGCCTCCCGTGGCAATGTTGATGTCGGTTGCGCCGATGGGGTTGGCATCGGCGCTGCTGGCTGTGGAGCCGCGCTCAGGTCGTTCCTCAAGGTCCGATAGGCAGGGAACTTATTTTCTGGTAGGTAAATCGGCCCTTGAGGTTTGTACTGATGGATTGAACCATCTAGGATCGACTTGACCATATTAGTCAACGTGTTCACCAGGATCCCCGACTGGTTGACTAGCGCAGAATGAACTGCAGAGTCGATTCTGTCTTGCAACGTCGGCGCAGCGTTTTCTTCGGTCTTGACGACGTGGTCGTGTGCCACTGCCGACGTGCTAGCTCCATCTCCAGGACTCGGCATTACCACCTTAGACTTTTGAATCAGGGTGCCTTGCCGAGTCCTAGAATATGTCTGCAGGTACATATTCTGGAACTGCTCGACCAGCTTTTCCATCTCGGCTTTCTGCTCTTCGTTAAGCTGGTCGGCGGTCACGGCGACGACGTTCTCCTCGGAGATCTCAGCCTGCTTCGATATCTTGAAGTGATCTTGTTGCTGTTGCAAAGCTTGTGTTCTTGATGTCCCACTGGGCGTGCCAAAAGCGTGTTGACGCAGAATTTCGACCCGCCTTGCAACCAAACGGGTTCCACGTTTCCACGGCGGCCTGGGAGGTTTGCTTTACTCCAGTGCAGGTCCAAATGGCTTGCATAGTCATGTGCAGAGCGTGCCAGTTGATTTGATCTGCAATCAACAAGAAACAAGTAAACCATGTCAGAAAACAATGGCCGATCGGCCGATAGACCGATGATGCATTGTCATAGCCCAGCCGATAGGGCAAAGCTGTGTCGGCTTACTCGTGATAAAGTAAGGTTAAAGCATGAACCTAATCTTATTGGCCTTCATCGATATATTAAAATCAACTAACGGCATCGGCCGATAAGGATAACAAAGATAACTACACTAGCTAATACTCTAGTGCAGATCTACATGAATCAACCAATCAATATAAATATGCCAATCACAGATAAACCCTAAAGAGTAATCTATAACAGATACATCTATATTTATCAATCTATTCATGAAGATGGCAGATACACATAAAAACCTTAAGATAATCATGCATATCAGGTAAGACTGGCTGAAACCCCAGTGCTATCCTTAATTACAACCGAAAAACAGGCTTCGTGTTAGACCTCAAAACAGGACTAAGGTCGATAGCAACTCAAAGTGTGAATCGAGGCTTAACACAAAGAAAATCAAGTCGTCGATTGTTTTTGGGGATGGTAGATGCATTGAACAATCTAAACAAGCATAATAATTAAACCGTCGTCAGCGATAAACCCTAAAACGAGCAGATCGCTGGCGAAGCATAATTAACATACCTGTCAAGATTACTCAAAACATGATAGACGACAATCACATCATCGAGGCTTAACATGTCTAAATCGACACGCTAGCCCCGACGATGCAGATCGTCGGGAACGAGTTCTTACCTCTGCTCCGGGGAAGCAAGAACTCGTCGTAGTCAACCTCTTGCGAGGGTTGGCGATGCGCCGAAAGTAGATTGAAATTGGTTTGTTGTATTGAGTTGTGAGCGTCTCCTATGTACAAACTATCGGGATATTTATACCCGAGATTACAACAGGGTCCATGTAGAACACAATCTTATCTCTAACAAACAACAAGTGTTCGCGGCAGACTTTTGCCACAGATTAGATCTAAACCTACTGGATTTACAAGATACAATTGCCTAAAACCGAGCCTTATCTCTATTTGGCAACCTCCTTGAAGCTTATCCTGAGCCCAAACCAAGCCCACGCTGACTCTGTCAACTTGCAACCCGTATCGGCCAACAACCATACAAATCCGAATCGGCGAATACAATCTGTCTGCCAGCGCCTCATTGAGTCCGATACGCTAACTGTGTCCGATACAAGACCTGGTTTGACTCCAACTTAGCCATTTCTCTCTGCTTCGGTTTCCTCTTTCTTCTCCGGGTCGATTACGAAAATCCGCTGTTAACACGGCCACAGGGATCCACGTGGCCCGTTCCCCCGGAGGGGTCGGGCCCGAGGGTGACGTGGCGGCTGCCCTTCCGGTTTCCCCCCGGGGTTGGGCCGCTCCCGTTTCTGCCTCGAGGCCTGGGGCACCCCGACCCCCTGTGACTTTGGTGCCATGTGCGCAGGTTAGGTGAGCACGGCGGAGCTCACCTAACCACATTTATGGCGGTTCAGACAGGCGCACCACTCCGCATTTATTGCGGTATGGCACGCTTGCATCCGGTCCATGACCGGTCACAGCGAGTGACCGGTCGCAGACCGGTCAGATCGTGGGTTAGGTGGAGCCAATGTGGGCACCGGAAATTATACCATCCAATACATTTTGTGACCACCACATACTTTTGGATGAGTGGGATCCATACACACATAAATAGCCACTCATACCTCAATGTGCCCATGATCACAAATTAACACCATTCGGTATAAAATCCATAATGCCGAATAATGAGCATAAGAGATATTGCTGGGACTCTGCATGCCAGTCAACTTCAGCCTGAGATATGCCCGTCAAACCACACGAAGTGGCGACCAGATGTGTTACACATCTCAGGACACTTGACTCAAATTGCGAGAGCTCTACAACATCTCAATTGTTCAAAATTCATACTCATGCTTAGCTAGTCCCCAGGAAAAGCGACTAGCCTTGCACTTTCATCGCAAGCAATTGATAAACATCACGAATGCATAAATATGGATAAAAAAAGACCGCAAGATACATATGTCATAATGGGTTTCTAAGGCCCATCATACAACTCAAACTATAGCAGCGAAAGTTTTATAAGTTCACAAAAGCAAAAGTAAAACCTGTGGTTTGCCCATCATCCCACAAGGCAACCGACCGGGGCAAGAGTCAAGCTGAAAAACTACTTACCACCCTCACCGCCCTCGGTAGGGTAGTAAGAACAATCAAGTTCTCCAACGTCCTCTTCTAAAATTGCAGACATCGGGTTAAGTACGGAATGTACTCGCAAGACTTACTCTTTAATATATATATATATATATATATATATATATATATATATATATATATATATATATATATAGAACAAAGGAGTATGCAAGCTTCTACCTTAGAAGATGGCATAATGGTTCAAATTTTGCATAAAAGCCAATTTAATTGAGCATATAACAAGTTGAAAAACATGGAATTTCTAAAGTAACATAATCTGAAATTTAATCACCAATAAGCACAACCGATGCTCTCAATACCATCCATATATAAGCACAACCAATGCCCTCATCACCATCCATGTCTATAAGCACAACCCGTGCTCTCATCACCATCCATGGACAACCATTGTCCAACTATGGCTTATCAATATATCCATTTCATATCCAAGACTAACCAACCCATTTAACCCGGTTTGATGCTAACATAGTTGAGCTGACACATCAAGCGGTCGTCCTGTAACTGTGGACACGGCTATTCGAATAGTTTTACTCTGATCAGAGGGATACATCTTTACCCACACGAAATGAACAAGGATCAAATGCTTCACACCACACAGGTGTGACCTACAAGTGATGCAAGCTCATAACATGCCCTTTCCTAGTCCCATCCTAATCACCTAAACTCCGCCTAGGCCCCCGACGACTTAGCCACGTGCGTGTGTGATGTGGCTAAGGCGGGCTCACCATCGCGGGAGACACCCCCTGCCAAAACACGGCACACCTGGGTTCTCCAAAGGAACAACATCCTCACGATTGACCAGCGTAGCCTAGATGATTACAGTGCAACGTAGTACTAAGCTAAGCCGTCCCATACCGGCGTGTGGTAGAACGTAAGGTGCTTGAATAGATGACAACATGTTCGGTCCTTAACAACCCAGACGAGGCTACTTGCATCAGGGAAAACCACAATCCCTTCATCGCCCTATCACTTGTCCAAGTTAAACATATTTTCCATATGAACCATTTAGTGTAAGTAGTCAAATTTTATGCCCATAAATCGCAAATAGTGAATAAGTTCAATCGATAGCTCCATCCATCGATTTTAAACACTACTAGATCTAAGCATGGCTAAGCATCAGTAAACAAGTAAACCTTCCCAAGTATTTCCATCCCGAGGTTACAAGGATAAATGGCAACAACGAATCAAGGAAGGATATGCAGCAATTAGGTATAACCAATTCTAACCATTACCGATAAGTTTGTAATAAAACAACACATGCATATATATATCGTTTTGCAATCAAATCATTTTAGCAAAATAGGGATTCTATATGCTTAGATGCTTGTCTGTCTGCTGTGAAAAACCACACTCTAACTCAGGTTCTAGCTCCGCGTACTCCGGAACGTCGGAATCTAAATTATCATAACGTATAACACTAATAAACATCCAAATAAGGCGAAAAATCCAAAATGCTCTAAAATGCATGAAGTCCTCACAGTGGGTTGGTCATGTCTTAAAATGATTTTAGGTGAAGAAATTTCTATTTTAGTATTGTTATTTTGAAAGTTATGAATTTTACAAATTTAAATAAAAGCGAATTAGTTACTTAATTAAATTTGTTTTAGGAGGTAGTTTTGTCAAATTCCATTCATCCAGATCAAAAGGTACATACTTTCTAGGTGAACAGCAGTGAATTCATAATTTTGGGATTAACTATTAATTTTCTAGAAATTAAACAAGTCTTAGCTGAAAAATAAGTGTTTTTACATGACTTACAATTTTAGTTTTATTTTCTGTACAGAAAGTACCATATTTTATTTTACCAAATTAAATTTCATACTTTACTGGTTCTAAAGAAATTTGTTTCATTCCATTTGGAGTAAAAATGAATTTTCTACAAATTTTACAAGTTTTAAGTTAACTATTTCATATTTGAATTTTAGAAATAAATATCCTACTGTGAGCATGGGTTTTTATTATACAATATTAAGGTTTACAATTTTATAAACCTACTGAAATTGGTTTCACCTAAAAATGAGTTATATTTAATTTTATATGAATTTTACAAGTTTGGAACACTTTTTAGTTGAAAAGATATAGGTTTAACTATTTCCTTTAATATTTCCCAAAATAAAAACCCTTGGGTCCATAGGTCAGTGAAAGTAGTTTTGCAGGAAAGCCCCTAGGGTTTGCAGAATCAACCCGCAGTCCTTTAAACATGTGCTAATACAATCTTCATTAAGAATCCCTAAGGTTTTCTCTATTTATAATCAGGTTCTGGACCCAGTTGTCATACTAATGAATCTTACACTTAGAACCCCGCAGGTTTTAAACTTTTACTAAGCTGATTCCTTAGCGCTAAACTAGCTAGGGTCCACTCGTCAGCGGCTCGATGGCTGAGGAGGCAGGACAGCGGCGCTCGGCGAGCTTGTCGCCGGCGGCAACGGCGAACGGCGGCCGATCTCGACGGGCAACTAAAAGAGAAAACGTAGAGGACATCGAGACGAAGCCATTGGTAGTTGTTTCATCGGCTGCGGTGACCGGGATCGATGGCGACGACGGCGCAGGCGGCGGCAGCTCTCGGCATGCATATGGATGTCGAGCTACGACTCGGTTTAGTGCGAGCCAATGCATGCATGTGGTTCTGTAGGGTTCCTGGAGACTCACCGAAACGGGCGCGATGGTTGGTGAAGCTCAGACAGCAACGGCGATGGAGAAGGAGCTCCGGCGGCGGCAAGAATCTTCGGCTTCACAGCGTTAGCTTGCTCCGGTCGATGATCTGCTAGAAGGAGACATCCGCGAGGTCACTAGGGTTCCTAGGATGACTCATGCGCAAGGAATCGTGGCGGAGCTCACCGGAGAAGAAGAGCTTGAGGATGGAGCCCGGCGGCTGGATTTGGGGAAGAAGAGATTGATCTCCAAGTTCACTGCATCCCGGTTCAATTCCTTCGGTCGGCAGCTTCCTTGGAGCGAAATGAAGATGATGGCGTGGCGGTTCGGTATGATTTGGTCGATGTCGGCCGGACGACGATGATGCCAAGGCGGCGGCGCTCTGGAGCTTCTGGGACCGCGGCGGCGTTCCGACGAGATGACTGCAAGACACGAGATGAGGTCAGAGGGGTTTGAATCGGCATCGTGTGAGGTTACTAGAACGCAGAAGAGGTGGGACTACCGTGGCTCAAGAACGGCGGCGGTGGTCGTCTTCTTCACGGCCGATGAGGAGGATGGAATGGCAATAGGTCTCTGGACGCTCTCCCTCTCGGTTTGCTCGGCACAAGAACAAAACAGGAGAGGAGGCGATGCCATCGGAGCATATAAGGCGAGCGTCGACGGCTGCCACGGCGATGTACACGCGTCGAACACCCGGCTTCGATCTCCTTTCCCTCTGTGTCTCTCTCTCTCTCTGTTAGGGCGATGGAGCATGACATGCACCGAGTTGGAGCTAGCTCATCTCACTGTCTTGTGGGTCCAGGGCGTGGTGTTCAGAGGTAAGAAGAGAGGAATGGGTCTAGAATATGGTGGAAGTGAAGGTTAGTGTTTTTCCCTATTTCTTTCTTTCCCCCTTCTTTAAAAATTCCAAAACTTAATTTTTGTGCGAAATAAAATAATGTGGATTTTTATGGTGGTAAATAAAAATACCTAGGTTCCATTTTCTTTGGTTTCACACAAAAATAATCTATATTTTATTCCCAGGAAAATAGAGAAATTCAGTTTATCCGAAATTGGTTTGAATTTTTAGAAGGTTAAAACCTACAAAATAAATTCGGAAAAAATTATAATAATTTATGATAAATAGTGTAGTATTTGAATAAATTATAAAACCTATACATTTGTATGTGATAAAATACACATATGAGATGTGTATCCGTTTTGCCGATTAGGGTTTAGAATTAAACTATAGTTTGACTGCTTTGACCTAATTATTTGGGGTATCAAATGTACATATTAAATCATACCAAAATTCCAGTGAGATATATATATTGAATAGTATCTAGATGAATTTCCCTAAGATTTTATATTGCACCAATTATTTTTTTAAATATTCAATAAGCTTATCTTTACTTATATGTTTTCCCATTATAAAATATAATTAAGTGCTGTAAAATTATGTTTAGATAATTCTTGACCTAATATGATGTTGTGGAGCATGATTTATACTTTAGTTACTCAACTTCATATATTTCATATATATACATCCTTGTAAATATATACATTAAGTACTTGTTTCAAGTTTTTAAGTTAATGCTCATGAGTCCTAATATGAAATGCGAATAAAATCCATAAACAAGAAAAAGAACTCAAATCTCAACAATACATCAGGCAGTTACATGCACATACTATGTTTTATTTTCTTTCTTTAAACTATCAAGAAAAAGGTTTTAAATTAATCACGAATTTGTAAATCAAAATTAATGTTCTTAGGCTCGCCTAGGGTTTTCGTATGGAAAATTTTATTGTCTCTAAATCACGAAAATCATTTTCCAAATTTTAGATGCAAAAATTGAAATTTAGAATTTTGGGTATGTTACAGCCAGGACGCCTGTGCGTCGCGCGGGCGCCAGGCGGCCTGTTGCACGCCTCGCCCCGTCCCGTCGGAATGATGAGAGCCCTCTGTCATACCAACTCCGGGAGTTGGTATGCCAGCTCCGGTCAGATGCTTTCCCGATTCCGGTGCAGGCGAGACGCGGAAGTCGCCCGTCATTTAATGAAGGTTGAAACGGGCGTCCCCTGGATGGGTCGGCTGACCTAGCGAAGGTGTGCTGCGACGTCTGTCAGAGGCTGCTTCCGACGGTAAGATAGCCCTAAATGTAAAAGAATGTTTTCTTTCTTAGGCAGCTCGTGGCCCATGTGGTAGCCCCTTGCCATATAAAAGGAGGCCCAGGCCTAGGAGAGAAGGGAGGACTTTCTCTGGAGACTGACACTCTCTGAGGACTCTTTCTCTGAGGACTCTCTCTCTGGGGACTCTCTCTGGGGACTCTCTCTGGATTCCATCATACTCTCAGATCTACCAGAACACAGGAGTAGGGTATTACGCTCCTTAGTGGCCCGAACCTGTCTAAATCACCTGCGTCCGCGCGTTTTTCTCACTGGGATCCCACAGATCAGGGGCAAAGAATTTCACCTTGCGCCCCCGGCCGAACCAGCAAAGGGGGGCCTGCGCGGTCTCCCGGTGAGCAGCTTCACGCTCCGTCAACTGCTGTTTTATCGCAGCAGATCGCTAATCTTCAACGGACGCCACGGCGTGAATCGTGGGCAGTCGACCGACCTGCCCAGTAGATGAATCCGCTACCGGATGTTGTGCTCCTCGTCACCTTCATCCTCTTCGCCGAGGTCGTCCTCCGCTCGCTCCCCGTCCACCGCCTCCACCACGACACTCTCTTTGCCGACGTGCTATCCGTCAAGGAGTTCCCCAGAAACCTCCTCATCAGCACACTCCCGGAGGAGTTTGACATCATCTGCACCCACCCCATATTCGGGCCGGAGTCCATGCGCGACCAGTGGGGCGGCCTCCCTCCCGCTCGAGTGCCATCTCCAAGGCCTCACAGTCTCCGACTGATTTTGGTCTCGGGACCTCTCAACTGAGCTCCGTCCCACTATCGTCACCATCCACCACTGGTCATCGCCCCGTGCTCCCTCCCGGGGCTCTGTCAGTCTGCCCCTATGGAGAAGCAAGGGAGACTAGAGAGAGATGAGGTAGAGAGAGAAAAAGATGAGAGCTGTATTTATTTTTCACTGACATGTGAGTCCCATGAGAGCCACGTAGGACGAAACCATTATCCAAATAATCGAGGAACTTAATTTGGTCCGGTTTTTGAAGATGA
The DNA here is from genome assembly GCA_008326285.1 of Oryza officinalis. NCBI lineage: Eukaryota > Viridiplantae > Streptophyta > Magnoliopsida > Poales > Poaceae > Oryza > Oryza officinalis. The sequence continues at coordinate 45,610,082 of BDMV01000002.1, read as the reverse complement.
GAGAGACGTTATAACTGGTATTATGGTTGAGAAATATGATTCAATTAGGAGCAAGTTGAGAAAGAAAAAATAAATTTTTCCACCTGCGAATAAACTGAGTTTATGTGAGCCTAAGCAATCATGAGCCTTTGGTCGGTAAATTACGAGGCCCGTTTGATGGACTCTTTTGCATCACGGTCCCCATTTTGCTCTAGATCGTAACAATCGATAGCTGTTCATAGTTTTATATGGTACTCCATCTGTTCCACGTTTTTTAGTTTTGTCATGAATAATTATATAAACCATCCTAATCTTTTATTTTTTTCTCCAAAAGGCAAAATATCGTAAAGGTCCGCCTACCCAAACCTCTTCTCATACGTGAATAGTCAAGTCAGCCCGTTTCCACCAAGCTCTCCCTAGTGTGTGCCAAGGTTTAATGCTCTCACGTCCATATTTTAGAATTTTCCCGTGTCTTACAAACGCTATCGAAGCTCCCTGTTTCCGTTTGGTGGTTACCAGTACTCGTATAATAAGTATAAAATTTGGTATCTTCAGATATCAATTTTAATACTTAATTGTAGATATTTTCTTAATAACTATAAATTTTTTTTAGAGTTATTCTTTAAACAAATCGGCTATTATTCAAGTGCCAACCAATTTACATATTTAGGTTAAGGTCTGAAGGACCATTATACGGGGTTATTTTTACAGGTACTCCCTCCATACTCATAAAACTTCGTCCTGGGCTCTCGTAACGTTTTCACAAAACATGTCGTTCTACAATCACGGGGGTACGCTTGGACGCGTTTAATCCCTCGGCAGTAATCGCGTGGCGCCTCGTTTCTCTCCGTAGTAATCGCGCATTCTCGGCTCTGGCGTCAAGGCAACAGTAATCATGCGCATGCTCGCCTGCTTCCTTCCTCTCCGCAACACATTCTCGCCTCCCTTCGTCTCCCGCGGCACCGCTCGCCGCATAGCGTTTAGGGTTCGCGGACCTCCTCCGCTCCTCGCCGCCATGGAGTCCGTCGAGGCGCAGCACTCCGTCGACTTGCTGTACTCAGAGGCCATGGAGTCCGTCCCATACAAAAAAGAGGTGTGGCTGCCAGTAATCGAACCCAGGATCTTTCCACTCACGTCTCGCTCCACTAGCCAGCTGAGCTATGGTTGTTTCTCATTTGGATTGCGCCCGCAGCCATATTTAATAGGGACAGACATGGAAAAATACTCCCTAATTAATCATTCCTTGGTAAGCGCAATCATGTCCTAAACGACATATTTTACTAGTATGGAGGGAGTAAGTCTTAGGGCAGCACTGCTCGAAGCTGAGGTAGTAGTGGAGTCAACATGAGATGGGTTTAAGAGTTTTAAAGAGGACATAGCACATTATTTTTATGTTAGTTATCTAATTAATTTGATGATTATTATATGTATAAATATTTTGTTGGAGGCGGCTAGGCCACTGACCATTCCCCTTCTCCGCCACTGGCTGAGTATCTGTCATGTCTGTACTACATGCCATGCATGTCTATTGTCTAGGCCTTCTGTTACGGCCTACGGGCCAAATTGGGCCCCCCTGAAGTTCAGTCCTGATCTGATCCGGTAACTGCATGCAGCTGCCCTTGCTGCGGCTTCAGACTCTTCAGAGTTTTTTCGGTGTCCGTGGACGCGTCCGGGCACGCACGCCGGAGATGGTCGCAAGTCCGTGACACGCCGACGAAACCAGTGGTGGTGGCGGACTAGCGCGCGCGCGATTGCCGATCGACGCACGCGAGCCTCGCGCGCGAGGACACCGGTACGTACGTGAGCGCACGGGGGACCAACCATCGATCGATCGATCGATGGATGCGCCGTGTGCGCGCGCAACAGCCGCGGCAGCAGCAATAGCACGTGAGGCTCAAGCGTTTTACCGTTTTACCGCGCCGGGGGAGAGGATCAGTCACGCCCAACGTGTGCAACAATTTATGTCACGTATTTAACTCGCTGTCGATCTGCGACCGATGTTTGGGTCTGCAGCTCTGAGCTATAGCCTGCCAGTTATTTGCAGTTGCCGCACTCTGTACATCGTGGAGCATCTGATGGCGAGAGGAGATCGACAAGAGAGACAACAAGCATAAACGGTATAGCAGTGCTTTCCAGTTACGGTTTTTTTCTCGATGAGTTTGTTTGAAATTTGATTCATGGGAAACAAGCAGTGGGTGATGCAGTTCTAAAACAATAATAGGACAGATATACTTTATAAAGATAAGCGAATGCAAAACCCATACTATATATCATATTTATATTATAATCATATAAAAAATAATTACAACAAATAAATTAAAACATAAAAAGAATGTTGAAGATACAAAATAAAATACAATCCATGAGTCTCGTAGCCTTAGCCAATTACCGACTAGACATTAAGTAGATAGACATTAAGTAGGCAGGCACCATATCATAGGTTGTAAGGTAGATCGGCAGATGCGTGCCCGTTGACCCATGCACGTCACGGTGTCAGCACACACATACTGGTGCTGACGGTTGGTATAATCATTGGTGCGATGAAGGAGACGAGCATCGGCCATGCAATGTAGACAAACAGTCAAGGGCTCAAGGCATAGGGGCACCGGGCACATAGTCACGAAATTGAAAGACAATACAACGATTAATTCCCTTATGCTTGGCTTAGAGTACTTCATTGATTTGATGGGCTGATGGATACATGATAGCTAATATGGACGATTCAATACTAAGAGAGGCTTTTGGGGGTGTGCGGGGTGTAGCTAGGCCAACTGACCCACCATGTCTAAAGGGTAGGTCTCCCCCCATAAACAAGCACATGTTGGTGTATGGAAGATGGAGAGATTGCCTTGTTAGGAATTAGGAGCATAGTTACAGTCAGTAGTTATTCTTAAATTATTAAAGTCACAAGGTCAAATTATATCCATCTACTCCGTATGCCTCAAAATAAAACAATTTTTACTAAAGAACTAGTTTTAACAGTACAAAATTTATTTTATTTAAGTAATTATTTAAATGGAGAAAACAATAAAAAAATCTCTTCAGTTGTCAGTGTTATAGATAAGGCATACCCAATAGTCTTCGGTTGGACTTGACGGGGCCCACCATATACCAAGCCTTATACGAAATCATGCCTTATATACGGAAGATGTTTCGGACAAGGAAGTAGAAGCAGAGTTCTAGTTGGATACTATAATGACTATTCGGATCGTATCCCTGCTTGTCTCTCTAGTTCTACTTGGACAAAAAGAACATCCGATGGTATAAATACAAGACCCTCTAGGAGAAGAGAGGGGGAGAGGCCAACAGACCCCAAGATGCGTCAAGTCAGAATACAAGCCAATACAGATCTAGATAAACCCAATGTAAAAGCCACAGAGACCGACATAAGAGATCTAGAGCTACCTCCAATCTCGTCGAGTTTATATTCGAGGAAGAAGATTACACTAGCCGTCGACTACGTGTTTGAACTCCATGCCGCCAAGCCAACGTCGATTAGATTAGATAATCCTAATATTGTATTCGTGTGATACTCATATATAAAGGTAACACCGACTTTGGCCAACAGGAATAGGGCTATTACCTGTCAGTTAAGGGGTCCGAACATGTATATAAATCCCTATCTCTCATCTCTTTTATCTCAATCTCACGTATACCCTGGTTTCAATGATTCTCATACTCTACAAATACCGTGGTTGACGTACAACCCGTCGACATAGTTCTAGACCGATTCTGGCCCATGCCATCCCTCCTCTCCCTTCCTCTCTACCGGCCGTTGCCATCTCACCCCGCCACGGACTCGGCATCCCAAGGCTATAAGAAGCCTCCCTGTTCACGCCACCCCCTTCCTCTGAAGCAAAACACTACAGCAACGAAGAAGTCCACTATAAATTTGGGTCACATGTGAAAAGGAAAGTTTAGCGCCATCTAATCTTTTTTCTATAGTGCTAGTTGTTCAAAACAATGTTTTTTTTCAACAAAATGTTGTTTTTTTGGCTGTGTTCGGCAGCCTGTGTTGAGAAGAAATTCCTTCCGCACGAAAAACGAAATGACTCATTAGCACATGATTAATTAAGTATTTACTTTTTTTTAAAAAAGGATTAATATGATTTTTTAAAGTAACTTTCGTATAAAAAAATTTTAGCAAAAAATACATAGTTTAGCAGTTTAAAATACGTGCGCACGGAACACGAGGAAATGAAGTTGGGAACACTTCCAGCTGAACACACCCTTAATCAAGTTTGCAAAGTGAACATTGTTTCATCAGGTTTGTCATGAAAAATATTTATAGTAACCATTGGGCTCCTTTGAAACGCATGATTTTCAAAACACAGGAATAGGAAAAACGTAAGAATAGATTGTTACATGTTATGCAATACTACAGAATTTTAAAACAGGGAAACAATAGAAGTGATGTCTTTGGATGGTGCAGAGGAATTGAAACACGAGAATTTTACACGAATTCCTACGTGGAAGAGAGAGTAGAAAGACGAAGAGATAATGTACATTGGACTTAGCATAGGAAAGTACAACATGAGGTATGAGCTCAGTTCTTATGGACTAGGGGTGTACGGAAGCAATTCATAGAAATTTTGCAATCATATTCCTTTGTTCCAAAGGGTGTCATAGGAAAATTTTCCTAAGGATTTGATTTCTCCGAAATTCGAAAAATGGCGGTAAAATTGGATAGAGGAGACCATACCGAAACAGTAAAGTTGGGTCACATGATAATTTTTTTTTTGACAGTGGTCACATGATAATTTGTTCTCGAACACAATAGTATAGTAGATCTTGTGGAAGTTACACTAGCGATCACATGCGTGAATTGCGTAAATTTTGCTTCGAACCGAGCGGGACAGCGTTAGGACAGTCGATCCTTTCCTGAAACTTTGGAGCCCTGAATTTCTAGATCGCCGGATGCAATCTAGCATTGCATAAAGAAATGAACAGGAAAAATAAAAGGAGAAAGAAATGCATCTGGTCTGGGGGCCATGGAGGCTAGCTTGGACCAGCAGCGTGGAGTGCCCGAGCTCCAAATCTGCGATGAAATGATCGAGGTGGTCCCGGAGCCCACCACTACATACTCTGCCAGTGCTCTCACCTTGTCATCTTCTTCCGGAGCCCCAGGACTACTCACATATTTATGTTCTCTCTTCAAAGTAAGCGGGCATCCACCACCATGCGTCCTCTCGATCGATACATTGCTTCGGACTGGACACGGGTCTTTCTAAAAGAAGCAGCAGATCACTGGATCAACAGGCTCGTCACAGTCGCGGAGGCGACGTACGAGTACCTGAGCTCCTCTTGCCGCTGGCTTTGGCCGGCCGGCCGGCACGACGAGGCCACGGCAGGTGCGCAACGCAGGGTGCTGTCAGCAGCAGCAGCAGGCCCTGCACGGGATCGGCAATCCCGAGCAGCAGCAGCTACGTGCTGCTGCCAGCGGTTGCAGAGCAGAGCGCCCGGTACTTGTGCCCATTCACTGCACCACTGCGCGTCTGCGCCTTTGCCGCTAGCACTGATGCTTTGCCCCCGCACTCACCCTGTCGCTAGCGACGGACGGGCGGCAGGCACTGCCTCTGCGTCTGCGTCTGCAGCCGTCTCCCTGCCTGCCTGCTCGTACGTAGTACGATACTGAGTGCCGCTGCTGTGTGCAGGGCTAGGGAGGGAGGCGCCGTTTCCTTGGATCACGCGACCGTGGCAGTGTCAACCGATCACGCCATCGCGTCGTCGTCGATCGAGATCGAGAGCTCTCGGATTCCCTCCCCTTGGGATCCCTGTGTTTGTACTCCACATCGCTAGCTCGCTCCCGCGCGCGCCTCAGTGTGAGCGGCAGATTGAAACGAGTTGTACACTTGTACTGAAACGGCCGGGGATGGCGTTAACCCAGAAGAGGGTGGAGCGTACGCGCGCCATGGCCGCCGATGTCGAATTGCCGATGCCGGCGGAGTTCGCGCGCTGCGAGATAGAGTTAGCTGATAATTAAGCCTTGGTTCCACACTAACACAGTAACACGGCAGTACGGCACAAAGAGGCTTGGAAGGCTGCTTCGGTAGCTGACCTTTATATACAAAGAACGTGCACGAGAACGACTTTTGTTGTGAGCAGAGTTTATCCATTCCTGGTGTTGGTGTGCTGCAGGTACTTCATTCACTACTATGCATGGTCAGTGACGAATGACTGGTACAAAAGTACATGTGTGAAGAATGTGGATCATGATATTTTCTGACAAACTACTCTCTTTGAATTAATAATACTTGTCGTTTTAGATAAGTATGATGTCAAACTTTAAGATTATAAATAATTTTTAAAATATTTGTCTTACAAATGTGAAGACAATATATATCGATTGGTCTTAAAAAGTACTTCGACAAAAACATATATTTGTTCATATTTTTATATATATGATAATAGAAAATAGTGTTTAAAGTTGTTCTTTGGAGATCATGTTCTTGTAAAAAACCGATAAGTATTATCAACTCAGAGAAAGAGTAAGTAGTGTTTCAGAAAAATGTCAATTCTTTCCAACTAGAGACTCTGCCAGCACCAGGTTTCTTATGCAATTTCATTTCTTCAATTGCAAAAGAGAAGACAGAAAGAAAGAAAGAAAGAAAGAAAGAAAGAAAGAAAAAGGAAGTAGCATCAGATTGACCTTAGAAATTGAACTAAGGGGCATTTGTCATGTGATTGCTCCACCAAATTAGAGTGTATTTGGTGACTGGGACTGTTCATCTGATGCCCCCGGAGGGTAAAGGACAGTTTTGAACTAAAATGAAACCTTTGAGGGATCCATGAAATAATTTATTATTTTAGTACTTTATGAAACACCACATACCAAATTTAGACGTTGGACGCATTTGAGGAAGATCGAATGAGCTATTGACCAAAACCGAACTAAGAGAGCAACATTTACATACTAGTCCCTTCGTCCCAAAATATAAAGGATCCTGTTCCAAGTCAAACTCTCATTAGTTTGATTAAATTTATAAAAAAGAACAATAATATTTACATTATCAAATGAGCATTATTAGATCCTGATGAGATGCATTTTCATAGTTTACTTCTTTCATGTGATAGATGTTAATACTCTTCTCTATAAAATTTAGTCAAATTTAGAATAATTTGTAGGACAAACCCCATAATACTTTATATTTTGAAATGAAGGGAGTACTACTTACTAAATATCTCAAGACAATCTTGTGCCATTTCTTCTTGAAGTATTAGGTTTCTACTAGTTGCCAATCCATGATATTGCACGGGTTACTAGTATTAGTAATATAAATATTTGCATTTTCATGTTAAATATGTTGGTTATATTTTGAATTATAGCTGATATATTAAATGAGTGGCCATTGCAAAAAATAAAAGAACAAAAGAACAGCACACATCACTCACTACTTGTTATTATTTGTTTTGTATTTTAGAATTAAATAAAATACTAAATTCAGAATCCATCCTAATATATCTTATGTTGTTTACATTTTTATTTAATATTTGAGAAGTTTGGAATTAATAATTATCTAATTGTATTCATGTTGGAGTTTCAACGTAGTATTCAAAATTAGTAAACATAGTTGTACTCCGGTTGGTCTTTGAACGTTAGTCTTTTTACGTTTCAATATTCCCAAAATCTAGAATTAATAACTAGTAGTTTGTAACTGGTATAGCCTGTTATTTTATCTAAACCTAAGTAAAAATTGAAGAGTCCATGATATTTTCTTTTCCAATACAAACTTTAAAAACAATTATTGGGTTGTGATTGTATGATCCATCTAATCAATGATGGATGACATTAGTACAATATAAATTTATAGTCACTATGGAGATGCACGTTCTATATTAGGAAGCAAATATAAAAGAATATGTAGCCAATTATTTTCATAAAGAAAATAAACTATTTTTCAATGCTGGTAAGAAAGTTTTTTCTACAAAATAATAAATACAAAAAATAAAATGGGAGGGAACTAAAAACATAAATGCCACTACTCATATCAAATTTATACAATGCAACTTATCAATTAGTTGGTGATTGAGTATGAAAAAACACAAGATAAGCAATAGCATCGGTCCACCAACATACTTATGCATATACATTAAAAAGAACTCTCCCGGTCTGCTCGCTTCAACCAGACAAAGCTTATGTCATTATTCATATATGTTCTATTTTACCTTCACAAGAGATTCTATGAGGGGGTTACAATGAGATGAATTTGTGGTAGTCTTTGGTTAGTGAAGTTCAAAGTGGGACTGTTGGAGTGTGTTTAATGTTCTTTATCTACAAATGGTAGTATTTTTTACAGGCTTAACAATTGCTTAAACATTCTCTTTATAAAACAATTTGACATACTCCCTCCGTCCTAAAATAAGTTTATTTTTCACCCATCTCACACATATCAATAAAAAACAAAAAAACTAGAATACCCCTACTTTATCAAATTTCAGTGCAACTATTTTTTTACTTTATTTACTCGCAATACAATCGTTCCTTACTTTTTACAAACTCCGATGCAATGATTACTCTAAAAATAAAGTTATTTTGGGATAAATGAAAGGAGCTAAAAATAAACTTACTACAAGACTGAGGGAGTATCTTTGTTTTACTTTTTACTGCTTCATGCCCTTCACCTTTAACTTATAGAATCAGAAGTAGAGTATGCAAAACATTTATATATGCTGCAATGTAAACATGATCCCTTCATCCTCTCCTCCCCTAGCCACAAAATGTACAATTGAGTCTACTCCCTTCGTCCCAAAATATAGAAACCTAGGATGGGATTAGACCCATCCTAGGACCAGGGGCGGATCCAACGTGGGTGCTGAAGGAACTCAAGTCTCTCCTACCCCGCTAGATCACCATTGATAAAAGGAGAGGGAGAAGGGAAAAAAGAGGGAGAGGAAGAGGAGAAAGGGGGACCGAAGGAGGAAGAAGGAGATGAATCCCCCTATAATGTTTTTCTGTATCCGTCCCTGCCTAGGACTACGAAGGTAATATGTCATTGTTGACTATGCTTTAATAATATCATAAAAGTTTTTCATGTATTGTTGTGTATTGTCATAACGTACATACAATCAATTATACCAGCTAATTCAGCGTCATAAAAGGTATTGTATATTGTCGTATCTTCTCACCTCACAAAGTTGACTACCAAGCGTCACCATTTTTGAACGAATGCAAGGGACATGCTTAAATATGTTTTCTTTTGGACTTATGTATTTATTTTTGGAGATGGTATATGTCATGCCCTATAATAAAATTTATGTTGGATATATCAAATTGTCTACAGGATGCATATCCTTCTTATTACTTGAAGTTAAACATGTTTATGGTTGGTGATAGACAGATAGATATTGTACCAGTACACTACTCTTCTATCTCTAAGATTTCTGAAATGTATCCTTCACAAAAGAAGTGTGAAATATACCCAATGAACTAAACATAAACATATTTTATTTGTTGAAATTTAGTGCATATTTCCAACATATCTCTTACAACAATTTCATATTGTCGCGACCAAAATTTCATATCGTTCAAACTTACATCTATCCAAAAAAAACTGCAACCAAAATTTCTTCTTCTCATTTTGTTACATTTACTATTTCATATTGTCGTGATGCATAGCCGGTCAATTATCTAGCTAGGTTGATGTCATCAAAGATATTGTATTTATTGTCGTGAATATCTTCTCACCTCACAAATTTGACTACCAATCATCACTATTGATGAATGGACGCAAGGGGCTAACAAAAATATTTCCCCCCTTTTGAATTCAAACATCTTTATGTTGGGATCGAGATAGATATGTGTAAGACCCTGTAATAACATTTGGACAAGAATAACCAGTGGACTAAAATTTAAACATGTTTGTGTTGGTTGAATAAATATGTAGTATAACACTATATGACATCGTATATAGTCTAACATTTGTGAAATCTATCCTCGCGAAAGAAGATGCAACATCATTTTCCGCATGATTAGAAAAATCTTCATGTTGAAACACAGACATGGAGCACTCCTTATTTCCAATATTTATAATTATGGAACAAATCCGATATATTTGTAGCTAGTAGATGTAATGCTTGCTCCATCTCTAACATTTATACAAGAGATAGATACGGTGTATGTACTCACCATCTATACGGTATCCGTAAATGAAACTAATAGACTAAATCATAAGAAAATAGTCCATTTGGGGATTAAAATATGGACATGTCATGAGATGGACATATGACGCATTTGCTATCTCTAACATTTATCGAAGAAATCAATATAGATCATTCATACTATCTCTAATATTTATGAAACTAGATACATATATTTAGTTCTATTTAAGTCAAACAATACTATGTCATGAGATAGATGGATACAACACATTCTGTATCTCTAACATTTATGAAACGAAACGGATGCACCGAAATGTAAATAGTTTTCTTCCCATGGTTAAATGTGAATATGGCGAGAGAGGGATTTGGTACCATCTCTCAGCCTCTCAACATTTATTGAGCCAATCTGATGGACTAAAATGTAAATAACATTTTTCCTTTTGGAACATGGACATCTTTTTGCTGGATGGGTGTATAAATCTTGGAGGGGCTAGTGTAGTGTACACATGTACCAGACCCCTCTTCTCTGTAGGGGCTCTTGGCTTTCTCTGCCTGCCTCTCCTCTCCCACCCTCTCTTTTGCCCCTTTCCAGTTGTCCACGCCCCCATCTTTTTCACCACCGTCTCTCCTCTTCCTCCTCCCGTAGGTACAGTCCCCCACGGTTTGCAATTTCCGTCATCTCCGTCGTCCAAAGTTGTAAGTTTTACTCTCCCTTACCACCACACCACCACACTCTCTCTTGGTTGGAAACGGAGGCCAAGATAGATGGGCGTAGAGGCAAGAATTGTCCCCAATTCAGCGCTCAAATCGCTCTTGTAGGGTGCTAGTTGGTGGTACGCGAGTAGCAGCAGTGCTTGCTTGTGGAGTGGCAAGGCAGCACTGCAGTTTCTGGCTTTTCTGCATCGCCTATCCCTGTCTTGTGTGTGTAGATCAACTGAATTTTGTGTTTTGCGCAGGGAAGGAAAGGTGGTGGTGATGGCCATGCAGCACCCCCAGGGTGCAGGCGAGCCGCCGTATGGCGTCCCTGCGCCGCCTACCATGGCCGCGTTCTCGCTGCCTCCGGTGACCACGCCGGCGCCCGCTTCAAGTGACGTCCTGCTGTCGACGCAGCCGCAGGTGGCGGGTCCCGAAGAATTCCCCGCTGCCGTCGGCTCCGGGAGCGCCGCCACCGCCGTCAACTCCAACGACGACGACATGATGATGGTCGACGACGTCGTCGCCGGCGGCGTCGGCGGGAGCGGGGGCTCCGGCAACCGGTGGCCGCGGGAGGAGACGCTGGCGCTCATCAGGATCCGGTCGGAGATGGACGCCGCCTTCCGCAACGCCACCCTCAAGGCGCCCGTCTGGGAGGAGCTCTCCAGGTACGGAACTCAACTCAACCCGCGCGGTAAATTTTTTTTTCTCCTCACTGTCGGCCGCCGTCCTCTCCGGAATGCTGCTTCGCTAACGGAATTCACCATCACCCGTAGCACCGCGTCCGTGAAACGACGGCGAGTTTACTGATCCTGCCATCTTTTTACCGCGCGCCCGTCTCCTAGCACCATCTTTCTCGGCTCTTTTGGCGTAATGCTAGCTAGCTCTTCGGTTTCTGTGGCAAGATTGGGGTCCTGATGGTAATGGTAGGTGCAGGACGATACAGGTATCTCGGCGTATGGCGCCACAGTGTGGGCGTTTCGTCTCGTGGAGTGCAGGCTGCTGCTGGCGACGACACAGTCACACACACACACACACAGAGACATAGCAGTAGCTGCAGCCTGCAAGGTGGCAGCTGCACCTGTGTTTTTCTATTCGTTTCTAAACTCCGATGCACTCCAGTTTTTGGGAAAAAGAAGGAAGGAAGCCTTTTGCTCCCATCCCGACGCCGCTCGCACCATAGTTTAATTTTTCCTCCCCTTTTTCTTGACTCTCCCCCACTCTCACGATGCCATCAACTTGACATCATCACTTCTCCTCCGAGTATCTGACTTAACGAGTCCTCATCTCCAGCGTACACCTACTACTACTAGTAGTAGTACTCTTCTTGCTGAGTTCTAATTAGCGCGCCCATCTCTAGTCTCTTTCATGGAAAGACGAAAAAGAATGTCAAGTCTTGACTCGTCCATGTACGTACTGTGTATGCCACTACGATCGATAGGTGAAAGATGCTACTACTATACCTCCGTGCGTACCACATACTGTATGTAGACTGTAGTCGTTGCCACTTCGTATGTGCTTTCATTGTTGTTGTCGTGCCTTACTACGTTTCAGCGTCTTTGGTTGAGGCGTGAAAGCAAGGAGCAATTAACTGACAAAAGCCAGCGCGGCGTGTGTGCGATTTTTTTTTCCTTTTTTGCAGGAGGCTTGCGGAGCTGGGGTACCAGAGGAGCGGCAAGAAGTGCAAGGAGAAGTTCGAGAACGTGGACAAGTACTACAAGCGCACCAAGGAAGGGCGCACCGGGCGGCAAGACGGCAAGAGCTACCGCTTCTTCTCGCAGCTCGAGGCGCTCCACGCCGCGGCGCCGCCGCCGCAGCGGCAAGGGGGCATGCCGGTGGAGGATCCTCAGCCGCTGGCGATGGCGAGGATGATGTTGCCCGCGGCGGCGGACCTCGGCTTCCTGTCGATGTCGTCGTCGGAGTCTGAGTCGGATGATGAGTCCGACGACGACGAGGAGGCGGCGCCGGACGGCGGCCGGGAGGGGCTTGGCGATGATGGTGATGATGATGGCGAAAGGAGCAGCAGCAGCAGCAGCAGGAAGCTGATGGTGATGTTCGAAGGGATGATGAGGCAGGTGACGGAGAAGCAGGACGCGATGCAGCGGGTGTTCCTGGAGACGCTGGAGAAGTGGGAGGCGGAGCGCACCGAGCGGGAGGAGGCGTGGCGGCGGAAGGAGGTCGCCCGCATCAACCGCGAGCGGGAGCAGCTCTCCAAGGAGCGCGCCGCGGCGGCGTCCCGCGACGCCGCGCTGATCGCGTTCCTCCAGCGCGTCGGTGGCGCCGGGGAGCCCGTGAAGCTCTCTCCTCACCACGACGCGGCCGCGGCGGGGCTGCAGCTGGTGCCCGTGGCGGCGCCGAGAGCGAAGGCGGAGGATGTCTGGGGGGCAGCAGGAGGAGACGGCAGCGGGACGACGGCGCCGTCGCGGTGGCCCAAGGAGGAGGTGCAGGCGCTCATCGACCTGCGCATGGAGAAGGAGGAGCAGTACAACGACATGGGACCCAAGGGCCCGCTGTGGGAGGAGATCGCCGCCGGCATGCAGAGGATCGGCTACCACCGGAGCGCCAAGCGGTGCAAGGAGAAGTGGGAGAACATCAACAAGTACTTCAAGAAGGTGAAGGAGAGCAACAAGCGGCGCCCCGAGGACTCCAAGACCTGCCCTTACTTCCACCAGCTCGACGCCATCTACCGCAAGAAGCACTTCGCCGGCAGAGCCAGCGGCGTCACGATCGCCGCCTCCCACTCCAGCCTCGCCATCGTCACCGTCTCCGGGCAGGAGAACCCGAGACAGCGTGAGCTCGAGGGGAAGAGCAGCAACGACGTCGGTAACGTGCAGCTGGCGGTGCCTCTCCTTGTCCACAACGCGCCAGACAAGGTAATCACCTGATCGAAGTTAATTTCCATGTGTAAACAGTTTCAAGTTGATTGCACGCGAGCTAATCAAATTTGTTTCTTGTACAGAAGGTGGAAGGCTCCGAAGGCGAACCAAATATCACAGCAGCAGCGGAGGAGACGGACAGCGACGAGATGGGTGGAAACTACACCGACGATGGCGACTACGACGACAAAATGCAGTACAAGATTGAGTTCCAGAAGCCAACTGCGGGAGGCGGCGGCGGTGGCGGCGACGACGAACCCGCGCCAGCGACGACTGCGGCAGCGACGAGTTCTGCCCCAGCCAGCAACACCAGCTTCCTTGCAGTTCAGTAGACGGCAGTGCGCGCAGAGTGGGGGGCTAAAGAAAGCCAGGCATCGCCGTCTTTTTCAGTTCAGGGTCACAATTGCCCAATTATACTTTTCAGTTGTTTTGCTGTGATGTTGGCAACATCCCGTATACCATTTATTGATTTCTTTCTGTGGTAACTAGCAAACTATCAAAAAAAAAAGAACCAAATTAGGTTCACAGACAGAGAGGTTGTTGAGAAGAATACCAACATAACAGGTTTTATAGGTCATGATATGATTTTGCGTATGCTTTTAACATTTGTGCATTGGTTAGCTGTCTGAAATATGTGCTTCCCTTCCCATTCCCGTATTACTAGTTCCATTCAAGAAAGCGAATATTCCTATGATGCAGTTAGGGTTCAGTCACAAGTCACAACTATGCGGCATCCATGCCATACATACAGGTTGGTGTCATGGTGTGCCTCAGGGCAGGTACAATACGAAACAGGATCGTCTATCGTAGCATGTGGCTACGGCAGAGTACAGTACTACAGTAGTAGGGGTGCATTATGCATATCATCTAATGTCTTATTCACAATGCATGGCCCAGATCAAAGTGCTACAGTACATATTTCTCTCCATATACAGTACTCTCTCCATATAAAATATAAAGTGTAATTGTGTTCAGATAAATCAACAATTAAAATTTTTGACTAATATTTGAGTTAACAATATAGTTTTGTGTTTAGTATTATTAGATTCACATTTAAAATTATTTTTATATGATGTTAATTTTATCGTTACTGAATATATTATGAAATAAATTAATAGTTAAATTATAAGTGGAGACCATGTAAAAAGCTAATGTGTCTAGTATTTTGAATAGAAGGGAGTAGTTCAAAGTGCTGCTGCACCTATTTGTAACATGTTAGGCCCCCTTTGTTTTAACGGAAAAGCATAGGAATTTTGAAAATTTTCATTCCTAGAAATTTTTTTCCTACTTCGAAACAAATGTGAATCTTATGAAATTTTTCATTCCATATAAGTATTGAAGAAAATTTAACATGAGGTCCAATCTCATGAAAAGTTTTTTTTTTGTCACTTCTTAAATTTTAGAGTTTTTTTTGGACCAATCAAACAATCATTAATATGTTTTTCCTTTTTCCTTTGTTTTGCAATACTCTATTTTACACTATTTTACACTTGCATTACTATATTATAATTTTTCCATTTGTCCGTTTTCTCGCTCCTCTGTTTCAAGAGGACCTTACTGTTTAGTGGATTGATTTACTACAAACCACACTCAGCTATAATAATCTCTACATTACCGCAAAGGCTGATGCTTGCATAGTGAAATAGGTGGTTAGATATTTTTTTTAGAACTTAGGTGGTCAGATCGATCAATGCTTAAAAAGGGACCATTTCAAAGCATCTAGCATGACAGACAGCTTTTCACATAGGCCTAGCCATCGCTTCACGGGAATTCCACATGAAAACCGTAGGATTCTGGTTACCATAGGATTCGGCACTGTAGTGTCCTTTGATTATCAGGATTGAGGTACAGTAAAATTGAAGGAAATTTTCCTATAGGGCTCATTTCCCGGGAGAAATACGAAAAAAAAAACCCATTACGACCACTTTTTCCATCATGCGTGCACAGGATCGAGGTAAATGACAAGCCAAATACAAAGACCTCGTGCTGACAAGAGAGTAAATGACAAGCTAAATCAACGTGAAAGCTATTATATAGTTTCTAAAATTTTATTTTCTATTAAATTTCTATACGGCTATACCTTTCAAAACAACTACTTTCGCAATTTTTCTACTATAGTTTATAATTTTTTGTTTTGTAGTTGTCTTTTTTTATGTTTTTTCTGTTCCTATTTTTTTTCTGTGATCTTTTTTCTATGTATGGCTAGCTAATGTTTTGAGTGTATCCCTTCTTGCAAAATACCAGCATAGCAGGAAATGGATAGATTTGCTACCTAGTTATTTTTTGGCGCATAATACACAGCTTACACAACTACATGATTTTGTACCTATCATTTGCTCATGTTGGGGTGACCGGCCATTGCTCGTCCTCCTGTTCTGCCGTTGCCCATTCGAGCTCTAATCTGACACCACCTTGTTACAGATAAACCCGTCACTATTTTTAAGAACACAACCGCTTCAAGCATGTATACATGGTTTTTAATAAGAGAAAATTTCTTATATGCCACTAAAAGTTCACCAGTTTTTTTATATGCTATCGTAAATTAGCTATTCCTGTATATACCATCAAACGGTATTTTCGTTAAAATCCATGTCATCCAAGAGTAGAAATAGTGTTAGCTTTTTTGAAAAATAACAAAATTGTCCTTGGCCTCCCTTTCCTGATATGTAAAGCATAAATCAGGATGATTTGCTTGAAACTATGACTACAACTTTAGCAATCATTACTGATTCATCACACAACCAATGATTGGATGCAAAATTTATTTCTCTTTCATTTTTATAGGTAATTTATAGATTATAGAAAAAAATAGTTCATAATGTTTTTTAAATGCCACTAAGAACAATAATTTAATTAGTTATAGTCTAATGTATCTAACTGGATGTAAGCTAAGCATTCAGTTTAGAAAAAAAAACAAAGCAATCTCTTGGCTTAACAAACTGATTGTGTGCTTAATTTAATCACAAAATAGGTATGCTTAACTTAAAAACTTGTGTGCTTATTAAATGGAAGTAAGTAACATCATGATACGACATTAGTTGATTAACATCAAGAAATGCATCAGTTTTGTTTATTCATGGTAAGAAAACCAAGACAAAATTGAGAAATTTCTAGACTATTTGTCTGCCTTCTCCTGAGCCACGTGTAGAGAGGTGGAGTAGTAGACGAACATCAACACTTGAGAAAGATAAAATGAAAGACAGTGCATAAGAAAGAAAGAAAAAGAAAGCTAAGGGTAATTTTGTACTTTCCATGTCATGAAAAATGGTCAGATGACGTGGATGACATATGAGAAAAGGAAAAAATCATTTAGTGACATATACAGGAATAGAAAATTTTCAATGGCATATGAAAAAACCGATGAACTTTCAATGACATATAAGAAATTTTCTTTTTTAATAGGTAGTCGCCGCAACAGGGAAAGGATCACGTTTCTTAGTCCATGTCAAGAGACTAAAGAAGACAGATTTTCTTTGTATCGGATTACTATATAACATTCGATAGAAAAATGAGAGTAAAATCTTACTATATGTTGATGCATGTTCTGTGGTCCAAAATTGTTCGAGATGAAAAAGAAAAATGGATCAAACGTGATTTAGTTGTTTCCAAAAAAATTTTTTGTAAAAGGGGTACAACATGCATGATCTCCATCCGCCTATTGGCCATTAATCCAAGCTACAGTTCTGCAGTGGCTTGCGACGAAACGTAACAACTCTTCGGCGCCACCAGAGTTTTAGGCTCGGATAGCGCTCCAATCTCTCTATCCACTCCTCTGACGCAACAAATTAAACCGTGAACAAGTACGCACCAATCGCATGACCTTTCCTTTGCTTTCCTTTGCTAGCTTGTCACGTCAAGGCCATAACTATGTGTTTCCATTCGCACACCAATCATGGGCTAAATCGGCAACCGCGCGCGAGTTGCTGCACGAACGCGTACCGGCCGTGGTAGCTGTTCATGCACTACCAGCGCTACACCCCCACAAACATAATTAATTGGATGTTAAAAGCCCGTTTCTTAGAGGACGCTCTGTCCGGTTCAGTTTGGTTCGCCGGAGCAGGTGATTGGCAAAGGCTCTGATTTTGTACTACGTCGAATTCTCCTGACTCTGACTGGATAGCAGGGCGTGCCTGCAGGTGTTATAAAGGAAAAGGTCCACTTTACGTCTCTCTGTTGAGTTTAATCGTATCCTTTAACTGTAAAATCAGGTATAGAACATTCTTTTAACTTTTAAAATTAATGTAAATTATTCTTTAATAATGTTGAGAGCGATTCGACTGACGCGACACTCATGTGGCTTGTTTGACTAGGTCTTTGTTCCCTATGACGTTGATGTGTTGCTTAAGCAATGAAAGAGAAAAAAAAATATGTGGAGACCACATGTAAGTGGGTGTCCGTTAAAAATTTACATGTCATCACTCTTTCTTTCCTCTTTCTCCCAGTGACGAATACAGGATCTTCGAGATGGATATCCAAGGCTTAACATAAAAAGAAATGTTAGTCTCATCAAAGCTAAGGAGAGGGAAATAGAATGAAGAGAATGGTCAAAATCAGCTAAGTAGAGAAAAAAAAGAGAAAGGTGAAAAATCACTTGAGAAAAAAGAAGACATGCTGGAATCGAGCTCCACCTCTTATCTTAGTTCAGAGCTGAACAAGCTAACCAATGGAACAAACCTATTTTGCTATGTTGTATGGCACAAGTTACAAAATATATGGGTATTCCCCATGAACGTTGGTGTGTGTCTACCCCTGCTTTCTCCCCTTTCTTCTCACCAGATGCTCAATATCAGAGGCCGCCTCCATTTACATGTGTCACCCTCCCACGGATAGGCTAGCCGGCTCTCGTGACGCCAACCACTGCCTATAGCTCCTCCACCGCTTCTCCCTGGTCAACGGCATCGTGGAGCTCCACCAAGGCCGGTCAATGCCACTGACAGCCACAAGGGAGACGGTGACAAACTCAGTGATGGGGTAGAGGCAGATTTTGGCGAAGGCGCTTGGCAAGTTAGAGTTCGCGGTCTCACGGAGGCTACGATGTAGGGTGTGGAGCTCGCCGCAGAAGATGAAGACACGGTTTGGGGCCGAGCCACTATATGGGTGCAAAGGAGATGTCGATGATGAGGAACTACCTGTCGGAGTTCCACACACGTGCGGCGAGGTTGTGTTACACACTGGTGAGCTCAAAGAGTAGGGAGACGACTCAGAGCCACTCGTCGGCAAGGGAGTCACCGAAGCGGAGCACACCATGAAGGTGAAGGCCTTACTCTGGGCGATGCCTCCACCATCTCTAATCCGATCCCAATCCGATGCTCCCCACCATCATCGACAACCCCTCCGCGACGTGGCCGCCTTCTTCCTCGACGCCAACGTCTATGGAACGAGGACTCTGATGACATTGACTTCAATTCCACTTTGGCCCTAACCATGCCACCCAGGCCTTCTACTCAGTCACCGTTGTGGCTAGCCCCGGGGGTGGCACCAGTGTGGGTGATGCTGGGAAGTGGCGGCTCTTGTTCCAACAGTTGTGGACAAAGGAGGACAATATTGTGATCCTCCGTGGAGTTCATGACGCAACGCAGGACGGCGTTCGCGTCGCACCAATATGACACAAACCCCTTCTAAGAGGAGATGTGCGCTGGCTACCACCCCTTTCCCCGCCTATGGCCGCCCTAGAGAGAGATTGGGAATATATATATAGAGAGAGAGAGGAGAGGTGGGGAGAGATGTGAAAGAGACAGAAGAGAGGAGAGGTTGGAGGTTGACGACATGAGCACCTGACATATGGGTCCAACCGTTTTTTTTTTCTGACTATAAATGCTACGTAGACATCATGTGAGATGAAAACCTAGTCAATACGTTATGTCAGCTAAAGCCGATCTTAATTTATGTCAGCTAAAGCCGATCTTAATTGGGTCTTGGAACTACTTTGTACTGGTTTTGGAAAATGAGAGGTGCGTTTTATGGCTGAGGGACTTCATTAAAAGTCGACCCTTAGATAAGAGATGCAAAGTGGACTTTTTCCTTGTTATAAATGATACTCCTATTTGGCCCATTCATGGGAAGCATTGGGCCAGAAAATAGAATCTGATGGCCTAGTCGTAGCGTGTTCAACGGTCCTAAGACTTCAGAAAGAAAGGCCCAATTATTCAGGAAGGCCCAGAGGGCTGAATCAGTTGTGTTCCGACTTACAGCACGTATTTGGAGGACTTGTGGCCCATGCATTTTCCAGCAGGCCGAAAACCCGAAGTGCCTAAGAAGCAGTGCAGCTGGAATGCTGGATACAGTAGACTACTCACGATCAAAAATTAAAATGTTGGATATTTTGTACGTGAAATACTTCTGAATATCATTGTATTCCATATGATAGCTGCATACGACATTCACACCATGTCAACATCCTATCAGTGAGTATATATCTTGCCGTACCGCGCGTTTCTCTCACAACACGTTCATCGATCTATTTGTTCTAGCTCTTGTGTTTAGTTTGACTTTTCTAATTACATGGCAATAGTCGGGATATCCACAAACATTGAACTCCTCTTGCATGCACCAGTTATCTCTTGTTGAGATTATCTAGCTAGCTTGAGGTCTCCCAAAGTCTCAAGTCTCCATTAAGCTAGGGCTCCTTTTCATCAGCTCTCAGCAAGAAGCTTCCAAAGTTGAAGTCCTCCATCATCGCACCAACAACATTCTTTTGTCATTCAGAAAGTAGTACCACGGTTCGTTAGTTGGGTCTGGTAAGGTTAGACCCTGACGAACCATCCTGTGTTCATGTGACGCCTGGTTGATCAGCTGCTCCCCCGGTCAACATCTCAACCGCGTAGCCCCCTGCTGTCCCCACATGCATGTACGTGCTTAATCAGTTTGCGTTGCGTGTTCATGCACGCGAATGCATGCCGATTGTCTCCAAACTGGACTAGACGAGTAGTACTAGTAGTAAAATTTCACGGAGACAATCGGCATGCATTCGCGTTGAATTTTACTTGTAAGATCAGTGTGCTGCATACTCCTTTTGGAAACCGGTGAAAACGCCGTTGAGATGGTGGGCACAATTGCCGATCTGAAGGATCTGGAATTCTGGATAGTGGAGGAATCTCACTCAGTAGCTAGCATGTGACACTGCATACGGGCGCAATATGGCATTTACATTTGTTATCACCGTGTCGCAGTAAGTAAGCACGCGCACGCCGTCGAAAGTGCAAAATGGCTCGGCATTAGGTCGCTCACATGAAGCCGGACATTTCCGTTTGGGATGTTTAGTTGCCCTCGGATACCATCCATCCACTAGCCAGCCAGAAATGTTTTAGTATGAACAAATTAAGGCCATGACCTGGAGGAGATAAAAGGCACTCAGTCTCTGACAAAAGGCGAGAAAATGTCTTCGACTTGTGCCTGCCGGTAGGACGTCACACTCCACGCATCCATCTAAGCTAGTGCGTCCCCGCAAAGTGGCTTTCGTCCAAAAAGAAAAAGGAAAAAAAGGTCTAGCAGTACGAGTAAAATGCTTGTCCAAATTAAGCACACCCATGACCACGCGGTGCTGCACCCTCAACGTTCCGGTAATCCTATTGGCGCACAGGTTTAGAACGAGCCGCATGACGATATCGCACCCGGCTAAAAAAAGTGGCCTGATCGATCGAGCTCACATTTCTTTATGCACAATGATTAGTTGAGGTCCACCCGTAGGGCGATGCAATGCAACCTCGCGGTATATAGCAACGGCACCACTAGGCTCCGGCTGATCTGGTCCCCGTTGCGCTTGCACTACCTGCCCCGGCGTCCCTAGCCCCCATCGCGATCGTAAAGCGAAGCCGGTATTAAGAGGCCGTGTGCTCGTGTCAACGTGTGCGCGCGCGCCAAGATGTTGGACGGGTGCGGCCTCTTCGCGTTTGCCCGCTGCTGCTGCGTGCGAGGCGGCGAGATGGAGCGCGATGCACGCGTCTCGGACGAGCCGGGCGGCGCGGGGTCGGTGGAGAAGGGCGGGGTGGTGGCGGTGGCGAGGCGGTTCGGGTGGGCGGAGATCGAGTCGGTCACGGGCGGGTTCTCGTCCCGGGTGATCGGCCAGGGCGGGTTCAGCACCGTGTACCTCGCGTCGCTCACCTCCTCCCGCCTCGGCGCCGTCAAGGTGCAGCGCAGCAGCGAGCGCCTCCACCGCGCCTTCTGCCAGGAGCGCGACGTGCTCCTCTCCCTCCGCCACCCCCACGTCGTCCGCCTCCTCGGCTACTGCGACGAACGAGGTAAACTAACTCTATCTTCGTAATCCCCTACTCTACTCGTTTTGAGTTAACGCGGCGGCGGCTGACGGACATGAACTTGTTTTTTCTATGTGTTCAGATGAGGGGGTCTTGGTGTTCGAGTACGCCCCGAACGGCGACCTCCACGAGAGGCTCCACCGGAGCGGCGAGAAGAACCGGACGGCGCTACCGTGGGCGCGGCGCATGGCCGTCGCGTTCCAGGTGGCGATGGCGCTGGAGTACCTCCACGAGAGCCGGGACCCCGCCGTCATCCACGGGGACATCAAGTCCTCGAACGTGCTGCTCGACGCCAACCACGACGCCAAGCTCTGCGACTTCGGCTTCGCGCACGTCGGGTTCTCGGCCGCGGTCCGCCCTCCGTCCGCCACCAGGGCGTCGGGCCGCCCCGTCATGGGCTCCCCGGGCTACGCGGACCCGCACTTCCTCCGCTCCGGCGTGGCCACCAAGAAGAGCGACGTGTACAGCTTCGGCGTGCTGCTGCTCGAGCTTGTCACAGGGCGGGAGGCCATCTGCGCCGAGACGGGGCGCCGGCTCACCGCCGCCGTAGGACCCTCGATCGGCGAGGGCAAGCTGGGCGACGTGGTGGACCGGAGGTTGGGAGGTGACTATGACATCGAGGAGGCCGCCACCGTGGCGGCGCTGGCACTGCGGTGTGTCAGCGACGGCACCGGGCTCCGCCCGTCCATGGCGGAGGTGGTGCGCGAGCTGCAGGAGAAGACGACGGCGTTGATCTCAGCCGTTGGATCCAAACCAAGCGATAAGATGGTTTCATAAGTTACACGTCAAAAGGCTGTAAATAGCATGTTAGGGAGGCTCCAAAAGTTCATTTTTTTACCTTATCTCATCAGTGGATTAGTTGAAACTTTGGGATCGAGTAGAAAAATTTTGTGATGTCATATGGATGGGGTTGTAGGCATGTAGTGGCCCATTAACAAGGGATCTTGTACATGTTGTTGAAAGCTATACATGATTTACCTAATCTAAACATGTGATCTTGTGAGTACTTTGAGACGGATTATTGATAAGAAAGTCAAACTGGCATTAAGCAACGAGGAATTGAACAGATCTTCCTAGCCGCTAAGTCTATACTATTGCACGCATGTGAACAAGTTGGTTACTTTAAGAGAACCAGCCGCCACACTGCAGAACAGCATAAGTTTGCTTGGCTAGAGCAAATATTAGAAATTACAAAATCTCAGGGCAAAGCAAATTCCACTATCCATGCTGCCACGGAATAGAAGCTTAAGCTAACGAGTAAATAGTTCTACATTTACTCCTTAAGAGACTATAACATTTACTCGTTCATATGCTTTTCGTAACTATTTAAATGACGTTAAAAAATCGAGAGGATACTCCTTAAGATACTATAACAGTTTTCCGTTAAGCCACGGAATATAATTCTACATTAACGGGTAACTGTTATAGTCTCTTAAGAAGTATCCCCTCGCTTTTTCAACACCATGTAAATAGTTACGAAAAACATTGTTAACATTCATACAACATATAAATCACTCACAAAATCTTAATTTTACAATTAACTCACATATCAAAAAAACAGAAAAAAAACAAATTCAACATATGAACAAGTACTATTTACACATTGATTTGTCCTTTTTTTCTTTACTGTGTAGATTGAGTTTGAACTCAATTTTTGGTGGAGTAATATATGTCACTACACTCTACATTGTTAATTTTTTTCTTGAGTTTTTCACAATTATTTATATTAATTTAATGAAAAAAAAATCATATGAGGGAATATCCCCCAAGAGATTAAATCCATTCCCCTACTTCAACATGTACAAAATCCTGTAATTTCCCTTTTTAGAAAACAAAATATTGCCCCTAGAAACATTGTACGCTCGGAAAATCCAAATTGAAAAATGAACACTCATTTATGCCGCTTCATTTCACATGGCCGAAGAGGCGCATGCCGAGCCATTTCTTTTTACCAGTTCATAAATCATAAGCCTTCCCGTAGTGTTCTTAATTACACTGTTTTTCCTAATCAGTTTTCTATTGACCCCCCAGATCCCCTACACCTGCACGTTTTTCCAACAGGAGAAAATGAAATACAGATCTCTGCAAGGCCAACATGTGGAGCGCGCGCGCGAGTGCGCGGCTTCAAAACGAGGCATATGAATCTGACCAGGTCATATGGAAACTTGGAAAGAAAACGCACGAAGAAGATGGCGTCGATATATTATTGGTCGCTGCTGTTGACACCCCAACTGAACAGCTAGGCTAGATCAGAGACGACGACGACCCTGGAATTAAAACGAATTTTATCGTTCTGAAAAGCCTTCGAGAAAGACTACGGCGAGGGCGAGGAAATCATAAATGTGTCGTATGTAACTGTTAACAAATCGTCCCCGGTCCATTTGGTCACCTACTGTAGTGACGTTATAATAAGCTGCAAGTTGTATGCATGATTAGCGTTGCACATACAGTACAGCTGAATGTAGGGGGCCCGTCCAACTGATGCAACAATATGTCCGAATGTACATCACTCATCCCCCCTTAATTTTGCTTAAGAAAAATCATTACCGATCACGCTGCCTTATCCTCCATTAACTAGCTTGCTTTATGAGATAATACTGAGGCTGTGTTATTTGGTTGAGTTTGAAAACTAATCTCTCGTGCACTCAAAACGGAATAACTCATTAGCATATAATTAATTAAGTATTATCTTTTTTTGAAAAATTGATTATTATGATTTTTTAAAAACAACTTTCGTATAAATTTTTTTTACAAAAAAAATATACTGTTTAGCAGTTTGAAAAGCGTGCATGCAACAAATGAAAGAGATGAATTGGAAAAGTGAAAAAAAACTTAGCCTGAGTGCTCCTTCTGTCTTAGAAAAATCAACTCCTAAATATAAATATAGATAGATGAGTTGGTTTTAGAAGGATTTTTTTTATAGAACAGGAAAATTATTACCTACTACCTTTGTTTCTCATGTACTACATGTCGTCCTAAAATGCTCCCTCAAAATCTTAAATAATTAATTAATAAAAAGTATTAGGATTTAACATAGGAAAATGGTATTAATATATTTATCATAAAAAATACTTTCATATAGTTATATTTTTAATAGCTTTTATATACATATAATTAGAAAAAGTAGTGATGGAACGTATGTATGAGATTGTTTCGATGAAATACCTCGTAAAAACTGGCCATGTTGATATGTCACACTGGGATTAAATCTGAACTTTTTATAACTCCTAACTAACTAAATTAAGTGATTGAGATATTTGTTTGTAAGAAGTTTGTAAAAACTTTTTAAGTAGAGTAATTTACAGTCTTGAAAGGTACCAAAAGGTATCATTATTTTTAATGTACGCTAGGGTTATGTTCTTAGCTCAATGTTTTCAACTTCACCTCACTCGATTTTCACGCGCACATTTCTCAAACTATTTTTTATAGAAAAGATATTTTAAAAATTAAATTAATCCATTTTTTAAAAAACTAATACTTAATTAATCATGTGCTAATGAGTCGTTTCATTTATGTGCGCAGGAGATAGATCCCAACACATTAAAAAGAACATAGCCTAAAAAATAATATACCTTCCGATATCTTCTAAAGCACCATAAAATCACACTTTTAAGTATGTATAGCACGGCTTATGTCAAAATTTGGATACAGTTTATCTTTCTTTTTCTAACAGAGGAAGGATACAGTTTAACCTCGTGTCCGGTGTAAATTGCAGCCAGCATCCAAAAATTTAGTACACTAGTTACCTCCAGTGGCTTTCCCAAGTACTCTAACTCGGGATCGGGATCACATGACCTCAAATAGATTATTCAATTATAACTAATTTATATTATTTTAATTAATATATAAGTTAAAAATTAAATAATTAATATGTACAAGACTTTCAATAATTTTTATTCTGGGTTCGCTACGGGATAACCCCACCTGCAGTCTGCAGTTGGAGGGTCCTGGAACATTACAGCGGGGCAGTTGTGTACAATGAGACACGGGATATGTACCTGCAAGTGCTGCATCTACTGGTCAGTGCGTTCCGCGAGGCTGGCTGGACAAAGCCTGATCATAAAATACTCAAAGACAGCGTGGTTTCAGAGCAGCAAAGCTGGTGATTTTTAGCATTTTGCTCGCCCCCAATCACATGCAGTCCAGAATCCAGATCGCTTAATTCTGGAGGGTGCAAAAGTCTCCCTTCTCTCTGTTCGTCAGCGACGGATCAACCCGAAAACTGATGCTCGCAACGTGATTCAGGAGTAGGCATAAGGCATTATTCTTGATCACTTGGCATTAGCGTTTAGGCTAGCTGTTTTCCTGCTCGCTTACACCAGGCTGGGTGCAGTCTGAACTCTGAAATCCTCGTTTGTTTGCGGTTGTGCTCTGCTCCTGCCACATGGGGGAATTGATAGATCTCTATATGTGCTTGTCTTGGTTTGATTAGTTATTAACGGATAACGTGTTGCATCTTTGATCATTCTTTATGCGAATAGAAAACTATGGAAATGTTGTGCAATTGTTGTTGAAAATGGCAACTCCCAAAACCTACTTTACTTGACAAGAGTCCAATGCCGGTTGTACTGACAGCCTCACAGGACCGCCACATCTCATTCTTCAGTGAATGTATGGACGGAGCATATGCTAACCTGACCTTTGCTCTTTTGTGCAGGTACCACAGTAACAACGATTCGAAGATAGAGAAAAGTTTATTTTTATATCACTCGACTCTTCTTTAGAAAAACAACAGTGATACTAATAAAAAAATAATTTCATATTGCTCGGCAGTCTATTCAAGTATAAACTCTGAGGGTCTAAAATTAGGCTATTTGTGACAGGAGAAAAATGGATTTGTTTGATTTTTTAAAATACTTTTACATAGAAAGTTTTCTTAAAAATCAAATTGTTTAGTGGTTTAAAAAGTGTATCCATAAAAATCCTGTAGCCAAACTTCTGAAAAGGAGTCCTAAGTCTTGACTATTTGCCTCCACGGCTTGTTCATGGCATACATAAGACGTCTCGCTTTGTTGCTTGGCGAGTTAGCGGGTGACGTGCCCCATCGACAATCGACGTGACAAAGCTAATCATGTCTCATTGAGACTTCGACCACGCCATGTGACAATAGGTGATTGGGTGAGTCTAAGGCCATTACTCCATAGGGGCTGATCCGCGAGTTGCCGAAGCGAATTATGATTCGTGGGTTCTTATTCTTCATTCTTGCAACCAAGATTCATCTCTTAGTTTTCGAAGTGAAAACCACTCCCATCGGTTTGTCCAAAACTGATCGAAAACGGTAAAAAAAGACTTTCGATCGACGCCATACGAAAACTAGTTGAAACCGAACGGCCTTAAAAAATGAACCACCCACGGTTTCCCCAAAACAGAGTGGTTTTTACGAAAACCAATCAGCTTTGTAAACTTTGCTTGCATTTGATCGCTGTGACACAACGTTGATTACGCATCCAAAGACCATAGTACCATTCGTCGAGCGATTTTTACACGCATGATTTTAGAGTACTTGAGAAGGTACGAAGAGGTATCATATTTTCTATATAATTTTTTTAAAAGCCAGTGGTGGTGGACGTGAATCTGCCACCACCACTCGTCTGATAAGTGGGACACACAAATCAGTCACCTCTCCTCTCCCAACCCTCTTTCAGTGGGCCCCATCTTTGTTGACCAATGTGACACTGGCTATGTGATGGTAGTACTATGTTGGAATCTCTATTTGCTTCATATATAACATAATGACCGAATAGTCTATTAATTAATTTTAATCCTATGATTGTTTATTAGAGTTTGAGAGTGATTATTTAGTCTTAATTAGATCATCTAATATTATTAGATCCTATTGCAACGCACGGGTATTTCGTTAGTCTAGTGTAAAATTTGATACCTCTCGATATCTTCGTTACGAGTTAAAAAAATTTACATTAAAAATTTTGGTAGCTCTTGGTACTTCTTGAGGACTGCAAAATTTCTCTTTTTTTATAGGATTCAAACTTTTTAAACCATCTTTCTCTTAAAGTTATTGACTTAAAACCCTTTACATATCTTCCTTCATGTATAACAATGTCGGAGCACCCTATTTCCACTAGTCATATATTTTTTTTAAGAAAAAGAAAACAAACCCTCCCTTTCTTTCCAAAGAGTACAATAAATAAGAATATAGAACGTGACAATACAATATGCAACTGAAGTATATTGGTACATTATCAACATCACACAAGGTAGAACCGTATATAATCCACATGTTTAGCTGTAGTATATTACTATGTAGTAGCTTCTTTCTCTGCTTAGTTCTTCACCGCTGGAATCTTTCTTCGGCTGGCTTCTTCATCTCCTAAAGCCGAGCAGGTTGAAGAACAGCAAGAAGTAGTTATAACTGAAGACGTGCCTCAGCGTCCCGATCTTGCTGTCATCCCATGGTGGGTATCTGAACATGAACTCGATCAGAAAGCTTCTCTTGAACACCGCCTTCTTGTGGCTGAACAGCTCGAATGAGTACTTGCCGTGGTATTGTCCGAATCCGCTATGGCCGACTCCGCCGAAAGGGACGCTTTCAAGAGCGTACTACAACATGACAGTGGTAAAAAAGATGAGAACTTTACTGCGGTACAGTTTTAGCTCAGAAATGGGTGTGTGGTCGTGCATACCTGCACAACTGCGTCGTTGAATGTGACACTCCCGGACGACGTTTCCTCTACGATCCGGCGTTTCAGCCTCTCGTTGTTGGTGAAGGCGTACATCGCAATCGGTTTCGGCTTAGACTTTAAGTACGCGATGCAATCCTCGGTCTTCTTTACCTGCAAACGGATGATCAAATTGGTTCAGTTGTAGATGCAGATGTATGTGAAATCATCCACCCAGAAACGATGTAATCGTTTTGTCAGTGTGTACCGTGATGATTGGCAGAATCGGGCCAAATACCTCCTCAGTCATGACATCAGAATCAGCAGGAGGATTTAGCAGTAAGGTTGGCTCAATTTTCCTGCAAGCGATTGGGAATTAAATCGTGCAGGACCAATTGTGTGCAGACGCATGGCCACAGGAAGCAGAGCAGAAACTGAAATGGTACGGTTTTCAGAACTTACAGTGCCTTGGGGTCCATGTAACCACCGTGCACTATAGAAGCTGCCACCCTATTATCCTCCAGATAGCCGCTCAACCTCTCAAAATGTTTTGCGTTAAGGATCCGGGCCATGCCCCCAGGTTTGGCCATAAACCTCTTAAGTGTTGATTTCAGTAGCTCAATCTACAGAGAACAGAGAAAAAAAACATGCACAAGAAGAGAAATTGTAAGTTACGGTGTTTGTACGGCAAGGACTTTTACAGCGTAGGATTCAGAATGAACCAGACCAGAATCGGTGCAAATCTCTCCTCGACGATTACGTGATCGATGGCAATGCAAGCCTGACCAGCACAAGTCGACCATTTCGCTCCGATTATGCGGTTCACCGCAATCTGTGTAATTGGTGTATGGGACACTGTCAACCTGTCCTACAGTGTGACTGTATACTGCAGCGAAACTGAATATTGATGAGGAATTGCGGATTTTACCTGCCTATCCCTCTTACTGTCCAGCCAATCCACGATGCATGGGCATTTTGAGCCCAGTTCAAGTGCAACCGGGGTCAAGTGTTTGACTGCTTTAGTCATGATAATGCGCCCTATTCTGGCACTCCCTGATCAAACCCAAGAAACGACCATTACATATGCATTGAGAACAACTGGATGTTTAGAACACTTCTATATGAAAAAAGGGTGAAAATAATTATAGATGATTTTGCAGGCAATGGAGTTTGTACTACCAGTGAAAAGAACCTTGTCCCATCTGTGCTCCATGAGTTCCTCTCCAACATTGGGGCCTCCCAGGACGACCTTCACTGCCCTGCTGTCCAGATACCTCGGTATGTTGGCGGCGAGGAACGCGGCGGTGGACGGCGCGAGCTCGGAGGGCTTCAGAACAACGGCGTTGCCGGCCGCTATGGCGCCGGAGAGTGGCTCCAACGCTAAACCTGCAGACAGAGCGTACGGGGCCCATACGGAGAATCGTCACATTTAGTGCAGCGGGCATGATTCCATTTGAGAATTAATTCAGTTTGGTGACACTGGTGACGGATTATCCTTAAATTAAATACAGTACAATTAATCGTTACTTCTTTTTATTTGCGGGGGTTATCATATTTATCCTTAAATTAAATACAGTATAATTAATCACATTAATTTTTTTAAAACTATTCAACTAACTGCAATAATGTGTATTGTTCTAGTATTGAATCTATATTTGGATCCATATATTTTGTTTTAAAAGACAATAGCTTTAAAGAATCTAAACCATATTGCATTATTTCCACATTTTTTTCTCTTGTAAATTTAAGTAGGCGAGGTACTACTTTCTCTTGACGATGGAAATATAAATATGAAATAGACAATAATAAACCGTTAATTTGTCTCCACGAGGCCTCGATTGGATGGGCTTACTCCTGGTCCAATCCACCCATCCATGTGGATGAGCTAGGACTAAGGCCCACCCAAACAAGTCCTAAGGAGTAAAGACCTTAAAATAAGTGTGCATACATACATACATATATATATATATATATCGTTGAATCTAAAAATGGATGACTGAGATTTGTCCACATCACCAAGAGTAACAATTTTACTCACAGATTTAACCATGAGTAATTTTTTTACTATTTTTACTCTTGGTGACGTGAACAAATCTCAAACGCCTATTTTTTAATTCAATGGTAGTATTCAGGTTTCCAATATATATGTGTTTGCATTACATATTTTCCCAAGACCTTGACCCAGCTGAGGTCCATTCTGCAAAACTTTTATTCATAATCCTAAATTTGAAATTGAGGTCCATTCTGCAATGTTGAATTCTTACATATTTTTTATATAGAGTACTACATTCATTTACAATAGAAGTTCTCTTTCTAGAAAAATTTCATTAGAGTTCAAGATGGTATTGTTTGATTTGCAAAAAAAGGAAAAGAAGTAGTTGAGACATATCTACGACCTGAATCGTTTATTATTTATATGAAGCTTCAAAAGTGTTTCTGAAGCTACATACACCAACTCAACCAAAAAACTTGAACAGAGAGAGCCAACGGTTCACTTCAACACTCCATCATGTGGAGGATCTACCTTATACATGGAATAGAAGTGGCTTCAAGTTTTTCATTTAATTACATCAGCTATCATATAAATTCCATGCCTGACTATAATACTTATATTTACCATATTGAATTGCATGAGCTAGCCAACTTGCTTAAAAGCTTAAGTTGATGAGAAAGTGCGCGCAATTCAAGTCAACTAACTTCGTTAACCAAGCATTTTGAGAACTTTCTAATATGAATTTTGTTTTTCTACAATGTATCTGCATTTAGGGTAACCATGAAGTGCATTCCATTTCCCAGATGTCAAGATCAGGGGCATCAACGTCTAAACTTTGGCCTACAGTAATCGTCACAGCGCCATCTACATAATTCTTCTGCTACAGTGCTGCGATGAACAGCGTTACAGCTTTCTGGACCACATCATCTTGTGATCCAAGGGTGATTAGTGCAACTGATAACAACCCCGTGTGATACCAAATTCTCTCAATTGCCCGTATGAGTCGGTTAGATATCAAATCAATCTACATAGTATTGTGATCAGTGATTAACCTGTATCAAAATAACGTGATTTGTCGTTACAACCACGCACGTTCCTGTCGATACAGAGATGTCGTTACTGCTTCGGAATGGGTTCCGGTTGGTTCAGTGGAGTGTAATAATAACCTAATCCACGAGGCAATTAATACCGTCAGATGATGCATATCCAACACGATAACAACGTGCCAGTCCTTGCTTTTCGGGCGGGCAAGTGGGCAAGGGAGTTTATTTGTGATTTAACAGACACCTTTTGTCCATTATTGCAAAATATACTCTAGAGAACTCACTACCGAGAGAAGACTAGTTCTGTTTCTGCTAGAACAGAACAGAGTATAGGAGAAGGGGTTTGTTTCACTTCACCTAGTGGCAGATTCCAGCAGGAGAAAATGAGAACGACACCGAGCGGCTCCGGCACCACCATCGCGGTCGCCGGAAATGCAACCAACGGCGTTTCCGCCTACAGCAAACGAAAGCACAACGTATGAGGCCACAGCCATGGTAACAAAAGCTAGTACCTGTCTGAAATGTGATGCCAGAAGAGGACTGCATCTGCATGCAGATGTACACTGCCCGAGCTTACTGCTTACTTACCCTCTCCGGAGCCGCCCATTTCTTGAGGTTTTGCAGCGTGTACTTGACCGACTTGACAAGAATCCCAAGCTGAAGAGACACAAAACCTTAGCAGCTTAACCAAATGCAGAGAGACCAAAGCACGGGGCGGATTAAACGTGTCGTCGTGACTCGTCACCTCGTCTCGGAACGACTCGCCGCGGTGCTTGCCGAGGTCGTCGTGGAGGACGGCGAAGATCTCCTCCTCCTTGTCGGTGAGGAGCCTGATGAGCGCCTTGAGCTGCGATCGCCTCCACTCCATGTCCTTGGTCCTCCCGCTCTCGTACACCTCCCTCAGCCCGCTCGCCATGCCGCCCAGGACGACGGGGGGCTTCGGCTTCTCTCCCATGGCTACCATAGCCGGGGCCATATGCTCTCGCTGGCTTTTTCTAGCTAGCTCGCTTGTTCAGCTCGTGCACGTCGTGAACTCGTACGGTGGTGTAGTGTTTGGTTCTCTCTGACTGGTGCGTTGTTGCACGGATCGAGGGAGAATTATTGCAGGCGATTTGGCCTGTGGTGGTGGCGGTGGCTCGGCGTGGCGCACCGCATGGTGGGGTTAAATAGTGCACGAGCTGCCGGCCGGGCGCTGGGCGTGGCAGACTGGCAGTTGCGTCGCGATGCGCCGTCACTCGTCCCGTACCGGTTGGGTGGGCAGAGGGAGGATGATAATAGTGGCGCTCGTTGATCGATCGCTAGCTGTTGCGGGCGACACGGGTACAGTTGAGGGACCTGTTGCCTTTGTTCGGGTTCCTATCTTGGATTGTCAGCGTTTCGGAGTCACAATTAAGGGTGTGTTAGCACACACGAAAAACGGAACGATTCATTAGCACGTGATTAATTAAGTATTAGCTGATTTTTTTTGAAAAATGAATTAATTTGATTTTTTTAAGCAACTTTTGTATAGAAACTTTTTGCAAAAAATATATCATTTAGTAGTTTAAAAAACATGCGCGTGAAAAAAAAGAGCAGTGAGTTGGAAAGATGAGGGAAAGAACTAAAATGCAAAGTGAAAGAGTACCTTCACATGCTTTATCGATAGTATTCTAGCATCAGTGTTAATGACAGTAGAAATGATAATCTCAACTGTTAATTTATGACTTCTACTATCAGTAGAAAAAAATTTCTACTGTCAATAATAATGTGGTACTCTATGAATATATAGATTAGAACGATAAACACTTTAGATTATTTATATTATCAGTATAGAGTATTGTAAAATACCTTGAGGTGAAAACGAACAATCTAACACCATGTAACGTAGCGTCGCATGCATAGAGCTCAGTTTAAATTGAGTCATGTAGTGGACTTTTATATACTCTGCTTGTAATTTTCACAAGTTAATCCGACGCCATGTAACGCGGCGTCGTAGGCATAGAGATCAGTTTAAATTGAGTCATGTAGGACTTCATATATATACTCCGCTTGTATTTTTCGTAAGTTACCTGGTTTAGCCATCAGATATTGATGGTAAGATACATAGATAATGATATTGAAAAGGGAACAAAATTTTAATTTAAAGATTACCTTTAAGGTGGGATGTCTAGTAGTAGATACTAATATTATCATAAGTAGAAGTAATTTCAACCATTAATTTATGAATGAGTAAAGTGGACATGTTGTTTTTAAATTTGTGTGGGTGTATCATCTAAGGGTCTGTTCGGCACACCGTTTTCCCAGCTTCTCTTCATCGTATTCCGCGCGCACGTATTTCAAACTGTTAAACGGTGCGTATTTTGCAAAAAGTTTTTATACGAAAGTTGCTTTAAAAATTCATATTAATCCATTTTTTTAAAAAAATTTAGTAAATATTTAATTAATCATGTGTTAATGAGTTGTTCCGTTTTCCGTACGAAGAAAATGAGTTTTCAACTCACAACAACAAACTCAGCCCAAGTCCCTTATATCTTAAAATGCATTTTTGAATCTTAGACTTGTCCTTGCTGTCCTTCAAGTCTAAACGGGCTCCAACTAGCTCCATGTGTCGAAGTTGCATGTCACCATGATTCCAGCGTGTTAGTGGGACCCAAATATCAGCCATAAAGAAAAACATATTCTCTCCTCTCTTTCCTCCTAATGAAAAAATATAATTAAAAAATATAAATTGTTTTATAATAATATTTTTTTCTATGTGATTAACATGTGGGTCTCAGTGACACATAAGATGTCACGTCAGTGAACGAAGCGGGTTAAAGCTCGTTTGAACCTGTATGACACCTAGAATAAATTCAGAAACCCAAAAATGTATTTCGAGAATTTCGAAATCTAGATAACATATCAGCACAAGTTTAAAGACCGTCTGTGCATTTCACTTTTTATAAATTACTATACTATAACTATTCTATTAACAGTAGTTGATATGATGTGGTAGTATAAATAGATATGATCTATTAGATTAGAAATCATGAAATGTCTAGATCGATTCTACTCAGTAGAGATTATTATAAAACACATCTAGTTTAAAATTGTGAGAGAGATTAAGTGCTAGCTACATAGTTAGGTAAATAAAATTTGGTTAGCGTGGCTCATTGGGTAATTAGGATTACATATGACTGGTTTGTAACCAATAATATGTGTTGAAGTATAAGTTAATTGGTTGACCTCGCTCATTGTTAAGTTTTTTTACGGGACTTAACCTCACTGTGGATATACTTTTAACATTAAATTATTTATGAATTTAATGAGGCTAGGGATTATTGTTGGCCACCATCTTTTAAGCGGGTGTAAGGGGAAGGGATTTACGGGTGTGTGGCAGTGGTTTGCTTCATCTTCGTATAATTGGAGATCATAACACTATCTATTATATTAAAAAGTACTTGAAAAAAACATACCACGCTCACTCTAAATGATAAAAATTCTCATATCAATCAATGATAAAAAGAAATATATTGAATTATACATATCAATTGATATAGTTGCATAAAAGTACATTTGTATCCATGGAAATAAATTCTAAAAGTTGTATACAAAATCTAATTACACTTTTAACTATATTGCACTCCCTTCGACCCAAAATGTAGCTATTTTTTAAATTTTATCACAAAATATAGTTATTTCTTCGTCTACCCTTTATTTTAATTAATCACAATCATCCCCCTTTATGCCCCTTTGAATCAAAGGAATAGGAAAAAAGCATGGGATCTCGACAAGAAAGTAAGTGCAAAATAGAGCATTGTAAAATGCAACAAAAAAACACAAAAACACAGTAATAACTGTTTGATTGAACTACGAAAAAAATGCGGGAATCAGATGAGAGAAATAGACTTGAAGGAAATTTTCCAAAAGGTCAGAGCTCTTGCTAAGTTTTCTTTAAAATCGCTATTGTACTATCCATTTCATAGAAAATTCAAACGATAAGATATGATTCAATCCATTGTTTCAAAAGCCTTTATAGAAAATTTTCAATTGAAATCCTTCAAAATTCCTATATTTTTTCTACAAATCAAAGGGGCTCTTGATTTCTCCACATGCGTCATCTTCTTAACCAATCATAATGTTCTCTATTTAGGCTGCGTTCGATACTACTACTCCTGATAAAAGATAAAGATTTTCGTGGCACGCTTTTCAAACTGCTAAATGGTACGTTTCGTGCAAAAATTTTCTATATGAAAGTTGTTCTAAAATATGAGATAAATCCATTTTTCAAGTTTGTAATAATTAAAACTCAATTAATTACACGTTAATATCACCTCGTTTTACGTGAAACACTTAATCTTCATATTTATCTTTATCTTTAGGACTTTCAAACACCACCTTAATTTCACCTACTTCGTTAATATGTATGTCCAACTCTAGAAATGTTTTGATTTTGAGACCAAGGGAGGAGTATCGAAGTATAAATTATATATATAATTCAATTTGACTTTTCAAATATATTGTACTCCCTCCGTTCAACAATATTTCACATTGAGAATTTTAGTCTTAGTACTCTCAACCTCAAATATTATTATACTTATAGAATCAAAAGTTAAGAGTTAGTATATCAAATTCAGTACTATTTTTATCAAGCTCTATGTCTACAGATATAACAGAAGCATACAGCCTACTTAGACCGAAGGGACTAAGGAAGTCTATAGGTAAAGGGAGCGCTAGAGTATAACTGGATATACCATTCTTTCTCATCAGTTCATATTTTTATAGGTTGATCGCCTAGTATAACAATAGCAAATTGTTTTGACTTAAATATATAACATAATAAATTAGTGAACTATAAATGCATTTCAAAAAAATAGTGAACACACCATAAGTCCACTGACATGACAATGTAGTTATGTACTCCTTCCGTCCTAAAATATAAGAGATTTTGGAT
This sequence comes from Oryza officinalis, assembly GCA_008326285.1. Classification (NCBI taxonomy): domain Eukaryota; kingdom Viridiplantae; phylum Streptophyta; class Magnoliopsida; order Poales; family Poaceae; genus Oryza; species Oryza officinalis. The sequence goes on along the minus strand of BDMV01000002.1, from coordinate 45,573,619 downwards.
GAATAAGACTACTACGATACGAATCTGTCAAGTGTCCTATTTATTCAAAATCCTTTATATTTTGAGATGGATAGAATGTTTTACTTTACTCTTATATGAATCTGTACAGAGAGAAATGACCTTTATATGATTGGATTTGTACGTTGATCGCCGTCCGATAGCAGGCAAACACCATACTTATCTGTTATCTACACCAGTCACCGAATTATACATGGGTTGGTTTGGCTCAGATTTTTACCCTTTCAGGGTTAACATAAGATAGGAGGCAAGCAGCAAAATGTACATAGTCGATTTGACTCGCATTGTTACCCTTTTATTGTAGAACAACAAAATTGTCCTGCACAGAATTTTGCATACAGACATGACATCATAAATAAGGAAAAAAAGTGTGCGATCACATTTTTACTCTTTCATTGTGGAACAATAAAATTGTCCTGCACAACATTTTACAAAGAAACTTGGCATCAAAATTAAAATAACAGAGTACGAGCGTGCTGGGAATTCAACCAGGACTTAAGGTTAAAACCACGTGCCCTTATCCGATCCCTATGTTAGCAAGTGCATCTCTACATTTTACATTTAGGTCTTTCTTACCAATAATGATAACATCGTATAATTTGATATAGCTGTGTATTGTAGTATATCCTTCATCCACCCAAGGAGCTAGCAACGTGCGTCAACCGGGAGGAGCTAGACAACGATCTACCGATAAAGTGATTTTTCATTTTTTGAGGAGACATTGATTTATTTCTTGCATGTCATCTAAAGAGTGTAAAAAAATTGAAAAAAAATGATAGGATAAATTGATATGTAATATATTACTTTACAAACGTACAAACTCATATTTGACTTCTAAAAATTATAAAAAAATAATAAATATAATTATGAATGTACATAAACTAATGTTAGTTTAATTTGTTCTTTCTAGTATAACTCGTTGAAGTCGAATTTAATTTATGGGATACAATATATCTCATATTAATATGACATCTTGTTATTGTTTTAAAAATGTTTAATAACTATTTACTAGATGCTATGGAAAAAAACAAATGAATGTCCTCTCAAACGACGAAAATCAAATTGGGCTGGACTACGTTGTGTGATACTGTACATGGCAATCGAAACAATGATCTAAACTGTAGTAGTGTCCCTGTCGTCGGAGCTAAGATGGAGTATTTATTATGCAGTTCGATCAACGCCTCAACTGTTTAACGTGCAGTGATCAAATTAATTGGCAGTTCATTACTCGATGCAGATGGCGCCGTACGTAACTGATCGATGGCTCTCTTTAACGCTGGTTTAGAAGCGCCCATAATGAACGTCACAACCGCCGTCAACCAGACGATTACTTTGTCCCGGTTCTTAGCGACTGCCTGAGGTGAACGCCGACGTACACATGCAAAACGTTGCGACCGAATATGTATAGTGTGGGATTTGTACTGGTGTCAGAACGGATCAAACAGGCATGTTGGGTCAATCAGGCTTCAGCTGGAGTAAGTATTCATTAATTTCTGCCAGATCAGCAGATGCAGAGATTGCACGCACCATTGAGGCACTGACGTTCCTATTATATTAATTTTGCAGATGGGATATTAACATCCGTCTATATCACCTCAACTCTCAACCAGATAAGTTGTATCGTCATTGTGATGTTTTGGTTCTCCAAATATCTTAAATAATGCGTAGTTTTTCTTTCTTATCTTGTGATTGATTAAAATTAACTAGAAAAATGTTCGTACGTTGCAATAAGTAAAGACAAGACGGGCAATAACTTTGATAAATTATTCAAGCACTCGATTAATATCACAAAGCATCTGCTACAATGACAATGGCAAGTTAGTACTAGGCTATATAGAGCAGGCTGGCATGGTGATGAGCTCCACCGTGCATCGCACTTTGGCATGGCCTCGAGCTAGCCGTGAGGAATGAAAAAGTCCATATACCTCATAAACTTTAGATAGAAATTCGTCTAGTACCCTAAACTTTAAAACCGGAAATCCAACCCTTTATAACTTTGCCATATCATCCATATTATCCCTAAGGTGGTTTTGGATTATTGTATTTCTCGATAGCATTGCCACTGGCTACATTGCTGGAGTTGCGCGACAGGGAGGAAGGCAGGGCTAGGGTGGCCTGCACACCGCGCTCCACTCATGGGCGCAGGTTAGTATCTCTGCATCTTCCTCCATCTTTCCTCAGGTGGGGGCCATGGAGGCTGGGATAGATGACATCACGATGCCATTCTATGGAGAAACGTGATGCCCGAGTCGCTATAGGCTAAGCTCAATCCGATCTAAAAAAGAAGAGCAATATGCGCCAAGGATGAAAGCGCGTCAAATGAAGGACGCAAATCTCATTATCTTCAATTTTTATAACAGGTACCAACCATTATAAAAATATATTATTATGGATATATATGTCGTAAATATTTGATTTGAAAATTAATTACTAAATATTACGAGTACCACACGTACTATATATCTCACCTACATACAATTTCATTCCATTGTGAAACAATATCTATACATCATGAACACAACCTACTAAAAATAATCTTTTTGACAATGATATAAACAAATCTGCATTGTCCTTGTCACTGATCTTTCATGAATTAATTACCCTCCAGAAAGGTCATCACAGCAGGATCAAAAGGACAACATCAGAAGTCAATACGTTGAGGCGTGAACAAAAACACCCTCTCGTTCACGAGCGTCTGATACACTTGCTCGCACTCGCGCGCAGACGCCCTCCGCTTCCTCCACCTGTCCGCCACCACAACACACTCTTCAAAGTTAGCTTGATACTCGCAGCTTCCTGCTGAGGAGCTCCATGGTCGTCTTCCTTTGCTCCTCTTCATCGTTGATGCATCCTATTTTATACGTTGATCAATGTTTGTTTTTTTGGTTCTATTTTTTTATATGAATCGAAAAATTGGTCGCTAGGTCTGGGGAGGGAGCAAGCTATTTATGATTTCCTATTTCCTATTTCAGGGTCGGATATGAGGAGGGAGAGGGATTCGGACGCGATATAGGGAGGGAGCGATCTGGTAAGGGAGTGATCCAAGAAAAAATTAGCGGCAAGTTAGATTATATTTTTTATTTCCTATTCCTATTTTCAGGGTCAGTATGTCAGATGGGACGACAAAAACACTACGAATCTTTTACTTAGGTAAATATTAGAATTGAGATCCTTTGCTCTTAGGGTGACAATTTCCTCGTTAGGGATGAGGATCCGCCGGGTACCCACCCCTATGGGGCTGTGGACGGGGTAAGATTTTCACCGGTGGGGCTACGGGGACGGGCCCCCGGAATTATGTGGGGTTGGGGCGGGGCAAGAGTTTCACCCATGGGTGACCCGTAGGGCCTCAGAATATATAGATCCATGAAAATATGATGTACAACCCATCAAATTTAAGCTCACGCAGCCCAACATATGGATATATACCTACCAATAGCAAAGAAGAGAGGAAAAAGTTCACTTGCAGTCCATCAACTTTATGTCGAATCTGTTTGAGGTCTCTAATCCCCAATACCAAAATCTCTACCCTTTAAGTATTCAAAACCATGTAAAATAGGTCCCATGGCAGTATACATGGGTGATTTCGCTGACATGGCATCCTAGTCAGCAAGGAGAGAATAAAAAAATATATGGGCCCCACATGTAAGTCACACGAAAAATATAAAAGAAAATCTTCTCTCGACCTCTCCCCCAAACGCACGGCGGCGATGAGCACCTTTCTCTGCAGAGGCTGAGGACAACGTGGCCGGCGAGGTCGAGGAAGTGCACAGGGAGGCCGAGGCCGAGGACGGCACGCACACACACCCAATCCAGGATTGAGATGGCCTCCACCGCCACCGCCGCCGGCGGCAACAGCAACATCCTCCCCTCCTTTCTTTCCATCCCAAGCTTCAATCGCGGGGCATAGGGAGGCGGAGGCCGAGCTTCAACCGCTGGCAACGCTACCTGTCCTGTTGCCTGCTCGTCACTAGGGAGAGGGGGAGAAGTGGCCAACCATGCCGGCGGGAGAGAGGGAAAAGGAGACCGACGAGCCTGGGAGGGAGAGGGGGAGAGAGGTGGTCGGCATCCAGAAGCTCCTCCTCTGTCCGGCCCCCGCCCAGCGCAAGGTATCCGTCTTCTCTTCTTCTTCTCCATCTTCGGCGTCTGGCCTCCTTCCACTAATTGATCGATGGAATGTAGCAAGACGGTGTTCGACATGTCGATGGAGTTGATGCAGTGCTCGTAAGACGCGTGCAAGAACAACGTCCCAACCATCCTCCTCCTGATGAAGCAACGCCTCTACGAGCAGGGCGGGCTCAAGGCGGAGGGCATCTTTCGCATTGCCGTCGATGATGCCCAAGAGCAGTGGTCCGGGAGCAGACCACGTCGATGGGAGAGGGGGGAGAGGAGGCCAGCGAGCCTAGGAAGGAGACGGGGAGAGAGGCGGCCGACATCCTACAGCTCCTCCTTTCCCGCCGGTGCGGCCGGCCTCCTCTTCCCACCTCTCCCGCCACCCGCTGTCGCGTTTGCCAGCTGCCTTGCCCCGCTTGGCCAGGCTCATCGGTCGCCTCGTCCCTATCTGCCGTCGGCAACCCCGTTCCCTCCTCTCATCGCGAGGTGCTCGAGGCGGTGGCGGAGCTCGGCCAGGCTCGCCGGCCGCCTCTCCCCCATCGCCGGTGACCTCCCAAGAAGAGTAGAGAAGAGAAGAGAAAGAGAAGAGAAGAAAAGAAAGAAAAGAGAAAAGAGAAGAAAGAAGAGATGTGGGTCCCATATTTTTTTCTTCTCACTTACGTGTGAGCCTCATAATTTTTTTTATTTTTTTGCTGACTAGGATGCCATGTTAGCGAGACTAGAGATCCATACTGCCTTGGGACCTTTTTTGCATGGTTTGTATAGTTTAGGGGTGGAGATTTCTGGTATTGGGGATTAGTGACCTCAGACAAACTTGATGTAAAGTTGAGGGACGTCAGGTGAACTTATTCCAAGGAGAGAAGCAAGCCTAATCAATCACGTGAGTCCGTGACCAAGCTGCCACCCAAAAATCAGCCACTTGCCACTTCCATCGCTTCCTCGCATCCCAAATCATGCTACCAAATCTTCGCAGCTTGTCACGAGTTGGTCTCGCACCATGAAGCAGCAGCGGTCGACGCTCCTCTCCTTCGTCCCACGTGTTGCTCGCGCCGTCTTTCTCGTGGACGTCGTCTCCCAAATCCCAATCTCGCTGGCCGTCGGCGCCCCGTACTGTTCTCCTCTCTCTTCGGCCGCCGGTGCCCCGTGCCATTCTTCTGCCTCTCCGGCCGGTCTTCTCTCCCTTTGGCTGCAGGTTCCTCACGCCATTCTTCCCTTCCTCCAGTCGCCAGCAGCCAGCGCTCATACCAAGGGTGCGGGGACCTGAGAGGAGTGTGGGCTTTGGAGGGGCCAAGGCCAGGTGAACCCGTCGTTCCTGCCCAACGCGCCCCCGTCCCGCCCCATCCCGTTGTCAACCCTATTTGCTCTTATGTTTAGCTGAGGATATTAATGGATATATAATTTGTGCGGTTTGGGCGCCAACTGGAATGACCAACCAACATCTTAACTTCATAACTGTACCGACGTAGGTAGCCATCTGCACCGGGTTGTTAACTTGCAGGAAAACTATTCCAAAGTACTTGACATTAGTTTTTACTCCATAAGTTCCAATCCATACGAGAGGTTGCTACGTAATTATTCCAAAGTACTTGACATAAGTTGTGACTCCATCGGTTCCAATCCATACGAGAGGTTGCTGTTAAGTAAACATTTTTAAGTTTTAAGTTCAACTAACTTTATAGATACATGTAGCGACATCTATAACATCAAATTAGTTTTATTGAATCTAATATTGAATGTATTCTGATACTATATTTTTTTATGTTAAAAATTTTGCCGTATTTTTCTACAAACTTGATTAAATTTATAGAAGTTTAGCTTAGTATAACAAAAGGGGTAGGTTTAAAGATAACGATGATAATTCGTTCAAAATATTTTAGCCTTCTCGTATCGTTCCTAAATATGAGCTGTTTTGTAGATTTTTGGCTGTTTTTCATGAATTCTTTCTTATTACCTTTGCCAAATAGATGCCTTTCGGTAACAAATACTATCTCCGTCCAAAGTATATAGCTAAAACCCTTTATATCTTGAGATAGTGACAGTAAAAGATGATTCTTATTACTCGATGTAGAACTAAGTTATTTAAGCTACTTTTATTAATTCTTGTGCATTAGTTGAAAACAAGTAAATAACTTATATGTACGCTGGAATTTTTGACTTACGGGCATTAACCGTTTTTTCTTTGGAAAAAAAAAGGTTGTTGAGGCAAGACAAATAGTTTGCTTGTATTTTAAATTTCAATACTAATCACCAACACGTATGTTGCACATGTTTATATTATCTTTGTTATATAGAAGTTTAATTGTGTGTCAAATAAGTCAGCTACTTTTGAATTGTTGTAAGTTAAATTGAAAAAGTATGCATCTTTTACAACTTGCTAACTATTATTTTCAAAATTAACTTAATAAAATAGAGTCTAAAATGGATAAAAATTTACGTTTATTAGTTTCAAACTTATAATGATTAAATATAAAAACTAAAAAGTTCATGATATTTGCAATTGCATATTTTATCTAATACGATTCTTAATATGATTTACGGCTACTACAATACGACCTGTCTTATCAACGGCTAGATTTTTTAGGAGAGTTTATAAGTGTCAATTAGTATAGATGTAGAACAATTGATTCTCCCATACGCAAAATAGAGGGAGCTAGCTGTATACTTAGGGCGTGTTTAGATCCAGGGGTGTAAAAATTTGGCGGGTCACATCGGGTATTATACAGGGTGTTTCATGGATTATTTGGGCACTAATATAAAAACTAATTACAGAATCCGTTTGTAAACCGCGAGACGAATTTATTAAACCTAATTAATTCATCATTAGCAAATGTTTACTGTAGCATCACATTGTCAAATCATTGCGAAACTAGGCTCAAAAGATTCGTCTCACAAATTAGTCGCAAACTGTGCAATTAGTTATTTTTTTCACCCACATTTAATACTTCATGCAGACGTTCAAATGTTCGATGTGACAGGGTGTAAAAATTTGACGTGGGATTTAAACAGGCCTTACTTTATCCTTGTTAAGTCAACATACAGTCTTTTCTTTCAGCAATAGGTGTCCGATGATGTGATGTTGATAACAAAATTCAAGACCTTGTGTTCAACAAGTAGACACGACATCTCAACCAGCTTAGTACCAAGGTAGCGTTTGGATCCAAGGACTAATTTTTAGACGATGTCACATCGGATGTTTGAGTGCTAATTAAGAGTATTAAACATAGATCAATAATAAAACTAATTGCATAAATGAGTGCTAATTCGCGAGGCAAATTTTTTAAGCCTAATTAATCCATAATTAGCACATGTTTACTGTAGCATCACATCGGCTAATCATGGATTAATTAGGCTCATTAGATTCGTCTCACAAATTAGTCTAAGGTTATGAATGAGTTTTATTTTTAGTCTACGTTTAATACTTTTAATTAGTATATAAACATTCGATGTGACAGGGGCTAAACTTTAGCCCCTGTATCCAAACTCTGCCCAAGTTACTCTGAATTGCACTATCATGGTTCTGGAAGCGGCCGATCACATATATACTTGTTGCATGCATAGAACACGCACACGAATATTTTTTTTTCTATAGGACACACGTGCTCGTTGATGGTATGGGAACAACCATTTTTTTAAATGCTAAATGGTTGTTGATAGAAAATTAGGGCCAAAATTATTTAAATTTCTAACCTTGGATTTCACATTGTGATTCATGCTCTGAACATCCAGCTCTTGCTCCTTCAGCTCCAATGACCACGATGGTCACACGAGTTAGGGTTTAGAGTCACGAGTTCGGGGTGAGGATAGGAGGGTGGGAGGGAGGGGAGGAGGAAGATTCCAAGCTTAGTGTAGGATCGCATAGCAAGAATTAAGTCAACCAGAGGAGGGTGAATGATTAAAGTACCCAAAACCAAAAACTTTCACGGAATAAAAAGTCACCCTCCTCGCCGATGGAGCTCGGTCTGACCAAAGATCTTGCGCCAGTCTGACCGCACTTGTGCCGCCGGTCTAACCGGCGTAGATCGGTCGATCTGACCGTGTCGCATCGCTTCCTATTGCCGCAACCACTACCGGTCTGACCGCCATGAAACCGTTAGTCTGACCGGATCAATGTCGTCGGTTTGACCGCTGGTGTCCCGTCGATTAGACCGTCGTACCCGATAAAATACAAATAGAAGATCTCTGAAAAGTAGATTAAACTTTATTGCAACTATATGTGTTTACAAAGTACAACAACAACACTTCTCTCAAAAATCTCGACTAAACTCAAAACCTAACTTTTCTCTAAACTCAATTATCTCAAAATTGATACCAAGAGCCCTCAACCTTCCTCTATATTTATACCCATAGATCCACAGCTTAAAGCCACAAATCCAACTCATACAAGAAGTCCTAATTCCCTAGGAAACCTTTTCGTACAAAAAACAAACTTTACAAAACCAATCATACCAAATTCGAATTCCTTTCAAATTTGATTTCTCATCCCATACGCACACAATATCTCTAGCGTATGCCATATGAAATCTTCACCAACCACATGTATTGATCTTTAGCCTAAGCATCCCTCATGATATCCTGATCGTCCGGACGTCATCTTCTCTCAAGTTGACTCTTGATCCATCACCAACAATACTCTCCCGAGGCATTAAGACTCATCTACACATGCATCAACCAAGAAACCATATCTGAGCACAAGTTCTCTTCAACTTGACTCAATATTAGCACACAACAGTACCACATACGTATAGAAATCATCTTGAAGTCATAATCACGAATTAATCATAGATATCCAAAGAAACAACCCGAAACCGAAATCGATACAGTGTCGGCCAGTCAGACCGTCGGGCTGGCCGATCTGACCATGCAATACATGTCGGTCTAACTGACAGCATCTGCCCGGTCTGACCAGACCATCACAATCCTGTTCACCTGTTCACCATATAAAAATCATACATCTCCAAAACCACTTCGCCAATAATCTCCAAATACCAAAACCAATTATCTCGCATGTCAATTGTTCATCGTGAAATTCCAATCAAACACACTTTGATTTTATAATCTCCCCCTTGATAAACACATTGGCAAACCCATAAAAAATGTTATTTTGGTGTTTGGAAAAATTAAAACAAAGAAGTGATAAAAAGCATCGGAGTGCTCAAAAATTCAAAAGAAAACTTCTCTCACTTTTGAAAAGAAAGAAATTTCTCTGAACTGAAAAACATGTACTTTTGGTATCTTTTCTCCTTCTTTTGACAATGATTTCATCAAGTATTTGCATTACATTCATCATATTATCAAGAGCTTAGAAATATACCAAGAGCTTAGAAATATACCAAGAGCTTATTCAACTAGATAACAAGCATGCACTAGAGTATAATCATGTACCTAAGATATTACATTTAAGTTCAAATCAACAATCAATACTCATGCTTTCAAACAATTTCTAATGCAACATATTCACCAGAACACAGATCGAAGGAAAAATCCCTACATATATAATCAATGCATTATTATTTTTTCTCAAATTAACTCCAACAATAGAACTTTCAACATTTATTCGAGCTTTTTTTTGCTCATATTAACATTGAACGTTAAAATCTCTCGATTATTCCGAGTACGTCCTTGTCGTCAAGACTGTTTTCAAGGATTCGACACTCATTATTTTTCTCACCGCGAATACGTCCTTGTCGTCAAGACTGTTTTCAAGGATTCGGTATTCATTTTTTTTCTCTTAAAAACAATATTTGCACTTGCGGCATTTGGAGCAAAGAGCTATTTGAGAAATAACAAGACAATAAGCATATATATATATATATATATATATATATATATATATATATATATATATATATATATATATATATATATAAGCATTTAGTCATTCAAACTAAGCACTCGCTTCAACATTGCATATTTTCTTAATTCAAGTAAAAAAATTAGTGTCATGCATCATCTCCCTTAAAAGCAATATCTAAACTTCATGAAAACACTAGAATGCATACAAACTATACTAATGACAAATATATCTTAATCATTTTGCTAGTATGCACATGAACATACAATAGGCATATAACAAAGTTTTTTTCTTTTTTTTTATTTTCAGATTTGCTTGATAAAACAAAAACTCAAACTCCCCCTCAAAACATGCCAAAAGGATGAATATTTCTCAATTCTCCATGAAGAAAAACAAAGTGAGAAGCATCCAATGGTTTTGTGAAAATATCAGCAAGTTGCAACTTTGTATCCAAAAACTTCAATTCAATATCTCCTTTCTCAATATGATCCCTCAAAAAGTGAAAACGAATATCAATGTGTTTTGTGCGTTAGTGTTGTACATAATTCTTAGCAATGTTTATAGTAATAGTATTATCACAAAAGAGAGAAACTTTCTCAAAAGCAAGACCATAATGTTTCAAAGTTGATATAAGCCAAAGAATCTAAGAATAACAACTAGCAGCAGCAACATTTCAGATTTAACTGTTGATTGAGCAACACTAGATTGTTTTCTAGAAGACCATGCAATCAATGATGTACCAAGAAAATGACATGTTCCACTAGTACTCTTTCTATCAATTCTAAAACCAGCAAAATCAACATCGGAATATCCACTCAAGCATATAGATAATGAAGTAGAATACCAAATTTCAAACTCAAGGGTATGATTCAAATACCTTATAATTTGCTTGACCGCTTGACGATGTGAAGCACGTGGACAAGCTTGAAAACAAGCACATAAACACACAACAAATTGTATGTCTAACCTTGAAGCAGTAAGATACAACAAAGATTCAAACATATTTCTGTACTCCTTTTGATCAACAGCTTCACCATCTTTATCTGGATCCAAAACAACAGTAGATCCAATTGGTGTAGAAATTGGCTTGTAATTCTTCATCTTGAAACGTTGTAAAAGATCATTGGTATACTTTGTTTGATGCACAAACGTAACTTGAGGTGTTTGCATAACTTGCAATCCCAAAAAGTATGATAACTCACCCATCATGCTTATCTCCAATTCCCTGCGTATTATCTTAGAAAACTCTACAACCAAAGCGTGAGATGAACAACCAAAGATGATATCATCCACATAAATCCAAACAAAAAGTTCATTATCACCATGCTTTAGAACAAAAAGAGTTTTATGCATCTTTTTCATTTCAAAATCTTTACCATTCTCTAGGTGCTTGTTTCAAACCATACAAATCTTTTGACAATATAAAAATATGGTTAAGAAAATCAGGATTTTCAAAACCCGGTAGTTGTTTAACATAAATTTTTTCCTGTATAAAGCCATTTAAAAAGTACTTTTAACATCCATGTAATACAATTTAAAACCTTTTGAAGCAGCAAATACCAACAAAAGTCTAATTGCGTAAATTCTAGCAATAGGAGCAAAAGTTTCATCAAAATCTAAACCTTTCACCTGAGTAGATCCTTGAGCAACAAGTTTAGTTTTATTTCTCACAATCAAACCATTCTCATTTTGTTTACTTTTGAAAACCCATTTAGTTCCAATAATATTATGACCAGGAGGAGGTTCAACTAAAGTCCAAACTTTGTTTCTCTCAAAATTTTCAAGTTCTTCATGCATGGCATTAATCCACGATTCATCAGTTAAGGCATGAGCAACATCTTTGGATTCAAAAGAAGCAACAAAAGCAGAATTTGTATGAACATCATGACTTGTTACCTTAGACCTTGTAGTGCGGTCACCTAGATTACCGATAATTTGTTCCGATAGATGTCGTCGTTGAATATGCAAAGGAGCGGTGACTTCAGAAGCTATTTCACGTTCTGTACCTTCTCTTGTTAAAATAGTTGCCTCTGGAGGTTCATGAGAATTTCCATTATCAGAACCCAAATCTGATCCACCTGGTCGGTCTGACCGCTCGTCCTGAGCCAGTCTGACCGGAGGTGTGCCAGCGGTTTGACCGCCTTGGTGCCCTGTCTGACCGACCGAGCGGACCTCATCCTCGTCGTCGCTCTCATCCTAAAAAATACGACCATCCTCCTTCTGAACCTGTGACAATGTACCTGCAATCTCAGGTCTAGTACCAGGACTAGCCTAATCAAATGTGACTTCACAAGTCTCAAGTATTTTGTTAGTTTTTAAAACAAGTACACGATAGTCACGAGAATGTGCAGGATATCCAAAAAAAATTCCATCGATAGAGCGTGCCTCAAATTTATCCAAATTTTCAGATTTCAAGACAAAGCACTTACAACCAAAAACACGCAAATGTGAAACTTTGAGTTGATATCCAAATCAAAGCTCATATGAAGTTTTTTCAAGTTTAGATCTCAAGAAAACATGTTTAGAAATATAACATGCAGTGTTAACAGCTTCAACCCAAAATTTTCTAGAAGTGTGATATTGATCTAGCATTGTCCTAGCCATCTTAACCAAAGAACGATTTTTATTTCAACAACACCATTTTGTTAATGAACTTGAGGAGAAGAAAATTGATGTTCAAGACCTTTTTCATTGCAAAATTGTTTAAGAGAAGCATTTTTAAATTCACCACCATTATCACTTCAAATTGTTTTCAAGAAACCAGGAAATTCAAGAACCAAATGAAGATACAAACTCCGAAAGTGATCAAAAGCCTCATCCTTAGTTGTCATAAAGAAAATCCAAGAATATCTAGAATTATCGTCAACAATAACCAACACATACCACTTTTCTCCAACAGATTGTACTCTAGCTAGACCAATAGTGTCCATGTGTAAAAGTTGTCCTGGTACATTCGTCATCATAGAAATAATAGAAGCATGTGAAGAAAAAACCATCTTACCATGATGACACAGCGAACAAACCAAATCAAGATCTTTCATAAGTTTAGGCAAACCATGAACAAGATCCAAACCACTAGTCCTAGTGAGATGATCAAAACCAACATGTCCAAGTCTACGATTGCAAAACATCAAATCTCTATTTTAGTTAGCAACCAAACATTGTGACCTAAGATGAAACATGATTTTCAAAATCAGCTTTAAAAACTCTTTCATAATGAGAAATACCAAACACAGAGTCTCCAGACGAATCAAAGATTTTACTTCTAGTTTTTTAAAAGTGAACCTCATAATTCTCATCAACAATTTGTGAAATTGAGAGCAAATTATACTTTAAGTCCTCCACTAAAGCTATATCTTTCAAAACAAACTTGTCACTTACCTTGACAGATCCCATAGCAAAAACGGCACTAGTAGAAATATCTTCAAAGATAATTGATTCAGTCCTGGATGCCTGTTTGAGGGAGGAGAACCAACTTCTATTACATGTCATGTGCCATGAACAACCGTAATCAACGATCCACACGTTCTCCTTCCTCGCCACCAGGGCCTACACACAAGCATATATCGAAGCCTCAGTACTGGGTTAGATAAAAGAAATTTAGGAATTTAGTACTGAGACACACGACCAGAAGATCCAATAGGCATATATCCACGCGAGAAAACAATTTGTGAATTTTTAGAAAAATCTCGCTAAGGGTAGTCTGACCGAGGTGGTGTAGCCGGTCTGACCGGGGTCGATCTGACCGTCGCTGTGCCGCCAGTCTGACCGGGGGCCTGTTTGACAGACGCATGGCTGCCGGTCTGACTGCTGGTCCTAGTACAGTCTAACCGGTCGCCTTGAGTAAAAACCAGATTTTTGCCACTTCGATTTTGCAAAAACAAATTTTCTTTTCTTTTTCTGTTTATGAGCAAGTCTGAAACAAAATCCAACTAAGTGGCCATCTTTACCACAAAAAGAACAAGTATACTTTTCACGAGAAGTAGATGGTTTGGAAATTTCAAGTTTTGTTTCTCTTAATGTCAAAAAAAGAGAGGGCATAATTCCAGCAGATTTAAAAACCGTTTTCTTGGGTTCAGGTTTTGTCAAAATTTCACCTTGATTAGTTATGCTCAAAACCGCAGGTTGATGTTTAGTAAAATAATCATGAGCATCAAAACCAACACCCCTATTGTAACTAGTCACTTTATATTGATCCAAAATCATGTTAAGTTTCTTTTTACCATTAGAAAATCTTTCCAAAGAACTTTTCAAGTAAGAAACTTCACTAGACAATTTAGCACAGTTATAAAGTTTCAGCAAACTCCACAACCAAAGCGTGAGATGAACAACCAAAGATGATATCATCCACATAAATCTGGACAAACAGTTGATCATCACCATGCTTGAGAACAAACAGAGTTTTATCAATTTTTCCCATTTTAAAACCTTTTGCAAGTAAAAAGTTTTTAAGCCTATCATACCATGCTCTAGGTGCTTGTTTTAAACCATACAAAGCTTTTGACAAACGAAAAACATGGTTGGGAAAAACAGGATTTTCAAAACCTGGTGGTTGTTTTACATAAACTTCCTCCTGAATATAGCCATTAAGAAAAGCACTTTTAACATCCATTTGAAACAATTTAAAACCTTTTGAAGCAGCAAAAGCCAACAAAAGTCTAATTGCCTCAATCCTAGCAACAGGAGCAAAAGTTTCATCATAATCCAACCCTTCCATTTGAGTAAAACCCTGTGCAACAAGTCTAGCTTTGTTCCTAACAATTAAACCATCCTTATTTTGTTTATTTTTGAAAACCCACTTAGTTCCAATAATATTTTGATCAACAGGAGGTTCAACTAAAAATCAGACTTTATTTCTTTCAAAATTCTCAAGTTCTTCATGTATGGCGTTAATCCACGATTCATCAGTTAGAGCATGAGTAACATCTTTGGGTTCAAAATTAGCCGTAAAAGCAGAATTTGCATGAAAATCACGATTCGTTACCTTTGATCTTGTAGTACGTTCACCCAAATTACCTATTATTTGTTCCGGAGGATGTAGTCATTGAATACGAAGTGGAGCACTCAAATCTGACAATTGTTCATTTTCTGTAGTTGATTCTGACGAAGTTGAAGCTTCTGGAGGTCTATTAGCATCTGTACCCGAAGCTCCCGAAGAATCGCCATCCTGCCGGTCTGACCGCTCCTCTGCCTCCGGTCTGACTAACGGTATACCACCGGTCTGACAGGCCGCAGCCCCGGTCTGACCGGCCGACGCCTCGTCGTCCTCGTCATCGCTTTCCTCCACAAAAATATCCTCCCCCTGAACCTGTGATAGAGTACCTGAAATTTCGGGTCTAGTACCTGGACTAGTCTCATCAAAAGTGACTTCACAAGTCTCAACAATTTTATTAGTCTTTAAAACAAGTACACGGTAACCTCGTGAATGCGCAGAATATCCCAACATAAGACCATCAAGAGAGCGAGATTCAAATTTGTCAAAATTTCCAGATTTGAGCACAAAACATTTACACCCAAAAACACGCAAGTGAGAAATCTTCGGTGTGTGTCCAAAGCGAAGCTCATAAGAAGTTTTTCCAAGTTTAGATCTTAAGAAAATACGATTGGAAATATAACAAGCAGTGTTAACAACTTCAGCCCAATATTTTCTAGGAGGAGAATATTCATCAAGCATAGTCCTAGCAATCTCAACCAAAGAACGATTTTTCCTTTCAACAACACCGTTTTGCTGAGGAACATGAGGAGATGAAAATTGATGTTCAAGACCTTTTTCATCACAAAACCTTTCAAAAGTAGTGTTTTTAAACTCACCACCATTATCACTTCGAATAGTTCTCAAGGAGTTTGGAAATTCAAGAGCCAAACGAAGATATAAACTTTTAAAGTGTTCAAAAGCTTCATCTTTAGTTGCCATAAAATAAACCCAAGAATATTGAGAAAAATCGTCAACAATAACCACGACCTAAGACATCTTTTAGTTTCATCTTGTTTAGTATACAGATTGAGCAATTCAAAACACCATGTTGTTGTTTTAACTTTTTGGCACAAATCATGTTAAATATCTAACTAGCATAAAAAGAAGGTTGATATTTTTTCAATAACTTTTTAGTTAAAAACAACTCATTCAAAGTACGTGTGTGCATGGCAACTCTAAGAGAAAGAGAATATTTTAATCTCAAATCATGTGAAGCATTGGCATCTCTTATTTTTTAAATCTTAGTCATTAAAACGTCACAATTATTGCAATCATCATCATTGGGAATAAGCGATCTTGAACTAGCAATTTTTGAATTAAGAGATTCAATGGTAAACTCCATTTTCTTGATCAGCTTCTCACATCTTTTATTTTCGAAATTAAATGTCAAAATAATCTCTTCCAGAAATTCACGTGGGAGATTTACCTCATTGTCTTCATACTCTGAGTCTAATTCTCCACAGGCCATGAAACACACGCCAAAAATGTTCTTTCCCTTGTCGTCATCTCCATCACTCTCAAGATCAACATCACTTGAAGGCTCAAAAGCATCATACACTTGATTCGACATCTTCTTGAGAGATTCTTTGGATTTTCTTCCTCTGAACGTGCTCCTAGGCTTATCCTCCTTGAGCTTGTCTCCATTGTCCTGCTTTTTGGTTCTTTCTAGCTTGGGGCAGTGTGAATGGATGTGATCTAGCTCTCCACACTCGAAGCAATAAGCACGACCTCCTCTTTTCCTGAACCTAACATTGTTCACAGCTTGAGACAACTTGTTAATAGCCAAAGCCAAATCCTCCTCCTCGATTCACTCGAGTTGATCATCGGACATGGCACTAAAAGTAGAAAACGTACTATGAAGAGATATAGAAATACCATCATCAAGGAAGATCCAGAGGAAACCAGAACACTTGATTTAGAGTCAATTTTATGAGAAAGAATATTCATCTCATGTGTTTTGAGTTTAGTGTAAAGCGAATCCAAAGTTAAAGCAGACATATTAACAGACTCTTGAATAGATGTAACTTGAGAAAATTTCCTGTGTACCCCTAAAAGTTCACCCAATCCCTTCTATACACTTGAATTTTTCTCATTCCCCTACATACCCCTAAATTTTAGTTTGGATCCCTTCCATGCCCTTTTCGCTAGTTGACCGTTAACTTCTTATGAAAAAGTCTATTTTGCTCTTTTCTATGAAGAAACATAATAAATTAATGGAGTACATTGTTAGAGTGTAGAAATTTATTGGATGGGACTATTATATTTATGAGTTTGTTATGCACCATATTATTTACGACATATTTACTTTTAGATATGATATAAAAAAGTTAATACTTATTTATTAGTTATTAAAATTTGGTTTATGTAATATATTTATTTTGATAGTAATAAAACAAATTCGTTGTATAAGACAAATCTATTTATATGCTACATAAGCAACTTTTTAAAACAAATAAATAAGTAATTAATTTTTTATGTCATATCTAAAAGTAAATTTATCACAAATAATATAGTGCATAACTAACTCATAAATATAATAGTCTCATCTAACAAATCTACACTCCAACTATGTACTCTATTAATCTATATGTTTTTCATAGCAAAGGGCAAAATGATCTTTTTCATAAGAATTTAACAGTCAACTAGCGGAAAGGGCATGAAAGAGATTCATATTAAAATTAGGGGTATGTAAGGGAATGAGCAAAATTCAGGGACGTAGAAGGGATTAGATGAATTTTCAATGGTACAGAGGGAATTTTCTCATGTAACTTTCATCTCCTAAATTGACATATCAAATCCGTTCAAGAAGTGACAATAGACCTCATATTGAGAATAATTGATATCAAAAGATGAATCAACAGATCTAAGATTGCTTAAAACTTTATTAAAGCACGCAAGATAATAATCTAAAGCCTCTCTAGATTTCATCTCAAATTTCATGTAATCTTTTTTAAAAACATCTTTACGCAATTCCTTGATATTAGAAGTACCTTCATGAAAATTGTTTAAGGCATTTCAGATCTCATGGACAGTTTCAAGATGAGAAATACGATCAAAATCTGAACGAGAAATTCCATTGAGTAAATAGTTGTGAGTTTTACAATTATTTTCAAATTTAGTTTTCAAAGAAGCTGTATTGATCTGAGGAGGAATGTCATAGGGATTAATAACCTTTATCCAAATATCATAATCTTCTGTCATCATAAAAACTTTCATCTTTTTGCACCAATAAGAAAAATCCAATCCATCGAAAACATGGGGCGTAGTTGTAAACTTATTAGCTATGGCTAAAACTCAAGATCGGTAAAGATCCAAAGAAGAAAACAAAACTCTGATACCACTTGTAGGATCGCACAACAAGAACTAACCCTAACTTTTCTCTAAACTCAACTCTATCAAAATCGATACCGAGAGACCTCAACCTCCCTTTATATTTATACCCATAGATCCACAACCTAAAGGCACAAATCCAACTCATATAAGAAGTCCTAATCCCCTAAGAAAACTTCCCGTACAAGAAACAAACTTTACAAAACCAATAATATCAAATTCAGACTCCTTCCAAATTTGACTCCTCATCCCATACGCACACAATATCTCCATCATATGCCATATGAAATCTTCACTAACCACATGCATTGATCTTTAGCCTAAGCATCCCGCATGATATCCTGATTGTCCGGGCATCATCTTCTCTCAAGTTGACTCCCGATCCATTACCGGCAAGCTCTCCTGAGGCATTAAGACCACCTACACATGCATCAACCAAGAAACTATATCTGAGTACAAGTTCTTTCCAACTTGACTCAACATTAGCACACAACAATATCACATACGTATAAAAATCATCTCGAAGTCATAATCACGAATTAATCACAGATATCCAAAGAAATAACCCGAAACCGAAACCAATACAGTGTCGGCTGATCAGACCATCGAACTGGCCGGTCTGACCGGCAGCACCTGTCCGGTTTAACAGGACCATCACAATCCTGTTCACCTGTTCACCATCTGAAAATCACACATCTCCAAAACCACTTCGCTAATAATCTCCAAATACCAAAACCAATTATCTCACATGCCAATTGTTCATCATGAAATACCAATCAAACACACTTTGATTTTACACTTAGAGGGATGGACATGGGAGGTGAATAGATGATGGGTGGTGGACACGGATGAATGGCAAGATGACGGCGGCGCCAGAGCCGTGGGGATGGCGGAGGTTGGTAGGCCAATGTTGGCGACAGGGATAAACCGAAGCTTATGGTTAGGAGGCGACAGCTGGTGGTAACTGATCCGATGGTAGGGAACTACCAGAGACAAGGAAGATGGTGGGTGATGAAGAACTAGGTCCCGATGTTCTGATAGGTATTGATAATTCTCGATTTGATAGAAACTTGACACACACACAATCCGGCTTTCGATCATCATGATCCAAACCCTACAATCGCAATACTACGTCTCCGATGGTTCTCGCTGAGAAGGCTAATCCCTGCATGTGAATCGAATAACAAAAGCAAGAACAAGATAGTTTGCAACTCAATTTGCCGATGAATAATTAAGATCTAAAAGTTGGGGTTTCACAAACCGAACTAGCGACGAAACTGCAATGGCAGATATAACCTAAGCAAAACCTGACTCTAAATTATGATGATTAGTGAATAAAAATGATTAGGGACGTCTAGGGTTAGCCCTAGGGCATCCTTCCCTTGGGCTTAGCCCATGACACAATTATAAAGCCCAAGGCCCAAATCGCTCATTAGAAATTTTGACGTGGGACCAAAACCATCTGAAAGTAGACTCCATAAGCTTGCCAACAAGTACTCATGGGCCCCGAGATTCCTTCTAGATAAGCGGCTAGGTCTGTTTGAAGTTGATGCTGTCAGGAGGCCCAAATCCAAATCCAAAACGTGCAGAATTTCATCTCTTGTCTTCTATGTAACAAAAGTGACGTGGTAATGTAGAAGTAGACTTGGAGAAGATCTTGTTTTGTCCCCAATCAACTTCTTTGATCATCCAAGTACTTCGTGAACCCGCTCTTATTTTCTTCACCCACGTAAGTATTTCTACAAATAAGAAGATACAAAACTCATGGTGCAGTAATATTTATTTAAACATATAATAAGTAAATCTTATATAAAACATATGCACCTTTAGCTTGTCGATATGTACCATAAGTATGGTTATATCTGAGTCAGTGATGTCCTCATCAATGGGGTTGGCGCACTTGCTACCGGCGGCTTGGGAAAGAGAAGGATGGACGAGGAGGGGGTGAGGGAGGAGGCCGACCGAAAGTGTGGGGCAAGGACGGGCCCAATATTATTCAAGGGTATTCAAATGTATACCCAAAATTGTTGACACAAAAATTAGTATTTATACTATGTATTTGGTATATGTACTTAAAAAAAGAAAAAAAATGCCACAATCAGACCCAAAAAATAACCAAATCACCTTACAGGGTCGTCTCCCTCCTCCTTGTTTGGCCCATTCGCTAGTTTAGACCTAACTTTTTTCCACTCCCCAAACAACCCCAAATCTTAGAGAATTTTCAGAATTTGTCATCGAATACGCACTATTTGTCACCCAATCCACAATACTTTCAGAATATGCCACCGGGATATGAATTTTCTTCGTTCCGTGCCACTCCGTGCGCTAGCGTCAGTCCCCGTCCGTCCGTCGGCGCCCGCGTCAGCCGATGCCGCCCCCGTCCGTCCACTGGTGCCGCCCGCTTCGTCCACCGGCGTCGCCCGCTTCCCTGTCGTCCGCCGGCGCTACCCGCTTTCCTGTCGTCCGCCGACGCCGCCCGCTTCCCTGTCGTCCGCCGTCGAACCCTATCTCGCAGGCGATCCCGGTGGGGCTCCGGCTGTGCGTGGGTGTTTCGTGGTGACGAAGGCTTTCAGGAGCACCAGGAGCCTAGTCCGACGAGCCAAGTGACAACAAGCAAGCAGGAGCAGCATGATGAAGAGCTGGAGCCGTTTCTTCGTGCCCATGCCCGAGATGAGGGCGCGCAGCAGCAGCTCCTCTCGCCGAGGAGCACCATCGTGCCTCCACGGGGAAGATGGCTGGGTCGGCCTCCTCGACCCGCTCGACTTCGACCTCTGCCGCGAGCTCCTCGATTACCCACCGAGCCGGCGAACAGACGGACAGCGCGGCTGACACGGGCGGCGGCAGACGGACGACGGTGGCGCCATTCGGATGAACGACGACGGCGGATTGATGCTGACGGACGGAGTGGCATGGAACAAAGAAAAGTCGCATCCCGGTGGTATATTCTGAAAGTGGTGCAAATTGGATGGCAAATCCTGAAAACAGTGTGTATTCGGTGGCAAATTCTGAAAATTCTCCAAACGCTATGGTGGCGGCGGCACGGGCGTGGCACGGGCGACTGGGCGGCGGCGCGCCGTGTGCGGGCTGTGGTGCAGGCACGGTGGCGGCAAGCGGCAGACGGCAGGCTGAGCTGTGGCGGCGACCGGGCAATGGTGGCACGCCGCTCACGGGTTGCTACGGCGACGCGGGCGGTGGGCACGGCAGGCACGCGGCGGCAGCCAGATGGGGCTACGCGAGGGCCGGGCAGCGGTAGGGGGCAGTGCGGGCCGATGGCCAAGAGGAGGTGGCAGGCACAAGGCGCCCCGGCCGGCGGCGGCGAGGGTGACTCCGTGACTGTGGTTGGCGGCTTGGGCCGTTGAGCGAGCTCGGCTGCTCGGCTGCTCTGCCTTTCTCAAATGCCAAGCATCTCAAGCAGAAGGGAAGTTTACTGAATTATTGATTTGTTATAGTTTTATTGAGTTGTTCACAGTTTTACACTAATCCTAATTCCTAAATTAGTAGTATTTAGCCATTTAGGGAAGTAGGTGTTGGCTTGCTTTGGATCGGTTTGACACAAAGTGGAACAACAAACAGAAATGGGATTGAGACATACCTTGATCTCCTCGGGTTCCCATTTCTTTGTCTCTATTGTTCTTTCTTTTCCTTTTCCCTGGAAGCACAGAGAGAGATTGTGTCTTGGTTCTTCCATGTGTTTCAGTGGGTTGCTTGATCGGGTAGTAAGAGAGAACTTAGAGTTAACACTTTAGGTATTGATCTCTATTTATACACTGCACACAAGGGGAACCGACACTAGTGATAGGTGGTAAATCCCCCGATCAGGGATGTTTTTGAAAGGGCGATCACTGTAGCGATTGCCCTAAAAAATCTCTCTTGCCGACTTGGTTTTAGCCGCAAGATCACATTTGTGTTCACACTAACATTCTCCCCTTTGATCGTGAGGCTAAACTTATAAATCCATCTCTCAACATAATGGCATATCAAAGACAAAGATTACAATGACCAATATAAAGTATCACAGAATACAGTGACTATAGCACACCATTATATTTAAAGATGAACTTCTTTAATCTTACAAGCTCTTTGAACTTATTACATTAGGCTTATACAAACTTATGGACTCACTTTTCAACAAAATAGTACATCAAGTCACTAGATTGCAGTAGTCAATTAAGCACCACTGAACCAAGTGACTTTGGTTCCTATTTGTCGGTGACATGGGACCGGGGGTGTCATGACTAGAGGCTTGGGTAGCCGCGGTCCTCCACGTGTCCCGACCCCCTCGGGGGGGGTCGGGCCCGGGGGTGACGTGGCCGCCCCTTCCTCTGTCTCCCCGAGGGGTCGGGCCGCTCCCGTTTTGGCCCCGAGGGCTGGGGCGCCCCGACCCCCCGTGATCTTGGCGCCACGTGGGCGGGTTAGGTGAGCACAACAGGGCTCACCTACCCGCATTTATAGCGGGTCAGGCGAGCGCACCACGCCGCATTTAATGCGGCGCAGCACATGCTTATCCGGTCCGTGCCCGGTCGCGGTGTGTGACCGGTCACAGACCGGTCAGATCGCGGGTTAGGTGGCGACAGGCGGCCGATGGCACGCCTCGCCCCGTCCCGTCGGAATGATGAGAGTCTTCTGGCTCTCGTCCCTAGCCGGAGCCGGCGTGCTAACTCCTGGAGTTGGTATGTCAGTCCCGGTCAGATCCAATCCAGATTTCAGCGCAGGCGTGGCGAGGAAGTCGCCGGCCATTGAATGAAGGTTGAAACGGGCGTCCACCGGAGAGTTGGCGAGCGGGGCAGGAGGCGTGCACCGTGCTTGTCAGAAGTCACTTCCGGCTGTAGACCAGCCCTGATTGTAAAAAGAATGTTTCTTTTCTTAGGCAACTTGAGGCCCATGTGGTGACCCCTGATCAGATAAAAGGAGGCCCAGGCCTAGGAAGTGGGAGGACTCCGGCGAATGCGTTGGAGATAGAATTCCCTTTGTATTGTTGGAGACCCTCAGATTCACCAGAACACAGGAGTAGGGTGTTACGCTTCTCAGCGGCCCGAACCTGTCTACGTCGCCCGCGTCTTGCGTGTCTTCACTCTCGCTGACGTCCTCTAGATCGAGGGCGAAGAAACTCACTTAGCACCCCCGGCCGAACCGGCAAAGGGGGGCCCGCGCGGTCTCCCGGTGAGGAGTTTCACGCTCCGTCACTATTTAATTTCAAAATGAATCTGCCTTAGTTTTATGGGGAGTAAGTGCCATATAGGTTCCTTCTTATTCCAGGACCAAAGGCTTTTCTACCAAACCCATACCGGCAACATGTTCTTTAAATACAACGGGTGGTAGGCCTTTTGTGAGTGGATCCGCTAACATCAACTTAGTGTTTATATACTCAATGCTTATTGTCTGATCCTGGATCATTTCTTTCACAACATGGTACTTGATATCAATGTACTTGGCAGAAGCACTTGATTTGTTGCTACTCGCATAGTATACTGCTGGTTTGTTATCACAGTATAATTTGAGTGGTTTTGATATGCTGTCGACCACTCTCAATCCCGGGATAAAGTTCTTCAGCCATATTGCCTGTCCAGTAGCTTCATAACATGCCACATACTCAGCCTGCATTGTCGACGATGCAGTAACTCTTTGTTTGGAGCTTTTCCACGATATAGCTCCCCTTGCAAGGGTGAATATGTAACCTGACGTGGATTTCTTATCATCAATACACCCTGCAAGATCAAAGTCTGAATAACCAACAACTTCAAGGTTTTCAGACTTTCTATATGTGAGCATGAGGTCTTTAGTGCCTTGTAGATAGCGCAAGGTCTTCTTAGCTAATTTTCAGTGTTCTAGACCTGGATTAGATTGATATCTGCCAAGCATCCCGGTAACAAATGCTAAATCAGGGCGAGTGCACACTTGTGCATACATTATGCTTCTGACAGCTGAAGCATATGGTATTGACTTCATCTGCGCAGCTTCATACTCATTCTTAGGACATTGGAATTTTCCATATTTATCACCCTTCATTATAGGAGCAGGCAAGGCTGAACAATTATGCATATTATACTTCTTCAGTATCTTTTCTATATATGCTTTCTGGGATAGCCCCAAAACACCATTCGATCTGTCTCGGTAGATTTCTATACCCAACACATAGGTGGCTTCACCGAGATCTTTCATTTCAAACTTAGAGGCCAGAAATTTTTTTGTTTCCAGTAACATATTTTTGTCATTACTGGCCAAGAGTTTATCATCGACATATAATATTAGGAAGATAAACTTACTTTCCTTAAACTTAGCGTATATACAGTCATCCTTCTTATTTTCTTTAAAACCAAATTGTCTTATAATTTGGTCAAACTTTAGATACCACTGCCTTGATGCTTGCTTTAGTCCATAAATTGATTTCTTTAGATGACATCCCATATGTTCTTTTCCTTTCGTAACAAAACCTTCTGGTTGTGCCATGTATACATCTTCATATAAATCACCGTTCAGGAATGCCGTCTTAACATCCATTTGATATAATTCCAAATCATAATGGGCAACTAGTGCCATAATAATTCTGAATGAGTCCTTAGTAGAGACTGGAGAAAATGTTTCATTATAATCAATCCCTTCTCTTTGCGTAAATCCTTTTGCTACAAGCCTTGCTTTGAACCTTTCAGTATTTCCCTTGGGGTCACATTTAGTCTTATAGACCCATTTGCAGCCAACTGTTTTGGTTCCTTCGGGAATTTCTACTAAGTCCCAGACTTTATTAGTACTCATGGACTTCATTTCGTCTTTCATAGCATTTAGCCATTCAGACGAATGTTCACTCTTCATTGCTTCTTTAAATGAGATGGGATCATTATCTAGTATAGGCTCATTCACCTCTTCACTCATAGGTTCATTCACCTCTTCATTCATGTAAGTAACATAGTCACTTGGAATTGCTGACTTTCTAACTCGTTGTGATCTTCTGACGGGTTCGTTATTTTGCTCATCTATCACAACCTGGGGCTGCTGAACATCCTCATTATTTTCATTATTTGATATACTACTAGAAGTAGTTGCAGGAGTTTCAGCAGGTGTTGCATCATTATTTCTTTCTATTGAAGGTGCAACACGAGTATGTGTTGAGAAAACGGGTTCTTCAATTATAGGCATTGGAACACAATTCCGTTTCTCTTCCAGAACAACTTCTCTGGGTGTTATACTCCCCTTGATTATGTCATTTTCCAAGAACACAGCGTGTCTTGTCTCAATAAACTTTGTAAACTGATTTGGGCAGTAGAATCTGTATGCTTTTGTCTTATCAGGATAACCAATAAAATGACAACTGACTGTTTTGAGGTCTAACTTTCCCATGTTTGGATTAAAAACTCGTGCTTCAGCAGGAAAACCCCACACATGGAAATAATTCAGGGTTGGTTTCTTCCTAGTCCATAATTCAAAAGGTGTCTTAGGAACTGATTTACTGGGAACCCTGTTAAGAATGTGTGCTGCTATCTTAAGAGCTTCCATCCATAACTTTACCGGCAGAGTGGAGTGACTTAACATACTTCATACCATATCTATAAGAGTGCGATTACGCCTTTCAGCTACTCCATTTTGCTGGGGTTCGCCCGGTGCTGAGTACTGGGCCTTAATGCCATTTTCTTGTAAGAACCTTGCAAAAGGTCCAGGAATTTGACCATAAGTAGTATGTCTCCCATAGTATTCACCACCACGGTCAGACCTCACAATTTTGATCTTTCGATCATGTTGATTCTCAACTTCTGCTTTGAAAATTTTAAACTTGTCTAATGCCTCAGATCTTTCTTTGATTGGATAGACATATCCATAACGAGAGTAGTCGTCGGTGAACGTTATGAATAAATCAAATCCATCCATTGATTTCACATTAAATGGACCACAGATATCTATATGGATGATTTCCAAAACTCCCATACTTCGATTTGCACCTTTCTTGATTTGCTTTGAATATTTTCCTTTAATGCAATCAATGCATTGATCAACATCTGCATCTGAAAAGTCCAATGGATAGAGAATGTTTTCTTTAATGAGACGCTCAATTCTCCCCCTCGAAATATGGCCTAAACGATAGTGCCATAATTTCGAAGAAGTCTCATTATCATTACGTTTTCGTTTGGTACTGATGTTTGCAGTTGAGGAGGAGTCTACATTATAGGTGGCATCGCACACAGAGATTTGATAAAGTTGTTCCCATCCAACGGCGAGACCAACCTCTTTATTATCATGCATAATTATACATCTATTGTTTCCAAAAGTACAATAGTAACCACTATTATCTAAACGTGAAACTGAAACTAAGTTTCTTTTCATAGAGGGTACATAAAGGACGTCATGCAACTGAAGTTTGAAGCCAGTATGAAGTGTGAGAGTGAAGTCACCAATGGCCTTAACTTCAGTTTCAACTCCATTAGCAACTCTAATTCTTCTTTTCCCTCTTCTTAGGGTCCTCCTCATAGCGAATCCCTGCAAGGAATTTGCAACATGAATTGTTGCTCCTGAGTCAATCCACCAAGAATCGGTGGCATAATCAATATTCAGGAATTCATCAATAAAAGAAATAACATCAGTATCTTTCTTACTTAGCCATCTCATAAACCCAATACAATCCTTTTGGCGGTGTCCACTCTTTCCACAAAAGTAGCACCCATCGTTTTCCTTTCCCTTTTCTTCTGTATAGGGATTTCCTCCAGATTTATTCTACTGGAATTGATTTGAACATTGTCCCTTTTCTTTGAATTGACTAGGCTTAGGCTTCAAACACTCCTTCTTAAATTTCTTATACCTTTTCTTCTCAGAGTGTTTAAATAAATTTGCATGATCAACTCTTTCTGCCTTAAGCCTTTCTTCTTCTTGTACACACATGGCTATTAATTCATCAATGCCCCACTTGATTTTCATTGCATTATAATTGATCGTAAATGGAGAAAACTCTTGGGGTAGAGATGACATAATGAAATGGACAAGAAAACCTTCGGAGATTTCCATTTCCATTGATTTAAGCTTAGAAGCCATGTGACATTTCTTCATAATGTGTTCCCTCAGATTTTCAGTAAAATCATATTTTTCATTGACCAATCTTTTGATAAGAGTGGTGGCATAAACTTTAGAAGAGCCTTTAAACTGCTCCTCAACATTAGCAATATATTCTCTAGCTGTCTGAGTATCTGGAACTGCTCCTCTTATTGCGTCAATAATGGAGCTCTTGATAATCATAAGGCATTTACGGTTTGAAATATCCCATTTTGCCTTTACTTCATCATATTCCCTTTTTAGGGTTTCATAATTCTCATTTTCTGGTCTAGGGTCAACCGGAGGATCATTATGGAGGGCATAATCAATATCCAACAGAGCTAGAGTAATTTTCAGCTTCTCCTTCCATGAAGCATAATTACTTCCATTAAGTTGTTCAATATTGCCCATTATTCCGGCAATTTGTGAGGCATAAGATGCTGCATAAGAGAGAATCAGCAGCTAAATAAGTATCTTCTTTTATTGGTCAAATCCAAAACAGCTTTGGCCAGAGAAGGAAATGAACAATAAAATTTTATGAATAGGTATTTATTAATCAACTTTGGCCAGAATAATAAATACAAACCACACTTTATTAATTTGTGTAAAACTCCTTTTATGAATTCAATTAAAACAGCTTTGGCCAGATTTGAATTGAATTAATAAAATTTTGTGATCAAGTAAAAGTCATTTAGCTTTGGCCAAAATGACAATTATTTGTCACACTTAATTATAATATTTATTTGTAGCGGAAATAAACTTTATAATGCATAAAATAATAATAACTTTAAGTAATAAACATAATGTAATGATCATAAAATAAACAAATACAATTTCATCACATAATAAAGTCACTTATTATTCTTATTATCATTAACTAAAACATTATAAAATATCTTTAAAGTTTACACACAATAATCATAATCATAATTCTTTAAAAGAAAAAAAAATTTAATTTTAATATCATTTCAGCCCAATCCTTTTATTAGGCCCGTTACTATGCAGCCCGTTTAAGAATTAAACCCCCTTTTTTTTTGCTGGGCCTGGGCCGGCGTTCGCTGCCTCCCGCGCGGCCTCGTCAGCCTGCCTCGGGAGTGAGCCGATCCGAGCCGTCCATCTCATCGGACGGCCGGGATGGCGTCCACGCGGGACAAAAACCGGCGCGGTGGCCGCCCCCGCGAAACCCTAGCCTCATTTTCTCCTCCCCTCTTTCTCTCACACCCGCGGCGACGGCGAGCGAGCGAGATGACGATGACGGAGCGGTGTACGACGGGGTCGGAGATGGCGCCACCGAGCCTTGCTCGCCAGGGCTGCGTGCCGCCATAGCTAGCGCGCATCCCTGTCGAGCGTTGCTTGGTGGTGCCCTAATGCGCCCGCCGGTCTCACGCGCAAGGAAGAACCACGGCGGCGAAGGCAAGATGGAGCCTGCGTCAGCGACCTCAGCGACAACGAGCACGCGAGGAGGAGGAGCCGGGCCAGCACAGCGGATCGCGAGGCCGCTCGGGGACCAAGTCCTCGAGCGCGCGCCCGCCTCTTTACGGCGTTGGTGACAACACGGTGATCGCCGCCGGCCGCCATGGCCCTTAGGTAAGCCCCGCCGTGCTCCTTTTCCCCATGATCTTAGGGTTAAGGTTTCATGATTTGGGGATTTTTGGGGTTTTACTGTAGCTAGGGTTTCGGTTCTTGGGATTTCTCTGTGATTTGAATGAAATTTGCATTCCCCTTCTTCTAATCTCTTCAAGCCGAAACCCTAGTAGGCCTAATTTCATTTCTTTATCCCGGGATTGCATTATTTTGGGCTGAACTTAACATAATCAGAGGGATTTGGGCTTGAACACGAAGAACAACTTGAACAAACTTAATTGAATTACTTAGAAACTTATTGAGTTCCAATTTGAGACCAACCCGGAGCTCTGATACCATTGTTGGCTTGCTTTGGATTGGTTTGGCACAAAGTGGAACAACAAACAGAAATGGGATTGAGACATACCTTGATCTCCTGGGGTTCCCATTTCTTTGTCTCTATTGTTCTTTCTTTTCCTTTTCCCTGGAAGCACAGAGAGAGATTGTGTCTTGGTTCTTCCCTGTGTTTCAGTGGGTTGCTTGATCGGGTAGTGAGAGAGAACTTAGAGTTAACACTTTAGGTATTGATCTCTATTTATACACTGCACACAAGGGGAACCGACACTAGTGATAGGTGGTAAATCCCCCGATCAGGGATGTTCTTGAAAGGGCGATCACTGTAGCGATTGCCCTAAAATAATCTCTCTTGCCGACTTGGTTTTAGCCGCAAGATCACATTTGTGTTCACATTAACAGTAGGAACTTGTGCTCTTGTGATGGCTCAGTGTATAGGAGTATATATCAGGATTTAGAGAACTTGTGCAATGGCTTAGTGCAATGACTTAATTTCTGAGAATGTAAGTAGGTCGGCTATTAAATTTTCAGGTCTGAAAAATGAGGAGGAAGAAGGGGCCTGCCATTGATGATGGCTTCTTTTTGGAAAGAGCTGCTGAAAAAAGACAACTCAAAATCAAACTCATGGTCAAACTTAAGGTGAGGGAATTCTTCTTGCAATTTAAGGATGAGGACACCATAACTCATTTTCAAAACATAAAGCATCTCAAAGTTCTCCTCTAAATTGTAAGATTTCTAAGCATTTCACCATTTTCCATCCTTTATATGTTCCACATGTAGCCACTTTGATACGTTTAACTATTGGCATTTCTATATGTTCAACAATCAAGTTGTGATCAATTCTATAAAAATATAAACATAGACTCAATTTTGTGTCATACATGCTATATATCGTATAATCACTGTGGTTGATCTTATACAAGCCACTTATCAGGCTTTTGGGTGTAATTTTTTTTTACATTTTACATTTCGAATACCCAACCTCTAAATCCTGGGCCCACCCTTGGTGTGGGGCGATGGCGAAGGCATCACGCGGACACGCGCAAGCTCGCGACTCGTAAGTTGAGGCGACACTGGAATGATGAGAGAGGACAGGAGGGGTTAGGGTTAGAGGTACAGTGCACAACTCTTAAAGCTATCTAAAGGTTCAAAATTTGTAAAATTTAAGAGGTGTTTTTATGTCAAATGGTATATAGGTCATGTTTTTTTCATCGGCATGCAAATATTTTGCGTACCTGTATGCATTATAATTGATACACAAATTGATGGGCCTTAACGGATTCACCTAGGCCAACAAGGCAGCCGAATAGGCTGTGCCAACAAACAGAATCAAGAACGCATTCGTCTAGGCCGACAAGCACAACCTAACTAACCTGCTGTATGGATGCATCTCCTTCGATGTAAAGTCAGAGAAACATGGGTCCTTGATAAATGGGGCCCACCTTCATAGGCCCACATGTTAGTAGACCACATTCCGCTGACTTACGTCGGAGAAAACCTCCCTGTCCTACCAAGGACTTCGGCTGAATTGCCATCTCTAAGGTCCTTTTCTATAATTAAGATACAAATTTAACCTCGTTTTTGTTAGCACATTTTTTAAACTGTTAAATGGTATGTTTCGTACGAAAATTTTTTATGTAGAAGTTGTTTTAAAATATTAAATAAATTTATTTTTCAAATTTATAATAATTAAAACTTAATTAATCATATATTATTGAGTAGATGCCTAATTCCCCAGTTCCCACAGGTCACAGCCTCACAGGTGTGGGGGCCCAAGCTCCAGAGCTGAACCACCTGGCTCCATGCGCACACTTCTCTTGTAGCCTGTGACGCTGAGACGGTGCGTGTGCTCTTTCCGTACCAACGATTGCAGCTCCCCCTTACTTCCGTCCTCTCTTCTATACGTATTATACGTATGTATATATTTTTTATATATACATATGAATTATATATATATACGTATATAAAGCTTATACATATATATACCTTATACATACACATATTAACATATCAAAGATATGTTTGCCATGGTTTTAACTTTAACTTCATCTTTTGAAGCTGAAGTATAGTGAAATAGTTTCAGCTTCACTTAAAATGAGAGTAAAGTTGACAGGATCGTTCTGACAAAATGAATTAGAGAGATAAAGTTAGATTTAGTCTGCTCCACAACTCTATTCCAGCCAAACTCTAAAAGTTAAATTTAAAAGTTGAAACTCTACCAAATGAACCCTAAAGTTATATATAAACATACAAAATTTATATATACATACGAAAAAATAGTTATAGATAAACATACAAAATTTATATATACATACGAAAAAAGAAAATATTTTATGGACAAAAACCGACCGTGCCACTAATGCTAATTACTATTTCTGTCTCAAAATATAGCTATTTAGTATTGGATACGATATTACCTAATACTACAAACCTACAAACCTGAACGTAGCTCTATCCGGATTTATAGCACGAGATAATATCATATCCTCTATTAGATAGCAATATTTTGAGCAATATTTTGAGAAGAAGTTATTAGCGATTCCGGCTCGCAAGACCTGAACTCCCGAGTATTTCAAGCTTCGAACAAGCGACTGAACTCTGAAGTGGACGGCACGGCATTGTATAATTATATCTATCCACCGGCTACGGCCGCCTCCCTCTAACCATACGCATGAATCATGAGACGAACACCCAGAAACGCGAACGAAAGCTGTCATCGCCATTGGCAGCCACCGAGTATGTGTTGTTATCATAGTCTAAACAAGGCCGGAAAAGAAAAGAACGGAGGCCCCGGTGCGGTGCGATTTGTTTGTCCCTTTTGTCCCGCGGATTTCCCGGGTAACACGGACACGCCACACTCTGACCACAGCTCACACTCCACTGCTCCCACTCACCCAAAGGCAGGCAAGCAGCCTACCTTTCCAGTTACCACCTCGGCTTTAGCGCCCATCTCAAAGCCCTCGCTCTCCCCACCTCACCTACCTCCCATGATCTCCTCCGTCGGTGCAACAATGGCTTCCTCCGCTGCTCCGATCCTGCTGCTGGAGCTCGCCGCGATGTTGCTCGTGCTCCAACGAGTGGCTGCCGGGGACGCGGTCACCACATTCCCCGGGGACGCCGCGGCGCTCGCGTCGCTGAAATCGGCCGTGGACGCCGCCACCGTGCCGGCCTACTCCTGCCTCGCGTCGTGGGACTTCGCCCGCGATCCCTGCGCCGCATTTCCCTGCGGCGTCCGCTGCTACGCGCCGCCCAACTCCTCCTACCACCGCGTCATCGGCGTGTCGCTCGACCCGGCGGGGTACACCGGCACGCTCCCCGCCACGGTCTTCGCCTCGCTCCCTTTCCTCGCGTTCCTCTCCCTCGCCAGCAACCGCTTCCACGGCGCGCTCCCGGCGGGGACCCCGTTGCCGCCGACCCTCCGTGTCCTCGACCTCTCCGGGAACGCCTTCTCCGGCGAGATACCGGCGTCGCTCTTCACCCCCGCGTCGTCTCTCGAGGAGCTCTACCTCTCCCGCAACGCGTTCACCGGCGGCATCCCGCCGCAGGTCGCGTCGTTGGGCTCCCTGAGACGGATGGAGCTGCAGCACAACGACCTCACCGGGATCCTGCCGCGGATGGACGCGATGCGGTCGCTCGCCTACCTCGACCTGAGCGGCAACGCGCTGTCCGGCTCGCTCCTCGACGCGCCCGGGCGGCTGCCGAGCTCGCTCGTCTCCGTCGTGGCGCGCAGCAACGGCTTCGCCGGGCCGTTGCAGGCCGCGGCACTGGCCGCCCTGCCCGCGATGCGGGTGCTCGACCTCACGGGCAATGCGGTGACTGGCGCGGTTCCCGGCGCCGCGTTCGCGCACCCGTCGCTGCAGCAGCTGCGGCTGGGGTCCAACAAGCTCGGCACCGTCGAGGAGGCGCCCGACGGCGGCGCGTCGAGCCAGCTCGTCGAGCTGGACCTCGGCGGGAACAGGCTGACAGGCCGGCTGCCTGGATGCGTCGCGGCGATGCCGCGGCTCGCGGTGGTCGGGCTTGACCGGAACCGGTTCGCCGGCGGCATACCGAACCAGTACGCGGCTCGGGCGGCGGCGGACGGGCCCACGGATAAGTGGGTCCCATTTGTCAGGCTGATGCTGCAGGGGAACTTTCTCTGTGGGGCCCTGCCGAGCCAGCTGAGGCAGCTGAAGGAGGACGGCGCGGTGGTGAGTTTGGCGGACAATTGCTTGCCAAAGTGTCCACACAAGTTCTCCTTCTGCCGGGGGCCCCCGCAGAAAAGTAATGCCACGTGTCCCAAGTGCTTTCCGTGAATTATTGTTTTTCTCTCTTAGGTAGTGTTCGTTACAAACGCGCACAGTAAACACGGAAAACGGAGCGGTCATTAGCGCGTGATTAATTAAGTATTAGCTAAATTTTTTTTCAAAAATGGATTAATTTGATTTTTTTAAGCAACTTTTGTATAAAAACTTTTTGAAAAAAAGTTCACCGTGTAGTAGTTTGAAAAGCGTGCGCGGGAGGAAAAACACTGTGCGCGTTGCGAAGGCAGCTTGCCGAACAAAGCCTGTCTGTAGAAGTGTAAATAACGACGTAATTCTTGTGTGTGTTTCAGTTTTAGACTTTCGATATTTGGAAAAGGAATAATAAATGTAATAATGTGGAAATTTGCTAACTCTTTTGAACAGTGAGCTTGCAAAGTTCCGCTCCTTTTCTCTTGCACTATTTTGTACCTAGTTATTATTCTAAAACCTCCTTTGAGATGAATTATTGACCAGATTTTACTATAGAGATAAATTAAATATTTTTAAAAAATAAATTTAAAAAATAATTTAAAATGAGTGGACTAAGGTTATGTTTGTTTGGGTGAGTTGGCAACTCATTTTCTTCGCACGAAAAACTGAGCGACTCATTAGCACATGATTAATTAATTATTTACTAAATTTTTTTGAAAAATAGATTAAGATGATTTTTTAAAACAACTTTCGCATATAAATTTTTTATAAAAAACACATCGTTTAGCAGTTTAAAAAACATGCGTGCAAAACACGAAAAAGAGGCTGCCGATCATGGCCTAAGTATATAATAATTCGTTAAAATCGTCTTATCGCTTGCACGACGAGGCCACATTGCAAGTCTCATGGACCTTTTCAAACTAGTAAGAATGAATTACACACTTGTTGTCCCCAAGTTCCCAACTCGAGCTCAAGCTCCATTGGTGTCAGCCTCTAGCTCGATCACTACATGCACCAGCACCTACTCAAGCTCGAGTTCCTCTTCTGCCAACACTGCGCTTGCATGCCTGCTCGAGCTCAAGCTCTGTCGGTGCTGGCACCAAAGCATTGGCTGCGGTGGTGATGATGGCAGCTAGATTGCCTGAGAAAAAGAGTTGGAGAGACAGCTGATCCAAATTGCAACAGAGAGAAATCTATATTTATGGCTGTGTTCGTTTGTTACTCTTTCCAACTCACTTTCCTCGTTTTTTCCGCGCGTGCTTTTCAAACTGCTAAATGGTGTGTATTTTGCAAAAAGTTTCTATACGAAAGTTGCTTAAAAAAATTAAATTAATCCATTTTTTTAAAAAAAATAGCTAATACTTAATTAATCACGCGCTAATTAATCGTTCCGTTTTCCGTGCTTGGAGTGTGTCTTCCCAACCGTGAAAAACGAACTCAGCCATAGGAGGAGTACTAAGGAGGAACAACAGTGTGTTAGAGTGCTAAGGAGAAAGTTAGCATCTGTTATTGATAGAGTCACGGAGAAGAAGATTGTAAGAAAACATGTGCTTTAGAGGGTAGTCCAACATAAAACATTACATAAACATATGGAATAAGTTCATTTACCATCCCTCATCTTTACGTTGAGTTTAATTGACGTCCCTAAACCGCAATATCAAAAATCTTCACCCCTCATCTCATCAAAACCGTTCAAGATAGGTCCCAAGACAGTATAGACATCTGGTTTTGCTGACGTGGCATCCTAGTCAGTAAAAATAAATAAAAAAAATATGTGGGGCCCATATGTAAGTGAGAAGAAAAAACTACATCTTCTAATGCCTGAGCCGTGATGACCCCAGGAGGGCACGATAAGCGCCTGCGTGCAGGAGATGCGGTAGAGCTCCTAAAGCGTATTCGTGATCTTCGCAGTGGGATCCACCCGAGTACCCGACCTTGCTGAAGATGTCCTTCTGGAACAGGTTCTGGCTGTAGAAGGCGATGTCGAGCAGGGACAATGTGCTGGTGTGGCGAGGAGGTGCAGCTTATGGCCCTGCACGAACTGACGCGAGAAGAGGCCCTAGGTTTCGCCAACGACCACCTCCGGTCGCTCCTCGATGTCGTTGTTGAGCACCTTGGACATATCGGCCGCCACCTGCTTGCCGTTGCGAGCGACGAGCACCATGTACTGCGCTCAGGCATCTTCATCCGCCAGTAGTGCCGAACATGAGGACGAGTGCCAAGGCCGTCGTGTATGCTGCCGTGATGTACGCCGGTAAGGGACACGGGCTCGCGCATCGGCCGCAGTTACTGCAAGACGACGGTGACGCCAATCGAGGGTGCGTTCACGCTGATGCGGGGATGGCTCCACGACCACCTGCTCGCCTGATCCTCTGATCATCGTTCCATTTCATCCGTTCGCTCGTAGACACGCATACATGGTTCTATTATACTAGTACATTACTGCTTGTGTAAATGTGTAGTACGCTAGTAGTTGTTTCCGACTGCACATGTAGATTGTACTGAAGCAATGAGTATTGTGAGTTAACGCTTTGTTTCATGTTTTGCAAAACCCTGCTTGGCGAACACGGCGGTGATGAGCATGCGGCCTACACCAACCTCCGGTGGTGAAGAAGATATTCCCGCCATTGGAGCATGGTGACCCGGCGATAAGCCACTGCGGTTGATGGGGCGGAGACCTTACTGGGGACATATCTCGGGTTGAGGGGGCGGCAGTGCCGCTAAAGCCGCGTCATAGGCTGGTGGCGCATCGACACCGCCCGTTGCACACAAGCTCTGAGACCTCCAGCCGCGCGGCGCAGCGCTGTGTGGTGGCGGAGGATGATGATGACGCTACGATGGTGTTGACGAAAAATCCACGTCCAGTTGATGGTGTCAAATCTGTGTTGACGCGAACTATGTCGACAAACACAATGGTTTGGGAGATCTACTTAGCTCCAGTGCAGGTCCTAAATTTTGATAAGATGCAAATGTGCCAATCAGTTTGATCTTGTAACTGACAAGATAGATAAATATGTTGATGACCAAATATCCGATCGGCCAATAAGTCGATGTAAAGATTTTAGCCGATGTCAATAGGGTTTTGAATAATCGGCTATATGTCCAATGTAGATTCTGATACTTGGATAAATAATGATATAAAGACAATCGGCTGGTGATAATATAGTAAGATAATGAACCAATCGGTCGATATAAATGCAACAAAGTAATACCTAATGAACCAGTCAGCCGATACAGATATAATGAAGTAAATATCCAACAAACCAATCGGCCGATATTGATATATGATATTAGATGTAGACTCGATGATTATGAAAGTTCAAATGTCACTAATTTGGTTTTGGTGATTAATAACTAATCCAATCATATGAGACTAATATTTTTATAAGCATTTTTTTTGTCCTAATCTCATGTGGATATGGATGTGGAAATTATGAGAGGTGATTCCCGGACTTCATATGAGTTGAGATAAAAACGTTCATTGATGATGGACCTAAATTACAAGGCTGAAATGCATGAATATCAAGCTATATGTATCACTCTTTCTCTGCGTGCACATATTAATATATTCATATATAATATTTTCATGTGATTACATATGCATGTGAGACTAATGTTTTGTTTGAGCCATATCTTGTTTAGTCTCTTTACATTGAGAACATAAAGATGATGAAGGTATGTCTTTATTTTATTGTCTATATTTGATAAATGTCTTCTATTCTTGTATAGGATAAGTTCCCAATGTTTCATATCTTTTTATGCATACTCTTGCTTCACACAAACATTTTGTATGCATACATTTAGGGGAAGCAAATCCTATACTTAGTTATGCATGTATTTTATCCAAGTTATTCACTTTCATTTAATTAGAATCTTTATATTCGAGCATATATTTGAGTATATGACACTTGTGGTGTTGATTAATACTCATCATTTATTCATATCCTTTTATACATGTAATCGGTTGGTCAACAGGTAAAAGTTGACAACCGGATCATTGGGACTAATAATTTCATTGAGTTGAATGAGAAAAAATAGGTCTCAAAGATTGAAAATGTGTTGATGCTCAAGTGATATGATTACACTTAAAGATATTAAGGATGACAAATCAAAGATATTGAATATGTGGGATACAAAGTGGCTCCTATGACAAAACGGTGAAAGGCAAGCGATGCTCGGTCGCAATGGACCATGCGGTGGTGAAGGGCAAGCATGAAGCTTGGCGCTGAAGAACCAAATCCGGTGGTGAAGGACGAGTGACAGCTTTGTCATGATGCACCGTGTGAGGTCATTTGAAACTACAAGTAACTGCATCAATCATTTGAAGAATATATGGTGAAACGGTTTTGGCATTGGCGTCCCTTAAGACAAAGAAATGAAGATGAAAAGAAAGCATTCCTATTAGTATAATTCTCTTCCTATTTACTTTTGAGTATAGGAATGTCGTACTATCAAGAGGGATGCAACGTCGATATGTTTGTGTATGTCTCGGTGCTTAAAGTGACCTATCCTAGTGCTACCTTGAGAGAAACCTAAATTTTAACCTATCCTTTGAGTGGTTTTAGACCTTACTTTTGGTTGAGTTGGGTAGTTCTCTGAGTGAGCTTTCCATAGAGTCCAAGTTCATCAAAAACGGACTTCTGAGCAAAAAGTTATGGCCGTTTTTCCTGGTGTTTTCGAAAATTCCAAAAAAATCTCGGAAATTCCGAAAATATTTCAAAAAGTCCGAAAAATTTTCGGAAATTCCGAAAATGTCTGCAAAACTGAGATTGCCTTCTGTTGATTTTCGGACGCAATCTGTTGATTTTCGGACTTGTCCGAAAATGCTTTTCAGAAATTCCAAAAAATGAAATCTTGGCCTCCAATAGCTAGTTTTGAGAGGTTCGGGTATATAAACTCCTCCACCTATCCTTTGAGTAGCTGCTGTTCTTGGGCATTATTAGATATATCCAAAGCCAAATAGCCTTTCCCATTTTCCTACCTTTGTGGTGTCTCTTTGTAGAGGGATTTGAGAAGGCAAGAGAGTTGGATTGAGAGATTGAGAGGTTGAGAGCCAGTGAGCTTTACTCCATACTTTTAGCACTAGAGTTCATAGCAAGCAAATCTTTGATTGTGTTTGTTACTCTTGGGGACTAAGGTCTCCTAGACGGCTAGGCGTTGCCGGTGAGTACCCAAGGTTGTGGTGTGTCTCAGAAAGTTTGTGAATGCTTCGATTTTGCCTTCGCAAGGAAAGAAATCAATAGTGAAATCGAGGAGTGCACTTGTGCAACCTCGTGAGGAAAGGGTTGAAATAGACCCGGCCTTTGTGGCCCCTCAACAAAGACGTAGAAAACCGTGGATCCGAACTTTGGGAAACAAATCACGTGTCTCCTCTCTTGGTTCGCTCGTTCTTGCCTTCTCTTATATTGTGCTTGAGCTTGTTTTAACCCGATCTACTTGTATGCTTAAGTGATATAGTTGGTGACCTAATATCTTGCTTAGATACCTTATTTTTCACCTTTTGATTCATTTACATTTTGTTTGTTTGAGCTACAATTTCATAGCTAGTGTTTTATTCCGTTATCCGCCGAACTTTTCGGTTGAGACCGGAACTTCCAATCCCATATCGGAAGTTCTGATTTGAACCAAAAGTTCTCATCTTTCTAATATGCTATGAAGTTGTGATAATTTTTAGGAGCGCCTATTCACCCCCCCCCCGTCTAGGCGACATCAAGATCCTTTCAGATTAAAACATACATCGGCTGGAAGCTTAATGTTATTAAATCCAAATGATTAAGTAATCAATAAAACATTTGCTGCAATCGGCTAAATCCAACTTGTATATAATTCTTATAAGCCGATGCAACATTTAGATAACTCATCGACTGAAACCCCGATGAAACAATGATTAATGCCTACTGACTTAAATAAATCTAACTTACAACCACAACCCTATAGGTCAAACCCAATCAATGCAACATAAGGTTGATAATTGCCTGATAGATTTAAACAAGTCGATATGACACCGATCAAAATAATCATGCATTAGATTAACTAAGACAGTAAAACCATTAAATAGAAATTTAACATATCAGATAAGATCGGCTGGCACTCCGATGAAACATTAACATGAACCTATCGGCTTAACAAGATTTAGATTATCAACAATAATCTAGTAGGTCGGACCTAACCGATGCAGCACAAGATTGTATATAATAATCTAATACTCAATGAACCGATAAATCTATCTAATGTGATGATATAACAAGTCTATCTAAAACAACATTGTGATTGTAGAGATATATTGACTAAGCCAGAAGATCAGACGTAACTGAGATAGTCCCAACTAAACCGATGCGTCTCTAAAAACAATACAATTAAAGATAGAATCAAGATATCAAATAGGCAAAGATACTGACTGAACCAGAGCAATCCAAGATATCGAAGCGATGCAGTCTTAAACAACACCAATACAACCGATACAATTATCAGGGCCGACGAAACTTAGGGCTTATCCCTTTGTCGGAGATCAAAGCCGATGCAGCCCTGCGTCAGGTGCCAAGTTTTGTCAGTAGTAAAAACCCCAGAAAAGAGGGTGGCGATGCACCGAAAGTAGATGTATATTGATCTGAGAGATCATTTACAATGACCCCGGGTGTACATATTTATACTCATGGGTAGATACTAGTCCTTATTAGACAAGATACAGACTTTCCTAAAGATAAAGTAAAGGATACAAGTCCTGATCGGACTCTAAATAATTGTTCCTAAAAATAAAAAGGAAACTAACTGACTCTATCTAATTAATAGATAAATTGCCACGCAGTATTCTTTTTGAACTTTGCTTCTTCTGGATAAGCTTCCTTTATTTAATTAATTTTCTTAACCGAATCCACTAAGAATCCAACCGCTGGCGACTGATACTTTCCATCGGCCAATTCCAGGACTCTAAAGCCGATACTGACTATAGGCTGATTCATAACTTCGAGGCTTACCAAATTTTGGTGTTAATAGATGGCGACAACGGACACCGTCGGCCTCGGCCGCTACTGCTCCTCCTACTCCTGCGCCTCGAGCATGGCCAGGATGATGAGGCCGACCCCGCCTTCGTCATGGAGGCGCCACCCACCACGCAGCGACGGCGCCGCATGAATGGCCGCGTGGTCTAGGGGCTTGTCGGCGACGAGAAGCCGCCGCTGCCGTCCGGCTACCAGTACCGCCCGACGGAGACGCCTAGTTTGTGCGCCACGACTCCACCACGCCTAAGACGCACGCGAGGTACTGCCATACTGGGAGGTACTATTAAAGATGCAAGTTTTTCTTCTCACTTACTTGTGGCTTCGTATGTTTTTTATTTTGTTTTTGCTGACTAAGATGTCACGTTAGTGAAACTAGCTTCGATATTGTCTTGGGACCTGTCTTGCACAGTTTTAGTAAGACGAGGGACAAAGATTTCTGGTATTATGGTTTAGGAATATCAACTAAACTCGACGTAAAGATAAGGGATGGTAAGTGGATTTATTCCTAAACATATCTAGTCCAAGGTGTAATTCCCTCAACTAGTAATCATTGGGGCAATTGGCGTTCTGTGCGGACAAGCCTACCAGATTGCAAGTATCATGGGCCTAACTCCTTAGTAGGCCATCCACGCGGGGGCCCAACTCCGAATGCCCGCACGCCGTGCTTTCGTCTACAACGACTATTGGTCCAATCACTGGCAACCTATTCATTATTCATTATTGAAGCCGTTGCAAGGTCATCTCCAAATGAGATGTTGCTTTTCATAAACAAGGGACGAATCTATGTACATTACTCTCTCTCAGGCCCATAAAAAAATATATTTTTCAATTTTTGAATACAACGTTTGACTTTTTATCTTATTTTTTTAAAAAAATTATGATTACTATTTTTATTGTTATTAGATGATAAAAATAAATAATACTTTATGCGTGACTTATTTTTTAAAATTTTTTATAAATTTGTCAAATAGAAAATATTGAAAAAAATCCAAAAATACACTCTTTGTGAGATCGAAGCGGTAGATATCCCGAGACATAACGGCCATACTTTTCCAGATACGAAGACGCTCCTCAGACCACTCAACACATTTGACACACGCATATTTTCCAAGCTAACTTGGAGTTGAGGGTTGCCCTTACCGTATTGCGCCCGGTTACCACCGGTCGGCGGTAGCGTGGTAACCGGCGGTAACCGCGGTTACCGCGCAAAACCGTGACAAATTCGAAAATTAAAAATTTGAATCCAAAACCGCGGTATCTGCCGCGGTTACCGTGCGGTATGGCGTGGTAACCGCGCGGTATGGCGCGGTTACAGCGCAATGTTTGATCCAAGGAAAAACGAAATGAAAATTTTTTAAAAAAAATCAAAGAAATGCTTAAAAATGTGTAGAATTTGTGGATAATAAGTAAAATATGTAGGTTACTTATGTGTATACTATAAAAAATTTTGGCATGATCTTTTCTATATTACGGACTTAAAATCAATTGAACAATACTTGTGGGTATACAATAAAAAATTTTGGCATGATCTTTTCTATATTACGGACTTGAAATCAATTAAACAATTTATAAGATAATAAGATAATATGTCGACAACAACAATCAACAATCTCAAGATATCGCACAAGGTGTCCAAATGTCCACAATATAACGTCCACAATATGATAGTTCACATAGCAACATATCAACATAGACCAAGCAACTTTTGTTTTCAATGAAAGAAAATAGAAGGACATACCAGCATAGAGCAAGCTATAAGTTCCACTGATTATATGTCATGTTGTACTCCTCTGTGGACATGAGCATCAAGCCATGCGAGTGTAGCAACCCTGCCTTGTATTCCTCCCAACTTTGACCTGTCCATGATGATGTTGTTTGTCACTGAACATACAATTGAGCGTACCACTGGGGCTCTTGCCACTCGTACACCCAGGTAGGAGGGGCATAATCAGAAGCTTGGGGACGATTGTACGCATACGTTGGATAACCACTTTCAATACTAGAGGCATTGAATGAGCTGTAGCTATCCTGTGGTATGTCAAGATACTGTCGTTGTTGGTGCTCACTCGGTGAAACCGTAGTTCGTTGAGAGCTTGGAGCACCGTGATCACGGTCCTGAGTCGCGTGAGTGAAGTCGGCCTCACCTGCAAATGAAATTGTAGGAAGAAAATTAATCAATAATGAAATGCATGGTAAAGGTCTAAATGGTAATTGAAACACATCTCACCTGTGAATTGAATAGGGCTGTGGTGACTTCCAAAAGGCACTTCAGTGGTGCGTTGCCCTTCTTGACCACCGTTGTCTCCGTCATCTGAATCAGTTCCTGAGCTACTATCATTCGACTCTTGGTAGTCTGGGCTTCCTTCGGTCTCTTCATCGCTATCAACATTGTACGACTGTGGACCTTTGCCCTTAGCTCTTTTGGATGTAGGTGCTTTTGGTGGCTGCCGAGTCTTCCTTTTTCCAATATGAGTGTCACCTACATTCGCATCAGCCCACTCTGTAATAGAAGAAGCTCCCGTGGTTCTGCGCAGGTCAGTCAAGTCCAATAGGTTGGCTACAAGTGGACTAGGCACGGGGGCGTCACTCTTAGTTGAGTCTTCATCTAGTTCTGGGTTAGCATTGGACCGAGCATTATCCATCCATTCTTTAACATGATAGTTAGTTTCATAGAATGATAGGTCCGCTAGTCTTTGAAGGGGATCGTCATCCTCCTTTCTTACTTGGGCATTTGCGAGCTGAATGCGCAGGCGAAGGTTGTAGTTAACATAAATTAGTTTGCTCAGCTTCTTGTGGGTAAGTTTATTGCGGACCTTTATGTGTACGAATGGGAATGTGCTCCAGTTCCGTTCACATCCACTTGAAGAGCAACATTGACCAACCATACGCAGCGCAAGCCTCTTCAAATTCGGCGTGTCTGAGGCAAACATAGACCACCATTGTGCTGCACATGCCAATTTCCATGTCAATTTACAACACTGAATACGTGTAAAGCAGCAGAACATATGACATGTGCAAATGATTACAAACATACTAGGGAAAGTTTTTTCATCGGTGGCCATCTTTCTTGCAAGGGCCCTCCCAAATTCACCAGTCTTACGGCGATACATCTCAACCTCCAGCAAAGCGGCGGCGGCCGTATCGATGTCCGTCATCCACTCAAAGGCCTGACGGAGATCTTGGAAGACGGAGGCACTTGGAGAGTATTGGTAGTGAGTCATAGGGTTCAATGCCGCACCTGCAAATCATGAAACAAGATCGATGAGAGTCGTACAATACCAATTTTCTCATCATGTAATGTCGGCTACTTACTGGCATTGATTAGAGTTCCATTGCAGAGGTCGTGCATCCTTCTGTTAACAATTGCCATGTATGCTTCGAATTTATCCCTTTGGTTGGCAAAAAGACTGTCGTACTCCATTCTCAACAATTGATATCTTAGAAGAACCTCACTCAAATTGGGGTTCTTGTCCTCGTCAGCAAACCGAAGGAAGGAGTACATCGGCTGAACTGAATTGACTACTGCCTGCAAATTCTCCCACCAAGACATGTTAGATAGGCATGCGTGTGCATACCTGCCCTCAGTTGTGCCACTGAATTTGCTTTGCATGAACCCAGAGGAAGCCATCCACTGCATAAACTGATCTCGCCTCCTGAGGAAGCT
The DNA here is from genome assembly GCA_008326285.1 of Oryza officinalis. NCBI lineage: Eukaryota > Viridiplantae > Streptophyta > Magnoliopsida > Poales > Poaceae > Oryza > Oryza officinalis. Next base: position 45,529,596 of record BDMV01000002.1, on the reverse strand, counting down.
GTCAAGAAACATGTAGTTTGTGCCAAACCTTGTAACATTCCACTTAACCAGTTCACCACCTATAGCAACCACCATCATGGCATGCAACTTGGAACGGTTTTATCGCGGTTACCGCACGATATTGCGCGGTTACCGCACGCTATTGCTACCAGACATCGTCCACAAATGCGACGGCAACCGTGAAAATACTCGCGATAACCGACGCAAATCGCGCGGTACGAGCAGACTTACCGTGCGCTAGCTGGCGTGGCCGATTACCGTGGTTTACCACGCGGTTACCGCGGCTTACCGCGCGGTTTGCCTTCTCGCCGGCGCGGTGGCGACGGATTTGGGCGCGGAGTGGCCGCTTCGGGTGTCGCCGAGGGCGAGGACAAAGTGGGAGAGAGAGAATAGAGCGAGGGGGTGACGGTAGAGATGGGGAGGAGATATTTTCTCCTCCCCGGGTCTCTATGGGCCTGATGCACAGTTACACACAGTAACGGGCCGGCCCATTTTCTTTTTATTTTTCCAATTTCCAAATATATTCTCCGTTTTGCTCTCAAATTTGAATAAATTTTACTCTTTTTTGAGAAATTTCTTCATCATAAAACACTGCAAATCAAGCTCTACCGTCACAATTTTTTTCGATTTTTTTCTTTTTTTTTAAATTTTTGAATTCGGCCGAAATTCGTTAAACCGTACCGCACGGTACGGGTAACCGTACCCCCGCGGTACGGGCGGTAACCGCGATAACCGTCGGTTTTTCCTACCCTGGAGTTGACGCATATACCTGCTTGCTCGTTCGTCGCACGTCGGAACTATCCCAACTGATTCCCTGTTCCACCTATGCTATGTATAGTACAACACGCATAAATGACTGGATTAATGCTAACCCTATTACAACCCAGCTCCATTGATGAACTACAGTATTTACCCACAATGGTATTTGAATCTTTTAAAAATAAAGATAAAGATGAAAAGATGAAAATAAAGTGTTTCACGTAAAACGATGTGACATTAACGTGTGATTAATTAAGTTTTAATTATTACAAACTTAAAAAATGAATTTATCTGATATTTTAGAACAATTTTCATATAGAAAATTTTTCACGAAACATATCGTTTAGTACTTTGAAAAACGTGTCACGAATATTTTTATCTTTTATCCTGGCTTCGTAATACTTCCGAACGCCACGCTCTGCTATAAATTAAGAGCCCACAACAATACACCAAGATAATCTATCGCGTTTGTAGTATCTAGCTAACGCCGGTGGCTAACCGGGCTAGCTAGCTGCTTGGCCTGCGGCTATCTAGACATGGAGGAGAATCCGCAGCACGGCAGCTTGGTGGCCGGCGTGAGGGAGGCGTACGAGAGCGGGAAGACCAAGGAGCTGGAGTGGAGGAAAGCGCAGCTCGGGGGCCTCATCAGGATGATCACGGAGGAGGAGGACGCCATCTTCGACGCTCTTCACGACGACCTCGGCAAGCACCGGGTCGAGTCCTTCCGAGACGAGGTGACCTCGCTCGCCGTGGCAACGCTTGTTATATTAGCTGATGATCTCTGTCCATTCGGCTTAAGCTCTGGGTTTTTTTTCTTTTTTGCTCGTCCACAGATTGGGGTTCTTCTCAAGTCCTTCAGGAACACGCTGCAAAACCTCAAGAAATGGGCTTCGCCCAAGAAGGCAAGAACTGCACCTACTTAAATCCTGCACGGTGTGTTAGAATATGCGGCAGTCAAAATTTTAAAACTTTAAACAGAAAATAAGTAAAGATATTAGTATCAGCCATTACTAGATTTGTAGTACTGTAGTTTAATATTTTTAATGAATATATACTTTGAAAAATAATAGTCAAACAAGCACATTTCTTATGACAAGAAAACGGAGAAGGGATGTATAGTCTCCAGGTGCAATATATGCTTCTGCAAAATTAAGACCGGCACATTAATTCATTTGTTACGTACTCTGACTGGATAGTTGGGGCTTTTGTGCGTGCAGGCTCATGTGCCGCTTATTTCATTTCCATGCAACGCTCTGGTCGTACCGGAACCAATCGGGGTTGTGCTCATTTTCTCATGCTGGAATCTCCCACTAGGTGAACTCACCATTTTGCTCCATTCATCATGGTCGGCTTGGCTGTTTTTCATAAAGAGCAAATGAAAATATAACTTCCAATTGATCTCCACACCAACTAAAGAGACACACAAACGCACACTTCATATTTGAACCATATGGAGTAAAGTCAACAGCTTTACCATCACACCAAATTAATCTATACTAGTTTAAATGATGCTAGTAGTGGTGTCCGAGTCCGCCTCCAATGATATAAGCTGACATATGAGCCATAAGGTGTCCACACGTGAATGCTTTTTCTTTGGATATGGCATTATATGTCTAATCAACTAACTGTGCTATAAACATATAATTGTTTTTGTTTTTGCTTTTGTCTCTTACAATATCCGTTGAAATGCACGGGCCTTTAGCTAGTCTTAAACAAGATTTTCATGTGAGGAGTGATTTAATATGGTGTGGCAACTTCTACATAAAGGTCTCTAACGGTGAGGCAGTGATAAAGATGTGATGTACTCCTTTTGTTTTATATTATAAGTCGTTTTGATTTTTTTTTCTAGTCAAACTTTTTTAAGTTTAACTAGATTTATAGAAAAATTTAAAAATATTTGTAACATCAAATTAGTTTTATTAAATTAACATTGAATTTTGATTATATATTTGTTTTATGTTATAAATGTTGTTATATTTTTTTATAAATTTAGTCAAACTTAAAAAATCTGGTTTTTTAAAAAAAATTAAAACGTCTTATAATATAAAATGAAGAGAATATCTTTTTATCCTTTTTGTCTGAAAGACCTTTTTTTTAACCGCATAAGTACGTAACCCAAAAACACCTTAAAAGAATAACATGGGTCGCAATTTGTTACAGCTTTCAAGTTCACAATGGAAACTTAATAACTTTAAAAGGTTACCCGAGGACCGTGATCTTCTTTTCTCGAGTACGAAAATAAAACGGTCCACATGCTTAATAATTGCCTACAGAGACGAGACCTGTGTGTTAGCATCGTAGTCGTGAGTTAGCCTCATAGCTGTCCGATAGGTAACATATTTTCGTCTAATGTAATGTAGCACCTGCAAGTTAATGCAGCAAGTTCCATTCGTTCTCACGCTGGTTGGTTGGTGAATTGATCACGTCCGTCACAGCAAAGATCATAAACATATTATATTGCCTTGTCCTTTTGAGCACCAATACATCCAAAAATTCATTCCTACGTACTGTTGTAAGCATCAGAGTACTGTCCATCTTTCTCTATTAGCTTAAGTTTTTAGGTTAAAAAAATTTTACCATCCTTAAAAAAATACCTTAAGGTACCAATATTTTACAATAAAAATCTTAGTATCTCGAGGTACCTAACTAGATATATCATATTTTTATACTAAAAAAAATGTGATATCTCTTAGTATCTTCTCAAGAATGGTAAAATGGTTCTTTAGGTTAACCTAACTTTTGTGTACAACTCAATAGTAAGAAATGCACCAATATGTAACATCATGTTCATGGACTGGTCATTCAAATGAAAAGATATATATAGGCCATATTTAAGGAATTCTAGTAATTGTAGCTTTTCTCGGAATTTCTAACTCCCGTAAACAATATAGATTCTTATCAAGATTCTTATAATCTGTAGTTATAGAATCTAAATCAAAAGTTGGCTACCAACCAACTGTTTTTCAAAATATTAAGATTTTCCAAATAAGACGATAAATCGATATTATGAATTTCAGATTATCTCAGCACCATGGCAATGACCATAATTCACATAACCAACCACTCTTGTCAATTGTGTAGTTTGCATGGTCAGTGGCTCAGTGCTCACCATTTTCATGTCATGCCGTACTACGTCTACAGGCTTAGCTCTGGAGCCACTCTCCGGGGCCATAGCGGCCGGCAACGCCGTTGTTCTGAAGCCCTCCGAGCTCTCGCCGTCGACCGCCGCGTTCCTCGCCACCAACATACCGAGGTATCTGGACGCCAAGGCCGTCAAGGTCGTGCAGGGCGGACCGGAGGTAGGGGAGGAGCTCATGGAGCACAGATGGGACAAGGTCCTTTTCACCGGTAAATGCAAGACACTGTGCCAAGCTCAACTCGGCTCTGAACTTCAATTCAACGTTATTGACTGTATTTATTGTGATGGCCATTTTGTCTTCAGGGAATGCTCGTGTAGGGCGCATCATCATGACGAAGGCAGCGAAACACCTGACGCCGCTCGCGCTTGAGCTCGGCTCGAAATGCCCGTGCATCGTTGACTGCCTTGACAGTAAGAGGGAGTGTCAGGTATAGCGTTCGATCTGTTCTTCACCAGTTTTCAGTTCTGAGATACAATTCCTGGTTGGAAGTTGGAAGGGCAAGAGTGAGCTTATCTGATGATGCCTTGGTCGCACAGGTTGCCGTGAATCGGATAATCGGAGCGAAATGGTCTACTTGTGGAGGTCAAGCTTGCGTTGCCATCGATTACATACTTGTCGAGGAACAGTTTGCACCTTTCCTGGTCTGGTTTCACTCCGAAATCTTCGTTTGATTCTAGTGCCGTTTCGCCAGATGAGTCTTGTAGCACGTTTCTTACAAATGCTGTTTCTGGCGTATGTGTCACATCTCTGAAGATTGAACTGCTTAAATCTACACTCAAGAGGTTCTTTACCAAACCGGAGTACATGACACGCATCTTGAACGAGAAGCATTTCCATAGGTTGAGAAACCTTCTTGAGGATGACCAGGTGAAATCCTCCATTGTGCACGGCGGCAACGCTGATCCCAAGACACTGTAAATTATTAACTCCAAACTTTTGCATTCCTAGCCAATCCTGTACACAGAATTTCGGTGTATCATACCGTGATTCTTAACTGTGCAGGTGGATCGAGCCCACCATTGTGCTGAATCCGCCGCTCGACTCCGACATCATGATGGAGGAGATCTTCGGGCCTCTGCTCCCGATCATAACGGTACGAGTCGACAAAGAATGCAGCAATTCTTGACTGAACCAAGCAGACCCCATATATCTGACTGAAACAGCAAGCGCCGCTCCTGTTTGCAGGTAAAGAAGACGGAGGACTGCATCGCGTTTCTGAAGTCGAAGCCCAAACCGCTCGCCATCTACGCCTTCACCAACGACGAGAAGCTGAAACAGCGGATCGTCGCAGAAACGTCCTCCGGGAGCGTCGCGTTCAACGACGCGATCGTGCAGGTAAAGAACACAAGAGACGTTTTCTGATACACTGCAGTAAAAAAAAAACCAAAAAATATCATCGACAAACGTACTAATCCAAGAAATACCATTGACAAACCTAGACTCCTGAAAATACCATCATACAAACGTTTCCTTCTAGAAATATCATTATCATTAAGTTTCTATTAGCAATTAGTGTAAGCCGATGAAAAGAGTAAAAGTTTTAATCAGCTTTCAACAATTCGTAAGGATAAAATAGTTTTTTATAGCATTTAAAGAAGGGTTGCTAACAAAAACCTAATGGTAATGGTATTTTTGGTAAAAAAACATTTGTAGGATGACATTCTTATAAAGTTGACTTCATCGATGATATTTCTTAGATTTTTTATAAAAAGAAGTGCAGTGGCGTTTTCTGATGCTTATCTGTTTCTGTCAATCTGTCCGTGCAGTATGGGCTGGACAGCGTCCCGTTCGGCGGGATCGGGCAGAGCGGGTTCGGGCAGTACCACGGCAAGTACTCGTTCGAGCTGTTCAGCCACAGGAAGGCGGTGCTCAGGAGGAGCCTCCTGGTCGAGTTCATGTTCAGATACNCCCCGCCGTGGGACGAGTACAAGATGGGGATGCTGCGCCGCGTCTTCAGGTACGACTACGTCTCGCTCGTGCTTGCGCTGCTCGGCATAAGGCGGTGAAGGATCGATCAATCGTTCGCAGTGTTGGTTCATAAAATGTGCAATCGTGCCATGCGGCCAATGCTCTATTTTATGGGATATTTATTTATTTTATTTCCAAGAAACGTGCTTACAATTACTAAACTCTAAAAAATAACTTGTTAGGGCATTGCAATATTGTATCAAACAGTTTGATCATCGAATACATTCCGATGTGCTTGTCATGATTTTTCCAGTCCCACACGTTATATTGGCACCGCCAGAAGACGAGGCAAACAGGTGTCAAATCTTGAATCCAAGTTTCAGCAATAGTTTTAATAAGTTTGCAAGGCAGTTTTTATAGTCATCAACTTTTCATGACGTTTTGGGACATGTTTACAGGAGTTCTGTTTCAGATTCAAAATTCATCACTGATAGTCAACTAAATTCAAGTACTTACACAAACCATAGCCGCACTACCTATTATTGATAGTCATTGTAAAATACAAGGGGAATTAATAACTTATAAACACAAAATCACAAACAGTACAGAGCCGGCACAGCAGTTAATAGAATATGCGCTTGACAGATGAATCGCAAACATAGAAATTGTTGTCACAACACACTTCCATGCAAAAAAAACTGCTGGAGCTGCAACATTCAGTTAAGAATCCTGTGTAAAGAAAAAAGACGGCCCTTTCTTCTCATAAGGAACACCACATGTTAGCCATACACGAGTATTTGATAGTCTTCACTACAGATCATCGCTGTGATTGGCTATTTCCAAGAAGTTTCTGAAGCTGTCCATTAGAATGAGCATTTGCTGTATCTGTGTAATATTCAGCAAGCAGATTGTTGATATTTATGGAAGTTTACATGTTTACATAGAAACAACAGTGCAGCATAAAACACTAACCATCTGAGCCACCAACGTGCTGGCCATTCACAAACACCTGTGGCACAGTATGACGGCCAACTAGGTCTAGAAGAACACTTTGAATTTCTCTACCATCCTCTGCATAGCATGTATAGAGTACTATTAACTTCAAGCTGTAAAATGAGTGACAATTGCAATTTGATTCAAGCTCCATGAGACCAAAATGATTACCTCGGAGATCTAGTTCAACAATATAAGGATTCTCCTTGAGATCTCTAAATATACGCTTAGCACGCATAGAGTACCTAGAAGAACAGGAGTAAAGAGGCATTCGACAAGAAGGTGTCAGGAGTGGTACAGTTACAGGAGAATTCATTAGTCGTGCCATATAAGAAGTGTTTAGAATATTTCAAGGAGAACAAAAGATCTAGTAACTCAAGACCACTCAGTCTTTGACTCTTTCTTGGAATTCAGAATTCATCCTTAATTTGGTATACAGATACAATCATGCAAAATTCAACAATGAACCTGCATCCTTGTATTCATTTTCTATGGTCCTACAGTTAAATGTCTTTTAGTTTTGTTATATTAAAAGAACATGAAAATATCCCAACAACGAGCTTCACAATTTTTTATCCCATCAGATGGTTTGTTTCAATAATAGGAAGGAACCATGTTACAAATTAATATGCTAGGGTAACACATGTACACCACATTTTTCTAATTCGTTGATTATTATAGCCCAACTGTAATACACCTTAGGAGTGAGACAAATATGCAAGTATTATAATAGCGTGTGTGCGTAGACACATGCGTAGACAGAGCTTGTTTACTACTACATCAAAAACAACCCATTGCTTCCCAAGAAACAAGCCAATTAATGCCAGTTGATTTGAGAGTACTAATTAGTTTAACCACATGGTACAATAGTACACGATAGTTTATGAGTCCACAATTGCCGTTCCTAGCACTCCAGTAGGATAATCTCAACCTATAGGTTACCTTAGACCATATGTTACAGAAGCACAATGTGCAGTCCGTAGACAGCAATTAGAGTAGGATACCCCTCCGTATTAAGACTTCTGTATTGTATCAGTAAGTCATTGTCAAAGTACTGATCATACCTTTTTATTTTGTTTTTAAGACTCAACAAAAAGTTGTAAAGATCTTTCAAAAAAATTTAAAGAAAACTTACCTGAAATACATTCCACAAAATTCACCGAGTACAGGACTTTGTACTGCCCAGAGGAGGTGCAGTGGGGACTATACTATATCATAGAGTTAAATCTAGCAAACCAAGGCATAGCTGGATAAAAACTACTACAGAAGATAACGACTGCTACAGAAGATAAAAACTACTCCTACATGGGACAGTTTGGCTAATATTTTCAGTTCTAAGCAAACAAAAGGTTCAAATTCCGTCAAAGAAAACTATGCGACCACAGTTCGCAAGCTCAATTTAACTTAAATTAAGCTATTTCTCAACAATCGGGGGTCCAATTGCAGGACAAACGTTCCTAATTCGCACTACACCATCTACTGCACAACAAATCCACCCTAATTCACGGTATATGAGCCCGTTTCTTAGTAGTAAAGCTGCACCGCGACAGCGCAAAGGATTCCCGGGATCTCCACGCTGCGGCATCTACTCCTGCGACTCATCATCATCAAGCACACGCACATCCCAAAAGAAACCCCCAAAATCCAACCAGAAAAACAGGTGAAAGGAGCTGTGTAAAGGGGTGTCCTGGAGGGCTTACGGGCAGTAGGTTTTAGAGAAGATGGTGATGCGGTTGGAGTAGATGGCGTTCTGCACGAAGGCCGACGGCGAGCGCGTCGCCGCCGCGGGGTCGGCCACAGCGAGGACGACAAGGAGGAAGACAACGGAGACTGCCGCTCTCGCCGCAGCCATCTCCGGCCCCCTCGATTTCGATCGATTTCGACGTGTGGACTGGGAAGATCTTTTCCGTGGTGGTTTCGCTGGCTTCTGCGGCTGCTGCTTTCGGGTGCTAAATTGCGGGCAACGGCCCACTTCTTTCGACAATAACATCATCCGCTTGGGCCCATTGGGTTTCCGGACCACTATTTAGTGTTGGGAGCTTTTTTTTCTTTTAAGACAACGGAATGATATGTCGTTCCAACAAAATAGTTAATGCGTGCTGACATCAACATAATATCGTAGGTATCGGACCTAATTCTTTTAATATCAGATATGATACCTTGTAAATACCAGAACCTAACTACCATGATGACATCAGGATAGTATCATAGGTATCCGGTACCAGACATAATATCCCGTAGATACTATGATGATGTCAGTATGAATTACAAGTTGGATTTTCGCTATTAGTGAGTCTAATTACAAATTGGTTGTTCTATTTGCATGAACATGCACAATCATACACATTAAAATGCATGCGTACCACACACACATTTGTAAATGTATTGTCTAACCTATCTTCAATTAGATGTAGACGGGCAGCAAGCAAAAAAAAGAGGATATTTTACAAAGTTAAACTCTTAAAATACATCATATAGTCCTTATTGGACGGGAGCCGCCATGATTTTGCCTACTTGACATCTAGCCACTCATTTTAGCCGGCATCAACTCTTTAAGAACATTTCCCTAAAAAGAAAGGAACTATTTTAGAACATTGGTTATAAGAGCTTGAAGTTGTGAAATATATTCGGTTTTACAAGTCAAAGTTCCCGTGTTTGTACAAGAACTGAAATGATTTTACTTTTCCAAATAGTTAGATCCTTTACGGCATGGGTAGTAATCCGCCACCAACTATAAACCAAGCCCCTAGCTCCTCCCGCCAGTCCCTCTCTCACAAATGCTGGTACTGACCAGTAGATTTCATATGGCGCTGGAGGTGCATTGCTTTCCAAAAGCAATAGTTGTTGAGCGATATTTGAATGATATTTCCTTCACGCGTTTTCCTTTTGAAATTAGTTGGTTCCACGTCTCCCTGGCACACATGAAAGCACACACTTCATGTGTGATGTGCATTTTCATTTCTCGAGGGATGTCCTCTCGTTGCTTGTATGTTATCTAAATAGTTATAAAAAAATTATAAAAAATTGACAACATAGATTAATATTTTTATATATCACTCCACAAATATGTAAGGTCAAATTCGACTTCTACAAATTACAACAAAAAAACAAGTTAAACTGAAAATAATTACCGTATAATCGTAATTATATTTGTTATTTTTGTTACAACTTATAGAAATCGAATTTTAATTTGCATGTTTATGAAGTGATATATTTCATATTAATCTATCTTGTTAATTTTTTTAAAAAAAATTGATGATTATTTAGATGACATACACGAAACAAAAGGATATACTCTCGAGGGATGAAAACACTTTCCCGTATTAAACCTAGAACTCTACAATATGTTCTATAAACTTTCATATTACCTAGGTATAATATAAGATATAGTGTGTCCCTCAATTTTTAATATTGGACTACCCTAGGTCCAAGATAATATTGTGTCTAGTTTTAACTAACATGATGAGTTAACTATGGTTAAATCAGTATGAAACCCACATGGACCCTATATGTCAGTGGGTTAGTGTTCTTCCTCCTTTCTCCCTCTATTCTCCCATCTTCACCAGGGCGCAGCCAACGAGGAGAAGCGTGACCACGCGACATGAATAAGGCCATTGGCCGGCGGGAGAGGAGCTGGGCGCAGTGGCGGCGTTGGCATCATTGAGCTTTAAGTGGCCGGAGGAGGAGTGAGCAGGCCGATACCACCCGACACCGCACGACCGAGCGGGAGGAACTGCTCCGACAGGTGACTATGGCGGCAACAGCAGCGCCCTCGCTATGGGGCATAGGCAAGGAGGAGGTAGGCCTTGTCCACTATGCCTGCGCCGCTACCCGCTGCTGGAGCTATTGCCAAAGCTCGGGCTGGAAAGAGGGGCGGCGTTGGATCCAGCAAGTAGCGGGTTTGTCGTTCGCCGTCACGCCTCGACGAGCTTCTTCTCCTCTCTCCCGCTGCATCAGCCGTAGCAAAAGGTAAGGCGTCGCCACCCGTGCCACTCAGGACAGTGGAATCGAGGCGACCGCTCGAGCTCGATGATGCCACCTCCTATGCCGCCACCCAGCTCCTCCTTCTCTGGCATCAGCATCGGTAGCAGCGGTGGTGACGCTGGCACTACGGCGGCCCGCAAAAGTAGCACTGCCTGGTAGAGTACGCCACGAAGCCAGACCAGCCAGGAAGCAGGTGGATGGTGGTGGAAAACGCCACGCGCTAGGAGCTTCTTGCCGGCGCTCAGTTAGAACCTGGATGCATGCTTGGCCAAACCATCTCTTTGTCGACAGTCTTCCATAGTCATGGCCGATCGGCACCGTGGAGAAGGGATTGACGTCGTCGTCATCTGGGATAGGGATCCCGAGGGCACGGGACGGTGGCTGCGCCACTTAGAACCTTAGGTAGCATCAAGCATAGCAAAAGGTAAGACGTCACACTGGTCCTCCTTGCCCTCAGCTGCTCCATCTCAATGTATCCACCGATGAAGAGAGAAGATGGGAGGGAGAGAGGTGAAGGAGGAAGAAGGGAATGTCGGTTAGGCTCCTCTTCCTAACAATGCGGGGCCCACGCGGATTGAGTGCAATCAAGTTGCCACATGAACTGAGACCGAGCATAATACTACGTTAGGATCTTAGGTAGCATGGTATTGAAAGTTAAAGGGCCTTTAGTATTACGATTCTAGAATATAATTCGAAATTGATGTCAAGTTGAGTAACAAAAATAAACTTATTCCGTAAGCTCATGTGGGTGACAAGATGAGCCTTGATGCCTTGTAAACTTGGCCGAACCACCCGGCACCTAGTTGTCACGATCTAATACACCCGAGGTGGTTCACCGGTATTTCTGAACTCTTGCTTTAGCATTGACAATTGCCGGTGTAAACGGCATCAATGAAAACCAGCGAGGTGATAGCTCTCTGCTTTGCAACATATTTATTGCACATGTACTAAGCTCTATTCCGGTTGACCCCTTCGCCCCCGGTTCCAATCGATTAGGCCCACCGCAAGTCCGGAACTCAACGTCTCAACCACATCCGAAAGTCCAAACGATCCCAGATAACCAGGTTCTTACATTGGAAAAGAGGAAAATTCTCGTTATTGCGTAGAAGAAAAACATACAGTACTAGTCGTGACGAGCAAAAAGGGATACAAAAGGCTCAGATTTTCCTCTGCGCCTCAAAAAAAGCACAAACACTCCCGCCCGGAAGCGCAAAATGCAGTCATTAAGCCCGAAACAACATCTACTACGTACAACCATGGCCTCAATTGCTTTGGTTTCACCAGTATGAGTAGGAGGAGGAAGTGGACGTTCTGGATCTCTTGCTGCAGGCGGCAAGCTGATCCGCGTACATCTGCGGCACCCACCGCTCCCGGCTAGCAGCCGCCGCGTCGCCGGCGACGAGGTTGTCGCAGCACAGCTGCTGCTGCGCCATCCACGCAGAGTAGGCGGCGGCATCTTGGCGACCACCGATCCGTGTTACTCCCTGTCCAAACGTGCAGAGCCATATCAGTCACGAATCACCACAGCAGTAGCTCCAAAATGGCGATGCATTTTATGACAAAAGTTGTGCGTCCAAGAATTGAGAAGTGAAAGGAGTTTGTAGAATCTGCTTGTGTCCAAAATGATCCATCTAAGTGGCCCCCCAATAAGATATTATCGATGCACCCTGGACCATGTAGCTAGCAAGCTGCGAGCGTAACAACAAACTACCCCCATAATGGAATTGCTGGACTGGATGTAGTAATGTCGATGCAGACATGAACGGGATAAGCGCTAGTGTGGATCGTGCCAAAGATGGTTAGCCGTTGGACCACTCAAGATTATATTGACTAGCTAGTACTGTGTGACATTTCTATGGTCGATCAGTGGCACCAACCTGGCACGGTCCGTTCGCAGAGGTGGCGGCGGCGGCGGCAGCCTCGGCAGTGGCGTCGTCGACGAGGAAGTCCTCGACGTGCCACCCGGGCAGCGTCTTGGTGAGGTACTCGGAGATGCTGCTGCTGCCGCTGCTCCCCCCGTGGCTCGTGGCGGGCGCCGGGGCCGGCACGGCATCGTCGGCGCTGCAGCAGAAGCTGCTGCTGTTCTCCTCCTCCGACGGCGGCGCCGGGGACGCGGCAGGCTCCGAGGAGAGCCGCACGCCGGTAAGGAGGTACCGGCTGTGGCGCATGGTGAGCTCGCTTGTCGTGTGCACCGGCACGTCGCACTCGCGGCACAGGATCGCCCGGTCCTCCTTGCAGAACAGGAAACCCCTCTTCTCCTGCATCACGAGACAACCAAAATTGAGCTACCACACCATAATACATCCCCCCCCCCCCCCCCCCCCCCCCCCCGTATCCAGATCGAAGGCGCTCGCTCGCTTCGATGTCTCACCTGGCAGATGTCGCAGAGCGGCGCCGTCGTCGTCGGCGAGCGGCCGGACGCCGAGGGGTTGAGCAGCGAGAACCGGCGGTGCTTCCCCGCGAGCTTGTTCGCCCGGTGCACCCGGCGGTCGCACGCGTCGCACAGCGCGGCCTCATCGGCGCAGCAGAACACCGACGCCGCCTCGGCCGCGCACACGTCGCACTGCACCTTCATCCTGCCCTGCCGCTCCGGCGCGCGCGCGTCCCTTCTTCTCCCAACGATCGCGATCGCTCTCTCCGTTTCCTCAGGTCAATGGCCTCGGCGAGCACGGGGATTGGTTCAGCCGTAACACGCCCGTGTACAAAAGATATGTGGGGGCTAGCTGCGCGCGCGCTTTATATACAGTGCCGCCGACGAGACAGATAGCGCGAGGCGGCTTGTGCGTTAAGCATGGGCGGTTAAGTCAGCCGATCACGTTGCTAAATTGGTAGCTGCGCGCGGCGGGGAGGCGGGGATCCGCATCAAAATCCAAATTAATTAAGCTAGCGAAATCGTGACGAGTCAAGCGCCGCGGAGAGGCCATGCCCTGCCACAGCCAAGGGCGCGAGGAGGAGGTGGAGGAGGAGGGCGGGGTCAGCCGGTCGGTGACCGTGCCGACCTGACGTGTTAGGCGCAGCGTCTCGCTCGGGTGTGAGGTGTGTTGAGGCAAAGGGTGCGTGTCATGTGTGTGATTTTGTGGGAGAGACCTCGCAATTTGCATGGCACACGGCGCGTCATCCCGGGGCCGGGGCGCGGTGTCCTCCTCTTCGACGCATTTCTAAGCTTTTTTGCGTTGCGTGTGCCGGAGTTCGGGTGGCTTTCGCGACGGTTTTTGATAGTACGGACATGGGAAGGACTGTGAGTTGAAAAGGGAAGCCTAGGGCCTACCCGAGCTGACTTTTCTTCATTTGTTCTGACGGGGGATGCGGTCATCTCCTGTTTTTGGTGATGGCTCTGGTGCCGTCATCAAAAGATCACCGTTCCTTTGCAATTATCTGTGATTAGATAACCTATCATCCTCTGTATGAGGGCGGCCTAGTAGCTGCTATCCGTGCACGAGGTTGCTATAGTATCTTCATAGAACAACGCGTCATTTAATTAAGATGAGATTCTGATATTACTGGTCAAAAGCATACACTAGTTAAGTGTTTGCTCCGCGCGCGTATTATTATGTGTCTAATCCTTTGGGCGAGAATTGTAACGCGAGAGCCACGAATATGAAAATTTTAGCCTTTCAGATTTATGTTTTTTCCAATATTCCTCTGAGAGGAAACTCTCTCGTGGGATTGGAAGGAGAGGTGATGGGCATGAAATGGGCAGGTGATGGGGGTCAGAGGCAAGGGCATTGCAGCATGGGCGCCATCAGCAACACGTAATAAAGGCCAAACTCCAACTTGATGCCTCCTCCGATCCTCTTATCTCTCTTTCTTCCCTTCCACTTGCAATTCTTCCTTCAGTGCATTATCATCAACCACCATTCCATATGTTATTACTATGTTAGCTGCTCCTACCTCACTTCAGTTCACTCCTCCGGCACCAGATCTCGAAGATGCATGGCAGCCAATGAGCCAAAACCATCAAAACAGCTTACAGAGTCTGTGGGTGGTTTACCGCTGAAAAAATAGCTTATCAAACATGGTTTTATTAGTCATATATTTTGTGCCATGCTGTAGTACGACACGAGACCGCTTTTTTATCGGCTAGTATATCGTAGCATGTGTAGAGGGATGCATTAGCAGACAAGCCCTATAGGCCACGTACGTTGGCTAACATGCAACAACTGTGTGCGCGATGGGATGCTCTGCTGGCATGAAAAATGTGGCCTTGCATGCTAAATGAAATGATACAAAAAATCTATCGCTTATATTCGTTCGGTCTGTACTGCCCTTGACACAGAGAATTTAACCCATGACGTTGTACAAACGGGTAGATATTTACCCGACAGATACATGTTTTAACAGTGTTATCAAAAGCAAGAAGTGTATGAATTTTCTAAGGTTATTATAAGAAGCTTGTCATATGTGATAGATATATTTTATTGTTA
Source organism: Oryza officinalis (assembly GCA_008326285.1). Classification (NCBI taxonomy): domain Eukaryota; kingdom Viridiplantae; phylum Streptophyta; class Magnoliopsida; order Poales; family Poaceae; genus Oryza; species Oryza officinalis. Next base: position 45,514,388 of record BDMV01000002.1, on the reverse strand, counting down.
CTAGTAAAAATGCACAAACGTTGCAACAGGTGAAAATAATTTTTACGGTTGATAAAAACTCTGTCAATTTAAATGTCAAATCGAAACAAGACAAACAAAATAATGGCAAAACAAAGTTAGAAATCATACATAGTATTGAATTCGGTTACGCTCACTTTATATATCATCACACAAAAAATCTTTATGTATACCTTTTCATAGCCCCACAAATCGATCGGATGACAATTTCATTAGTTGATGCATGTGCATTTTGCTATACCTCATCGATCAAAGATTAAAAATTTGATAATTCAATTAGTGAAAGTTTTTTTAACTATAGATGAAAAGCATTTGCAAAGTAACAAACTTACCGCATACACACATTAAACGATGATAATTTCAAAAGAAAAAATTATGAGGAGAGAAATTTGAAAAAAATAAGAAGGGACCACTTATATTTATGGTGATATAAATTTTACCAAAAACAGCCAAAATGTAAATTACTTATTGTAAATACATTATAATTACATTGTAATTTTTAAAAAATACACTATAAATTTTAAAAATTACATTGTAATTTTAATACTTACATTATAATTATGTTAATATTCACTGTATATGAGATGTCGGGCTACGAATTATTAATTACTAGCATTGATTATATATCAAAATAGCGTTGACTAACAAGCAAAGAAAAAAACGAAAAAGACTAAGAAGTGGAGGGATACAGATGTCTGTGATGGCGATATCGGACGTATGGTTATAAAGCCCATCAGATGGTTGGTCCCAGATCTGACTAAAATCAGTTATAAATTATGTCGGTAAATTTTTACCAATACCGAAAAAGAAAATGGGGAAAAAAGAGAGGAGATTGGAAGGAGAGGAAGAGGATCAAGATGATCGGGAGAAAAGAAAATGAGAAAGAAAACATCGATCAGGAGAGGCATGTGCGGCTTCGAGTGTAGGCGCACAAGATGGAGTGGCGGTATTGTATGGATCGATTGGGTTGGGTTGGAAGGAGAGGAGGGGCTGGGTTGAGAGGAGGATGTATCATAGTTATTTTAAACTCATGTCGAATTGGATACAGACGACATACAATCAATTTAAACACGAATAAAGTACTAAAATTCCGATAAAAATCTTTAATTTTTTATAATATAATAGAGCTAAAATAGAGATTTGTTAATCATGGGTAACTAGATTTGTAGCAAATATGGGGATCTTCCTGCTCTCTCCTTTTCAACTCATTTGCAGATTCAACGTGTTCTCTGTTTTTTTCTTCCTTTTTTGCCGGGAACAGATTCAACGTGTTCCTTCGTGAACATGTTGGCGACGAATCCAAAACAGTGGAGTTCATGGCGCAGAAGCAAAAACGAGTACATAGAGGGCAACAATAATAGAGATTGGTCCACTCGATCGAGAGTGAGATTACAGATTAGGATGCGGCTCGAGTTAACTAACGCAGGCAGCTGGCGAGTGTGGCCTGCTAAAATAATGCGAGCGCTTTCCCATCATGGAAGCCAGCGGAGGCCGCGTTGCAGCCGCTTGGGCTTGGGCAGGGGATTCGCGTGCGCCACGCGGGACACGCGATGGGAAAAGGTGGACCAAAAAGGCCAGTTTTGGCCGCATCCGCCTCCGTTTTTTGCCCCCAATCCTGCCACGACGCGCCCTTTTGCTCCGCCGGGAAAATTGCACGGCGCTCGCGCGCGTTCCCTCGTGCGGAAGGCGGGGCCTCGCGCGGGAGCCGGGAAGCACGGGCGTCTCGGCCTTGGCCTCCGCCCGGCCGCTCGCGCCGCGCCCAAATGGCGTATGTGTGTAGCCAGCTGCGGCGGCTACGAGATTGGGCACCGTTTCCGCGCGCCTTTTCTGCGGCTCGTACGTCCCGGACTCCCGGTTCACAGGCTCACAGCTGCAGCTCAACTCGCGCGCCCTTGTAGGACGGTGAGGGGTGTGTGGGACTTTTCAAGGTCGATCGATCACTGGTCGATTATTTATCGGCTTTCCAGGAGGACGTACGGCTGGAGACTAGAGGTTGCGACATGCGGGTCAATGCGCCACGTCGTAGGGAAGCTAGGTGAGATTGGTATGAATCCCTATAGAATCGCTGTACAATTCCGTCTTGGATGGATCTTCTGCTCCAGGATATGATAGTTGTTGACCGCGGGATAGTATAGAAAAGACACTCCTTGACCTTGTCTGAAAACGAGTAATGATATACGTGTGTGCGTTATAAGAATGAGTGTGCATGCGTTATAAGCGTCTACGTTTATACTGTATTTCTCAAAAAAAAACAACCTAAACTTAGGATTAAAGGAGCTTTGCAACGTTGAGTTCAAACACAAATTCTTCAACTCTGGTCAAGCCATTTTGTTGACAAGTTTGGCTAACTCTGAAGATTTCTGTCCATGTCCATGAGGTTCATTACAACCAATACAATTGAGTTTTTCATTTCATATTCCATCAGCTACTCGAATCACGTGCTCTCAAAGATCAATACCCTATTTTATATAATGTGGCTCGAAAGAAGCAATTTATCGTGACAAAGGTTATGAGTACAACGCTGTTGAATATTTCTTTTAAGAGAGCCATTGTTGACCAAAAGCTAATTGAGTGGAATGATCGGTTCTCAAGCTAGCTAATGTAACTCTATCAAATGAAAAGAATTGTTTTGTATGATCGCTCCATAAGAATGTCCAATTTTTGATCAACTCTATGTATACCACGATCATAAACTCTAATGTTAGGATCCCGAAAGAAAATTCTATAGGACTTAAAAGTTCCACTAAAATCAAGGTCTTTATATGGTTTCTTCACAAGAAAGTAATTCTAGCTAAGGATAAACTGACTAAAAGAAACGGGGGAAAGACAAACACATTCTTTATGTTATGCACAAGAGACAATCCAACAACTTTTCTTTTGAGTGTCATGATGCTCGGTTTGTTTGGAGATGTGTGTTTTTTTTGCTCTTAATAACCCACACCCCATAACATCACAAATATTTTTGGTAATTGGCTTAGAGGGGGTATCTAGGTCCATAAAAAATGATTTTAATTGGAGTTAATGTTTTATGTTGGTCAATTTAATGTTACCGTAATGATAAAGGTTTTAATGGTAAATAATTGTCTAACCTTATATGTGTTATCTTCATGTCTTTTTAGTGACTCCACTTTTGATCTATGATGTTACCACAAAAGAAGCAGGATACTATACGCGACGATGCTATACTTTTGAAATCAGTAGCCAAGGGTATCTTGTTTCATTATGGTTGACGTAGTTTTATTAGAATTGATAGATAAAAAATTTGTGTGGTTTAACGCTAGTCAAAGATATAACGTTAGTCAAATAATAAAGGGGAGTTGGGAATTTGTCCCATCACTTTATGTTTTATTTTTATCTTCATTCTTTTTTTAACAAATTTATAACTATGTGTCTATGAAAGAAGCCGAAGATATATTCATATTTCCATTATTAAAAAAAAATCTATCAGCTGCTTTCCATGTCTTCGCCATTAATTTGTCATACAACTGACTGCGCTGGCATCCAACAACACCGATTTGTTTTGACCTAGAATTAACGGGAATAGTTAAACATATGGTCTTAGAGTTAAGTTGCTGGTTGGAGTGTTGAGATAACTCAAGTGGACTTATTTTTTTAAAAAAAAGGGGATCCATTATTTATTCATGTGTTTTTTTCTTCAAGTATACAAAGGAAACCAGGAGAGGGTACAATATATAATCTCATATAGTCATTACCAAGGAGTCTATTGCCGGGGCCACAGTTACTCTATTGTCCTTTTAGTTGGTGATAAATCGTTGTAGAACTAATGGGGATGACTTTGGAGATTGGTAAGGTCTATTATTCCTCTGTAACAAAATTTTATAAGCTCATTTAAGCTGATATTTGGTATGAATTGGACAGAATCCATCTAGTCATAGACTATTGTTAGTGAAATCCTTTATAAATATTGATTAAGAGTGTTTTCGAATATCTTTTTTTCGAAATGACCCGTGTAAGAAAGTGCAATATAGTAGAAAAAAATTACAAGACTACAGTCAGCAATCTATAACCAAGAGAAAAAACAAGCCAACTAAAAGTTTCATATTCAAATCTCTTTATATAGCTAGATTATAATCGACAATTGGGCTTTCAAACTTCTTACCCTCTATGCATGAAAGGGGTGGAAATCATGGGACCCTTCTGAAAAATAAATAAATAATAGACTGTGATGAGGTGGTCCAACTTGACGTACGCGTAATTGGCCAAGTGGCATGTGCTGGATCAATTAACTATAACAAATACTCAAATAGATTGAATTTTGCTACTTGCTTTGGTCGATTTGCAGTAATTTAGACTAAATTGAGTTGATATAATAACTGGTACCAACATGTACTATTGTGCACTTGGTGGATAAGCACTTTTGAGCTTTTGGTACAAATAATATCCTATTCCCAGCTTGACATCCCCACATCAAGACATTGAATTCTGTGGAAAAAGCTAACATATATATTTTCCTTTTATCGTTCTATTTTATTTGTGCGGCCATAGCTCGACTATGTATGCAACTGGTTTGTGTAAACCGGAAACATGGCTTTCAAGACTAACACGGTGTCAACATCTTCAATGCATCTCACTTTTGCACAGGTACAGGGAATTGATGCCACTCCACTGTTTTCCGTTTTCTTGGGATAAAAAGGAAATGGACAGAAAACGACTCCAAGAAACTGGGGTGTGGTGGCTGCTCGTCTATATACTTGTCTACTTGAAAAGATCGAATTAATATGCGTGGTCGCAGCAGTAGTGCTATGGCATGGTTAATCCACCACAATGACATATGAAACTATCTAATTAAGGGCCCCTTTGAATCACATGAAAGAAAAAAACGAATGAATAGAAAAAACGCACTATTCTGATAGAAATGCATGTGCAAAATAGAAAATTGTAAAATACAGTAAAAACATAGGAATAATCGTTTGATTGGACTGCAGAAAAAATGCAGGAATTATATCAGAGAGATAGCCTCAAAGAAAAATTTCCAAGAGTTTAGAGCTCTTGCTAAATTTTCTTTAAAATCTCTATAGTACTGTTTATTCTATAGGAATTTCAAAGGACTGGATAGGATTCAATTATTTGTTTATGATTCAAAAGCTTTCATAAAAATTTTTTCTATGAAATTAAAATTCTTCAAAATTAAAATTCTCCAAAATTTTTATGTTTCTCGTGTAAATCAAAGGGCCCTAAGTTTTGCCATTTATCCAATTCATAACCATGGAAGAAGGACTGAGCTAAGCAGTCTCGAACCTACTAAATCTGTGACCAATATAATGATCATGTTAATTAAACGATCGAAGTTGGATGATGATGCAGTAGTATTTCCAGCTTATGTGACAAGTTAGCATTTCGTGAATGCATTTATCCACAAAATAACATGAACTGGACAGCGGGCATGCAGTCCCTTTTGATCGTGATGCCAAACATGTCTGATTAGTTGTGAAGAAAGGTACCGGAAGAACAAACTCAGCCACAAAGCTTTGCAAATAAGAACACACATTGAAGAGGAAAGGCACTGCCCAAGTGAGTCAAAGGGCGAGATGTGCATACGGCTAAGGTGAGTCTTTCATCCAGCTTTCTCAACTCACATCTCTCTTTTTTCGTGCGCACGTTTTTTCAAACTGCTAAATAGTGTGTTTTTTTAAAAAAAAAAAGTTTCTATACGAAAATTGTTTTAAAAAATCATATTAATCTATTTTTTTAAAAAATAATAAATACTTAATTAATCATGTATTAATAAGTCATTCCGTTTTTCGTAGGGAGAGAATATTTTTTCAAACCTAACAAAACAAACACAGCCGGCGTTGTTTTCATGTGCTGCACTTTTCAGCCAAGCATGGGCATGCGTTGCACTTTGCTGCTGATAAGGCAAGAGCAACTTGGCACACGCAACCAACCATTTCTGGCTCCACAGACGCTCTGGATTCTGGAACTTTATCGATGAGAGATATGCTAGAGTTGATGAAGAAGCCCCCTGATTTGTTTATACCTCAAATTGCCGAGATTGCATCGAATCGCCACGAGCTGAAAGCATAAAAATATTGTTTGCAGCTTGCGAGGGACAACGATTGTTTGGTCCTCTTTTGCTTTGCGTGCTCTACTGAGGAATCAGCTCAAACAATTACAATCATAGGAGGTAATTGCACGAACTAGGACATACTCCTTTTCGTCACAAATTCAGACCTAAGGTGATGTTTGAATGTCCTGGAGATAAAGATAAAGATAAAAATTAAATATTTTACGTAAAACGAGATGACATTAACTGGTGATTAATTGAGTTTTAATTATTACAAACTTGAAAAATGGATTTATCTCATATTTTAGAACAACTTTCATATAGAAAATTTTTGCACGAAAAACACCGTTTAGCAGTTTGAAAAACGTGTCATAAATATTTTTATTTTTTATCCCTATTTGTATTAGATCCGAACGGGACCTTAGTATCCTGAAACCATGTTTCTTTTTTCTTTCGAGGAAGCTGCAGTTTTAATCACGTAGTAAACATAGTACTATATTATACATCGCAAGTAAGAATTATTGGTGAGAGCAGAATCTTTGCGTTGAGATCGCGGCATGTGCTAAAAGGACACGGAATCGATCATAAAAGTTAACATTTGTCCTGTTGCTCCTGATCATCGCGATTTTCTTAAGATATCTTGCGATCTCCATCGCGTCCGGTATGATTATTATTCTGGAGTCTACACCAATGTGCGGCTAAAAAAATGGCGGCACCCTAACGACACACGAGTTGCGGATTCATCAAAGGTGCACCTCCGATAAAAGCTCACGTGACGCATCATTTGTTAAAAAGGAAAACGTCGCACGAGTTGCGCGCGCAAGATGGCCTGCGTCATCCGAATTCTCAACGGCAAATTGGACAATTGGTGACAGGGCCGGCTGCTCCGTCCAGGTTTGGTATCACACAGTCTCTAGACATTTATTTATGTTTTTCGTTTTGAGATGGAGCCTGCAGAGATGCTACCAACACAGAAACTCTCACCACGGAGAAGAAGCAGTAGGAAGCTGACGCCATCGGGCCAACTTTTTTGGGCCAATCTGTCACTTCAAGAGTCCCCTGTTAAGGAATGTTCATGTGCTGGTGGTCCATAGCCACAACCCCATGGGCCATGACCCATATGATGCGTCGGATATCAAAGCCTTCTTCTGATGGGCAGAAATATGGCCCATCCATGTGGAAATCAGGTTCTCCAACTTCCCACTCCTCTAGTCTACCGTAATTTTTACATTTTGAGTTTTTACTAAACTTATTCTATAACTAGACCTTGATAAAAACTACAATAAAAAATAGACATTTATCTCAATGCCATGGGCCTTGGCGTTGAGGCCCAACACGTTATCTCCAGGTCTGTTGGCATTGTCACCGTGAAATACATTATAAAAAAATAATGGGACAATTTCGTTTCTATCCCTACTTTGATTTCTAATATTGATTTTGCCCCAACTTTTTAGGGTTTTCGTTTTTGCCCCTACTCTTTTGAACCGAAACAGGCGTTTACCCCTGCTTTAGGCGGAAGTGAGTGGGACCGTATATATGGCAGTAAAGAAATAGAGAAAAAAATAAAGATTTTTTAAATTATTGTTTGACCTTTTTGCCCCTAGGAAGTATCCAATAGGGAAACCCTTCCCTATCCGGCGGCACATGGTCCCCCCTCCCAAAAAAAACCCCATCCAACAGCACGGCAGGTGGCAGTGACCGTGTGTCGGCAGGCAGCGGCAAGCGTGCTAGGCAAAGATCCCCCTCCTGCCGACGGCAGGCGGCAACGAGCATGCAGGGAAAGGGCTAGGCGGCAGCGAGGAATGGGCTAGCGACGGGAAGAGGGCTCGCCAGTGGCGGGGAGAAGGCTTGGCGACGGCGGTGAGGGGGCTTGGTGGTGGTTGGGAGGAGGCTTGGAGGCGACGACGGCGGCAGGGGGCTTGGAGGCGACGGGAGAGGGCTCGCCGACGGCGAGGAAGGGGCTAGGCGACGGGGAAAAGGATTAGCGGCGGCAGTTAGGGGGCTTGGCGGCGACTAGGAGGAGGCTTGGAGGCGGCGGTGGCAGGGGGCTTGGAGGCAGTGGCGGCAAGATGCTGTTGTATGACTTCATATGATTGTGTGAAATGTTATTGTCAAAATTTTGTACAAATTCTGTCAAAATGCTGCTGAAATTTTATCGAAACTCTGTCAAATTCATAATCTGTGCAAATCGTTATATTAGTCAATGTGCATCATTTATTTTTAAATATAATCACAAAAATAAAGTTCCAAATCTACATGTATAAAATGGGGACAAAAACACAATTAATGAACCGAAATAGAAGAGGGTATAAATGTCCTTTTGTCAATTACTTAACACCGTTAACTTCATCATCCAAAGTAGAGGCAAAACGATCGTTCGGTTAAAAAAACGAGGGTAAAAACAAAAACCCTAAAAAAGCAGGGGTAAAATCAATATTAGAAATCAAAGTAAGAGCAGAAACGAAATTGTTCCAAAAATAATAGGCTCAAATGCACGCGATAGCTTGTGCAGTGTAGTGGTAAATGGCGTATGTATTGCTCTGGAGATCAGGGTTCGAATCTTGCCACTTGAAAGAAGGCGAAACAGAAAATAACTTACCACTAGACTATTTCATTATATCTTATTAAGAAACAGCTCATCATATTATTAATTTGTATATTACTTAGCGCCAAACAGTATAATGCTAAGACTCTAATCTCAACGTCAAGGCCCACAGCGCTGAGGTAGAGGCCAACTTTTGGTTATAGTTTTTGTCATGGTTCATTTATAGAATAAGTTTTGTGAAAAGGTCAAAATGTCAAAAATTCAGTCTAGTCTAAGCCCAACGATGTGGGCCATATTTCGTAAAAGAATAACTTCACCTGACGTCCCTTAACTTTACGTTGAGTCTGTCTGAGGTCCCCAATCCATAATACCAGAAATCTTTACCCCTCAACTATCACAAACCGTGCAAAAAAGATACCGAGGCAGTATCAACCCAATTTTTCCCCGGTTTCACTGACGTGGCATACGGTAGGCCCCACATGTCAGTGTCATCTTTTTTCCCCAACCACGCACGCGAGGTCAACTGCTTAGCGGGATGGAGGAAGGGAGAGAGGAGAGGTGGGATGCGGTTGCCAACGATGTGGGTGGAGGCAGGGGTCTCAAAGCCGGCGAGGCAGGTGTCGCACCAGACACGGCCGCGGACGACGAAGCCTGCGCAGTGACGGTCGTGGGACGCAGAGGCGGCGGAGGGGAACGACACGAGCTTACACAGTTGTGCCCAGGACGAGGAGGAGGGAGAGCGCGCGGAGGGATGCCATTGCCGCCGACGACGCCGACGAGCTCACGAGTGAGGGTCGGCCTCCACTTTTCCCTCTCTCGCTGACGAGGCCGACCGCCTCTCCTTCCTCTCCCACAGGCACGGTGGGCCACCTCTTCCCCCTCTCCCGCCGCCGCTCCGCCCGTCGCCGCCCCCTCTCTTCGCTCCTAGGCTCACCGGTTGCCTCTCCTCCTCCTCCTCTTCCGTCGCCCCTACTGCGCTCGCCAGTCACCGCTCCGCCCCCTCTCTCCTAGGCTCGTCGGTTGCCTCTCCACCCTATGCCGCTGGCGGCCTCCCGAGAAGAGAAGAGAAGAGAAGAAAGAAAAGAAAAGAAAAGAGAAAAGAGAAGAAAGAAGAGTGTGGGTCCCATATTTTTTCTTCTCACTTACATGTGGGCCCCATTTTTTTTCTAACTAGGATACCACGTCAGCGAAACTAGAGATCCATATTGTCACGGGACCTTTTTTGCACGATTTGTGATTGTTGAGGAGTAAAGATGTTTGGTATTACAGATTGGGGATCTCAGACAAACTCGATGTAAAGTTGAGAGATGTCAGGTGAACTTATTTCTTCCATAAAACATGGCATTAGTTTGGATTGTGAAGAAGGGGCTCGCTGTTATATAACATGGCCTAATTGATCCCACAGGATGGGCCGCTTCGTAGCCCATGAAGATATTGTAGCTATCTGCGCCCATTATTGCCATCTGACCTGTGCAACGAGAAAGAAGGGTGCACGTAAATGAGTACAAAAATTTTCAACAGGCAACGACTGCAGTCTGCAGGCTTGCAGCTAGTAGCAGTTTGACCTTTATCCACGTTTGCGAGACGCCCAGGACCGGAGGTGGCGGGCCGGCTTGCCTCCGGGGAGACCGGGAGAGTGACCTCAGCGCTGGTGCAGGTGAGCTACCCTGCACAGCACAGCTGATCAACCTCACCTAGCTATGACAGACCCTCTCATTCACTCGCTGGCATCGGCATCAGCCAGCCAACACCCACTGATAGAGATGTGAAACTGATTATTAGCCGTGCAGTGGTTGCAATTAATCCACTGTTTAACACCCCTCGCTTGGTCGCGTTCCCGTGCCTTCTAATGAACATCAGGTGTTCTCTACATGCATCTACCTAGTTGATGTGATTATGTGAAGTACTACTTCTTCAGTCTTGCAGATGATATATCTGCCTCAAGGCTAGGTCCTGCTCTGTAGTGTGCAGTCTGAAGATCATAAATTGTGCGGTTGTGCGTAGCAAGAGCTGCTTGCCATTCACTGCCCCCATACCTTCACAGTTCACAGACATCAGCCATGGCTCACCGTTCATGCAAGAGCCAAACTTGATTTGATAAAAATCATATACTAATAAAGTATAGGTGATAACGCTACCATACCAAAATTCAGTTCTTATCTCCTTGACCTCTTCGTTGAATCCATGGGAAAAAAACAATTCTAAACTAAGCATACCATTGGACGATATTCACTTGCTCTTTGCAGCATTGTCATATGGAACAAGATTAGATTGGTCAGGTGTACTTCTTGAGCAATAATGATGTCCAAAGAATACATGTGGGCCAGATTGATTGGCCGGCCCCAGGTAACTGTGCAGGCAATCAAATTGATGCATAATAGCCAGTAAATGGCTAAGTGTCAACACTCTATAGAATGAATTAGAGCCACATATTAAACGTTTCAGAATCTCGCCTTCTTTTTCCTTGGTGGTAGTATGATTAAGCAATTTAAGCCTTTCCAAGTGCTCCTATTGAAGTTCAAAAGAAGTGCTCCTATTGAAATTATTGATCTGATTGACGCCACGTATGAATGTCGTGGAAATTTTATACTCGCCTGAAAGCTCATCGCCTCACACGTAGACACGGGCATAGGCCGTAACGGAATCTGATTTGCCGTCCCCGTCATGTCAAATTCGTCATAAGCAAAGCCTGTTTATTAGTAGCTTATCCTCTCCTTTTTTTTCCATTGAAGGGCACAAAGAATATCACAATTCCCAGGCATCTGCTAGTTCGTTTCGTAGAGAAGTAACAGAACATATAGCAGTAACATAAACTGAAACAAAAGAGCGAATCAACACATGAAGAGACCAAAAGCAGGGTCTCTCGCTGCATGTGCCCAGAAGCAAAATTCGTAGCCAAACGAAGCAGAGGAGATGCGCGCAGTGCGTTGGCGACAAAAGAAAGAGCAGCGAGAGGCAGCCAGGTAAAAGAGATGCAGTCTGTCTGCACCTCAGAGACTAATTTACCGTGGTCCATGCCCGTCTTTTATCTTTCCGACATGATGCATTGAGAGTATGTTTTACAGTCTATGCAGTTCAAGGGATAGGGTAAAAGAGCACGCGGCTCAAAAAAGAAAGACAAAAAAAAACTCTCACTTGCGATAACAAATCCGCTTCTCCAACTCAAGTGATGATTACGACCAAGGCAGGTGCAAGGGCGATCCTTTGGGATGACATCCATCATTGTAGCCAGTAGCCCCACCGGCGTTCTACTCTGCCGTAACTTTATGGATTGAAAAAAAGGGACGAGTGGCTGACGGATGAGGCCAGGGTACTTATATAGTATTCTCTCCTATCTTAATATATACTCCTACCTTAATATATACTCGCTCCGTTACAAAATATAAAGACAACCACAATATATAAAAAAATAACCTTAAAACAATGATTATATTTGTAAAGTGAGCCATATATATTATGAAAAGTAACATTAGCTACCACAAGCAACAAGAAAATATTTTTCTCTCTCGTTCACTCTGCATAAACAAGAGTTAAAATAATTTTGTTTCATTTTGTGTGATCCATCTTGTGGCTAAATACTAACCATAGTATTATTGGTATTGCTTTAACAATGATCTACTATTCATGAGGACTCAACTTAAGATTACACTACATCATAAACATTAAGGATATCCTAACAACCTAGTCGTAGGATTCGCAGCCTTATGAAATTCATCCTAGATTGCTAAATAGTAGGACAAAGATAGTACTACATACCTAACAGTATGAATATAGATAAGTTTGTAATGATTAATAAGATAGACGTCGAACGGATAGTGGCAGAGTGGTATAGGTGATGTGACGTTAGTAGGCGATGCCATGATACATCAATAGGAGGCAACGTGATAGTGTGGAGAAGGTGACGGACATACTGATAAGCGAAGGGTTAGAGTGATAGCAAGAGAGACGAACAGCGCAACGCTCTTAATCAAACGAGATCGTGAGGAGTAAGGTTTTAGGGTTACGTTAGTCATTCATGCTTTCATGGACTCACGGGGGTTTCTTTTTTGCCTATGGACTAATGGCCGAAAAAACATCGTTCTTATTTCTGTTTTCATTATGGGCTGAAAGAGTCAATAAAAAAAAGAAAATGGCAGCCAGTACAGTTGGGATTTTTCGTCCTATTTCCAAACCTACCCCTTTATTTTAAAATATAAAAACTTTAATATTTAAATTTTGTTTAAAAATATAAAAAATTTTAGCACTACTCATGATACTAGTCAATTAATCACTTTCTCTGCAAATTTATGTCCATCTTACCTTACCTACTCATTTTTCTTAATATTAATATATGTTAAATAACCTAAAAATTTCTATAGTAATATTTTTAAACAGAGTATATCAGCCCAGGAAGCCACTAGTGTGCAGGAGTAGTACTTGTTTTATGTTTGCATAGTTGAAGTTGCACTACAAATTCCGTTACAAGATCTGGCCGATCGAGTTGTCATGCTAGTAGAAAACTGTGCGACATGCGGAGTATTTCCTTCTTCTCAATAAGTTTACTTTTAATTTATTTTATTGTCTTAAAATAAGTTTAATTTCAGAGTAATCATTATATTAGAGTTTATAAAATAAAAAATAATTATTTGAAAGTAGATAAAGTAAGAAATAAAGAATTAGATATAGTAAGGATGTTATTTTTTAGTTGTATTGGTACGTGTGAGATAACTAAAAAAATTATTTTAAGACACAGGTACTCCAGTAGTAAAAAAAAATTGAAGATCCGGCCTGCATTCCGAGTTCCTGACATAAATTCAGAACGACAGACATCACGCAACGAACGTGATAGGACGTCTTCATTTTTAAGAACGCTGATTCTGACGTGTGTTCTAAACATAAATTTTGATACAGGAGTTGGTCAACGTCGTTTTAATTACTTCTTTTATTCTAAAATATAAATTTTTTTAAATAAATATGGCATATTTTAGTGCTATGAATTTGAACTGGATAAAAAATTTATCCAGATTCATAGTTGTAGAATATGTCATATTCATATAAAATCTCTTATATTTTAAAACGGAGAAAGTAATCTCACCAACATTGTTCCTTTGGTCCACCTGAACATGTATGTGTCCCTATTTGAAACTTAATAGTTCCTCCTTTCCGTAATAAGTTTGTTTTTAAGCTTTTTTTATTTATCCCAAAAATAAGTTTATATTTATATTAAACATTGTATTAGAGTTTGTGAAAATAAGAAGTAATTGTATTTAGACTAGATAAGTGAGAAATAATTGTATTGAGATTTGATAAAGTAGGAATATTTTAATATTTTATTTTGTATTGGTATACTTGAGATGAGTGAAAAATAAACTTATTTTGGGACGAAAGTACTAGTATTGAAGTACTAGCATATTAACACCACGTAAAATAAAGACGACTCATTAACACATGATTAATTAAATATTAACTGTTATAAATGTTAAAAATAATTTATTTGAAATTTTTTAAAAATCTTCTATATCAAATTTTTTTCGAAAAATATGGTAATGAAAAATGAAAAGTACGAACTTCTAAGTAAAAATGAACTTGTAATTAAAAAATTAGAAAGTGATAGTTTAGAGTAGAAGTTTCGAATAGTTTCGAACTCAGCCAGTTGTGTATACTCATTTGATAGTGCTACTTACCACTACTATAAAGAGGTGATCAAACAGGCACTAACACGTACTCTATCAAACTATCACCGGAACAGAACTAGTGAGCACCAATATACTAATCTAGTATTCCAGTCGTACTTCAGTTTGATTGTGCTGCAAAACTGCAAAATATATTGGGTGATCGCTCAGAAAAAATTTTTTGCAATACTAGTTTTCTTGTAAATTCCGGGAGTGTACTGACAAGTCTAACCAGAATTCATTTTGGATGAGATTGTTGTCATCCTACGGTTTGACGATTATCATGATAACTGTGTAGTTATCGTATTACCGTAAGATATATTATGATTTTAGAAACTAAAAAAGTTATTACCACATATGATAATCATAATAATATATATATATTATTCATATAGTATGATAATCAAACGGTTTTGTAACCCTTGAGCCCGACTCGAGGTGGTCAAGCAGCGAAGCGACCTTGCTGTCTAGACAACGACGTACGCTGTTGTTAATCTCCCGATTCTATTTCATCTTCAAACAACTGAACAATACTAGTCGTCGTAGCTTTCACGCAAGAAACCGAGACGCTCCAGTCTCGTGTCCCATACTTCCATGACCGGAGGCAGCAGGTTCCTAGCATCTCGATGGCTAGCCAGAGAATCTTAGGCCCTTTTTCTCGCGGAAACTACTCACTCCATCCGTATACTGTTCAACTCTACTATTCATAGTTTTTTTTAACATTATGCAGTACAGTACTCTAGTACTCTAGTAGTATGTAGGCGTAGTAGAAGTATTTCCTAACCCATGGCTTGTACTCCTAGCTTTCAGTTAGGACGTCCTTAGGGTCAAAAGGTCATGAAACCTAACGACTATTATCAAAACAATAGACGTAGTAGCTCGGTAATCAAAAGCTAACGTTAGGCATGCTGCTCTGTTTTGCACTCAAGACTCAACAGAAAGCGTCCCTCGTCCGCCATGCTAACGGCTCTAATCAAGTTGGCGGAGTAGTCGGCCGCCCCAGAATTTCCGGTTTATATTTGATAGATGCGGACCGCATGCACCAGCCCAGCCACGAGCCGAGCCAACTTGTGTAGTTGATGGCTTCCAGCCAATTAGTAACGGAAAAGGAGCCACTCTTGCACGGGGAACTTTAAAGCTAACGAACTGAAAGCGAGGACTAACACGCCGCGCCAAACCCAGAAAAGACTCGATCGGCCATAGACGCCATGGCATTGCACTGTAGTAGTAGTCGTATGAAGTATTCCCTACCACCTTCCAGTGGCACGGCTCAGTGATAAATTACTCGGAGCAGTAGAAATTAATTAACAGCTAACAACCTGGGCGTACGGTACGGCCACCTCGCTATTACTACAGACAGGGGTTCGTTTCAACTTTCAAGTCGCCACCGAACACCAAACGCAACGCGCGCGCCATATCTATCGCGCGGTGGGGTCTGCAGCTCACATGACGAGCGAGTTAGCGAGGCACCGCGTCACCGCCCCCGCGCGGCGCATGTGCCGCCTCGCCACGCCAAGGCAAAGCTATATGCTGCACTCGTCACCTCACCCGCAAACGCGTGGTCCGTTCGACTACTCCATTGCCTTGGTTTAGCTCGCTATGTACACTCGCCCGCGGCGTCTCCGCATCTCGGCCCATGCCGTCATGCGGCGACTCTCACTACCATAGAAAGGGGTTTTTTGGATGAGGGCCCCAACAGTTTTCAGACGGGTCATAAGTGGCCGCGCCTGGAAAAACCGGTCCCAAGGGGGCCGGCTGTTGAACCGCACGCAATAATGAGTTATCCCGTGCGGTCGACTTAAGCCGACCGCACGGAATAACTCATTATCGCGTGCGGCTTCCTTAAGCCGACCGCATGAGATAATATTATCCCGTGCGATCCGCTTAAGAACCCGTCGAGATAATGTTTATCCCGTGCGGTCCGCTTAAGAATCCGCACGAGATAATACTTATCCCGTGCGGTTCGTTACGTCAACCGCACGCGATGATGCACTATAAAACAGCTCCCACCCCCCGACACTGTCACTTTGAACTTGGTGTTTCTCTCTCCAAAAAAATGTAATTATAGGGGGGAAGGTTTTCAACTTGTATTCTTCAATTGGAATCAATACAAAAAGTACCATGCTTGATCTTCTCTTCCATTTGCTTCCACTTTTAAAAGTTTTTATTGGTTTAATGTGAAGATATTTGAATTTATTTTAACTCGGTTTCTCTCTCCAAAAATAGGCATTTTCTTTTGGTGGGAGATTCTAGAGTTAAAATCTTCGATTGAAATCAATATAAAAGGTAATGTGTTCGATCATCTCCTTCATTTGCTTCCATTTTTGTAAAATTTTATTGGTTGAATGCGAAGATATGTAAACTTGTGCGAATTGGTACTTTGTGCTATATATGTATGTAATTTGTAGGTCAAATATTTTATTTTTTTGATTGAACCATTTTTTGGTAGCTAATATTGTCTCCGTATTATTATTTGTTGTGAATGAGGTTTTAGTTAAAAAGTATGAATTAAGTTTAATTTGTTTATTTAAAAAACACCGGCAATATAATATTAATTAATGCTGTGAATTTTTTAGATGGATCGGACATGGATGTATGAGACACGGAGAACTCATCCGGTGTTCATGAGAGAAGCATCAACATTTATTGACAAGGCTAAGACACATGCTTTGAGAGAGAGTAGGAAGGATATTTTTTGTCCATGCGTGGATTGCAAGAATCAGAAGATGTGGAAAGATCCGGATGTAATCCTGGGACACATAATTCAGCGTGGATTTGTGGAGAAATATACAGTTTGGACTTATCACGGGGAAGTCGTCCCTCCTGTAGAGATTGGTGATATTTGGTTCGATCAGGTAGAGGATTTTATAATTGATGACATGTCTCGTCAAATGACTGGTGATTTTGGCGGCACTGGTTTTAACGCCGCAGAGGTTGATATTGATCTTGATCTTGAGGATATGTTGCGGCACGCTGAACAAGAGGTCCTAACAGAGAAAGCAAAAGATTTAAATAATTGGGAGGCATTGCAGAAATCAACAAAAGATCTTTTGTACAATCAATCAAAGGGATGTGACATGCAGTATACAGTGTTGCGGTTGGTGCTAGAACTTCTTAGATTGAAGGCCAGGCACAGCTGGTCTGATACTAGTTTTAATGACTTGATGGGTCTCCTTAGAGCTATATTTCCTAAGCCTAACTTGTTGCTAGCTAACACCTACCAAGCCAAGAAACTGATATGTCCATCATCACTTGGTGTGGAAAAGATCCATGCATGTATTAATCACTGTGTACTTTATCGCAATGAATACGCTGACTTGGACAAGTGTCCAACTTGTGGGGCGAGTAGGTACAAAAAGGATAACAGTGCCACCGATAGTGCTGTTGCCGAACCAAATACATTGGTTGAGTCAGGAAAAAAGATTCCGGCCATGGTGATGTGGTACTTTCCAGTGAAAGATCGCATGAAGCGATTGTTCTCGAACCCCGCCGACGCCGAGTTGATGAGATGACATCAAGAGGGTCGGAAAACAGATGGTATGATTCGACACCCCGCCGATGCTCGACAATGGAGAAACTTTGATTCGAAGCATCCAGAATTTGCAAATGATCCGAGAAATGTAAGGTTTGCGTTGAGCACGGATGGAATGAATCCGTTTGATGACCTAAGCAGCTCGCACAGCACTTGGTCTGTTCTGCTCACCATATATAACCTTCCGACATGGTTATGTCAGAAGCGAAAGTATATTTTGTTGACTATCCTTATACAAGGGCCAAAACAGCCTGGCATCGATCTAGACGTGTTTCTTGAACCTTTGATGGATGATATGCAAGAAATGTGGGAAGAGGGTCTACGATTGTTTGATGCGTACCGACAGGAGCATTTTACTCTGCGTGCTATCATATTCGTTACTATAAACGACCTACCAGCAAATTTTTCTCTCTCAGGACAGATTAAAAGAAAGACCGGATGTCTTATATGCCTGGACAACACATCGTACATATACCTGACCTCGTCAAAAAAGTTACTTTACATGCGTCATCGTCGTTTCTTACCACAGAAGCATAGGTATCGTGCGATGGCTACCTTTTTTGACAAAACTGTTGAGAAAGGTACTGCCCCCGAAGCAAAGGATGGTTCCACGGTGTTCAAGCTGACAAAAAACATAAAGGTCGTGTTCGGCAAGGGAAAGACAACTTTAGGCAAGAGGAAGAAAGAAGTGGTAGAAAACACGCTGCCCTTCAAGAAACATTCAATCTTTTTCAAGTACCCTGACGTACTGGAAAGACCTGTAGATTCGCCATGCCATCGATGTCATGCACCTCGAGAAGAACGTGTTCGACAGCACCATCGGGACTTTACTTGACATCCCAAGTAAAACAAAGGATGGGTTGAAGTCACGTAACGACCTGGTCAATTTGGGCATAAGGAAAGATCTCCACCCGATAGAGCTAACGAATGGTAAGATTGAGATTCCACCGGCATGCTACTCAAGGTCACCAGAAGAGAAAAAAGCTTTCTGTTAATGTCTTCGTGGATTGAAAGTGCCGACTGGATTCTCATCGAATATCCGAAAACTAGTATCAATGAAAGATTTGTCGATTTCTGGATACAACGTTCACGACTGTCATAAAATGCTTACGGTATTCCTCCCTATCGCTATAAGGGCAGTGAAACCAGTGCACACCAAGGTAGTGATAACAAAGCTGTGCTATTTTTTTAATCGAGTTTCACAGAAAGTTTTTGATCCAGAAGAATTAGGACCCCTTCAGAAATTCGCAGTCGAGACCGCTTGCCAGCTAGAGATGTTTTTTCCTCCATCGTACTGGGACATGATGGAACATCTCATTGTTCACATTGTCCCTCAAATTATTGAACTTGGTCCTCTATACCTACATCAAATGTGGGCGTACGAGTGATACATGGCCGTTCTGAAAGGGTATGTCCGTAATCGTGCTCATCCGGAGGGCTCGATGATAGAGGGTTACACAACTGAGGAGGTTGTCGAGTGTTGCCTAGATTATATGAGAGATGTCAACCCCATTGGGATACCGGTGCCTCGACATGATGGAAGGTTATCTGGGAAGGGTACTGTGGGAAGAAAATGCTTCTACGACAATGATTACAAAGCGGTATCAGATGCACACAGCAGTGTTCTTCAACAACTCGCCATCGTTGTGCCCTACATTGAGCAACACACTTCCGATATCAGAGCATGCAATCCTGGGCGATCCGACGGTTGGGTTTCGAAAGAATAGAAGAACACGTTTCCCCAGTTGCTGAAGGATCAAAAGCTACCGTGCGGAGAATCAATCGAGGAAAAAACGATAGATAGACTTGCAGCTGGCCCAATAAGCCTTGTGACCTCATGGCAAGGATATGATATCGGAGGATATTCTTTTTACACAAACAGTAAAGATAGGAAAAGCTCAGCACAGAACAGTGGGGTTCGTGTCGTAGCGTTGGACGCAACAGGGCAGAACATGTCTTACTACGGGATCATACAAGAAATATGGGAACTTGACTACGGTTTAAACATTCAGATCCCTGTTCTCAGATGCCAATGGGTGAAAGACATCATGGTAGATAAATTTGGATTTACTTGTGCCGAACGGAGTAAAATTGGACATAAGGATGATCCATGGGTCCTTGCGGAGCGTGTTGCACAGGTTTTTTATGTGAAGGATCCTTCCGATGAAAAGATGGACATTATTGTATCGGGCAACCAAAACATCATTGGAATTGACAACATTCAAGACGCACGTGATTATAATCAGTATGACGCCATTGAGTTATTCACAGATCTTCCTACGCGAATGAAACGCATTGAGAGTGTCCTCGACGAATCAAAGTTTGCATCCGTGCGGAAAGATGTTAATCCAAAAATAGTGAAACGCTAGTTTCTTTTTTTTATACAATATGTTTTTGCACGCGAATGTATCAAGCTTATGGTGTTACCAGTGAACGTGTGGTTTTATATCGAACTTCTGGTATTTATGTGGATGATTAATATGTTAATTAATTAATATGTGAGCAATTGATATATTAATATGTGACGAATTTATATTGATTGAATTTTTTTACATTGATATGTTAGCATGTGCATTCATATTTGTTAGTTTTATAGTTTTACATGGGACAATTAATAAATGGAATAATTAATATGTTAATAAATATTTTAGCATTCATATCTTTTTTAGTTTTACATTTTTAAAATAAGGGCGCCAATTATCCCGTGCGGGCGGCTTAAGAGCCCGTACGGAAATAAGTCTTTCCGTGCGGGCGGTTTAAGCTGCCCGCACGGAAAGATATATTTCCGTGCGGGCGGTTTAAGCGGCCCGCACGGAAAGATTTATTTCCGTGCGGGTGGTTTAAGCGGCCCGCACGGAAATATATCTTTCCGTGCGGGCTCTTAAGCCGCCCGCACGGGATAATTGGCACCTATATATAGTCGCGCGGGATCCCTAAAATTTTCTAAGTCCCCACGAGTCCAGATCTCTGCCGCCAGGCTGCCGAAATTTTCTAAGCCGCCGTGCACCGCCGCCCATCTCTCTCTCTCGGCGCCCTCCCGCCCGCCGGCCTCAAGCCCCCCGCGCCACCCATCCCCGCGCGCCGCGCCGCCCATCCCCGCCGACGCCGCACCGACGCCCACGGACTACACACACCGACGACTACGCCCACCGACGACGACGCCCCGGCCGCTGACGCCACCCATCCGACGACGCCTCACACCGGCCCCCACAACCGACGCCGACGTCCCTCCTCGCAAGGTGAGATGATATGCCTGTGAATGGAATGGATGTGGGATGGATCAATGGATTGGGTGGATGTGTTTTGATGGATGGATGAATTGAATGGATGGCAATCCTGGGATGGCACGTCAACTGTTCGACGAAATGCCTACAAGGGATAGATGTGAATTTTTTTTGATGAATTGTCGATGTTAGATTAGATAGATGAATATATACATTAATATGTACATAGCTGAATATATACATTGATGAATATATACATATATATATATATATATATATATATATATATATGTAAATATGTGTTGTATGTAATTAATGGATTAATTAATATATACATTAATATATACATAGATGAATATACATATATATATATATATATATATGTAAGTATGTGTTGTATGTAATTAATGGATTAATGAATATATACATTAATATATACATAGATGAAAATACATATATATATATGTAACTATGTGTTGTAAGTAATTAATGGATTAATTAATATATACATTAATATATACATAGATGAAAATACATACATATATATATATATATATATATAACTATGTGTTGTATGTAACTGTGAACGTATTATTATGTATAATATTTGTATTATACATATGTATAATATATGTGATATATGTAAATTAGATATTTATTTATGTATATATGTATAATCTACATTAATATATTTAGCATTTTTTAATATATGTATGATATTAGCATTTTTAATATACATAATATTTGTATTATACATAATATTAGCATTGTTTGTAAATATATGTATAATATATGTGATGTTTAAATTTTGCCCCAAATTTTAATACTCTAAAAATGCTAATATCATGTATAATATTTCTTCCGCCTGGTATTTTAGTTAAAATAAGATGAAAATAAAATTAATTGTGTTACGACTAACCGTAGATCAAATGTCGACCGAGAAAGCTCCCTCCGATGCACCCAACGTCGAACCAACGCAAGAGGTTTCGAGCGAAGGCACATGGCAGACACCAAGCGATCCGATGTGCCATGTCGAAGTTACGCCAGCACCACCGGTTGAAGAAGACCCCGACTACATCCCTATGGAGGAAGCAGTAAGTCGAGTTGTAGTGTTATAGACTAAGCCGTCTCCCTCTCGGTCGCGTTTAACTTTTTCTGATGTACGAACAGATGAAAACAAGACGTCGGTCAAAAAGAAAGGCTGCCAAGTCTACCGTAATAGCCGAAGGCGAGACGGACACGGCAACGTCCGGTCCGGTAGAAACCGACACCGGAGAAACGTCCGGTCAAAAGAGAAGACGTGCTAAGAAAAGTAAGACCCAAACCCCCAAGGAGACATACTACATCACCTCTTTGAACCAGGATGGGAAACCAGTAGAGCCCAAGGTAGCAATGA
The DNA here is from genome assembly GCA_008326285.1 of Oryza officinalis. NCBI lineage: Eukaryota > Viridiplantae > Streptophyta > Magnoliopsida > Poales > Poaceae > Oryza > Oryza officinalis. Next base: position 45,491,997 of record BDMV01000002.1, on the reverse strand, counting down.
CTAAATTCAGCACCACCTGCGGTGTGGTGGCCAGAACGCATGGCCCTTTGAGTGTAGATTCCTGGGAGCAGGTGGATGACAACATGAAGAACTTCATGTGGAACGAGTTGCAGAAGTGGCTTGTCTATCCGCCTGGTTCAGAGGCTATGGGAAAAGAATTTGCCCTAAAAACGATGGCGCATCGGTGGGGGCAGTGGAAATCGGACTTGAACACTCACTACATGCAACAGAACAAGACTCCATTCGCTGACTACGGTGGTATTACGCCCGCCGAATGGGACACCTTTGTGGCAAAGATGACTAGCCCGGAAGCCTTAGCGCAGAGGAAAAAGATGTCCGATCTAGCTAAAAGGAACAAATACCCGCACCGGTTGGGCTCGAGCGGCTACGATGGCCACGTAGAGAAGTGGCGAGCAACTGAAGAGAAGTTTGCCGCCCAAGGCAAGCCCCTGCTTGTAGATGCCCTAAAGGAAAGAAGCAAAAACTGGGTTTGGGCACGGAGCACAGGGCAAGTCACCGATGCGGGAGAGATCCAGTTCGAGGATCCGGATATCGAGCGTGTGACCAGTAGTCTTAAGGACATTGCGGAAAAAGAGAAAATAGGGGAATTCATTGCCAACAGAGAACATGATTAACTAACAGCTGCATTAGGCAACCCTGAACATTTCGGACGAGTAAGGGGCCTATCGTCAAGGACGAGCTGAAAGGAAGGGTTTCCGGAGGAAGCTAAGGGTTACAAGAAACGGGACAGGTACAAACAGAAATTGGAAGAGAGGATAGCAAAACAAGTTGAACAACATTTCTACTCTCTTGTTGCTCAAAATCGTCAAGTCTTCCTACACTTGTTCCAGCAATCCGAAGAACCCACAGTACAGGTGCCAAGTAGTGTCGGGTCAGTGGACACCGCACCTTATCCAGTAGACAACATAACTGTCCCGACACCATGCAGCCTGCTCGTGCCGATAGGAAGGGCCGGGAAGAGAAAGGAGGTGGGTACAGGACTTGCGATACCAGGGCGCCAAATTCAGAACACGCCAATCCCTGAAGAATATGCAAGGGTGCAAGTGGCCAAGGTGCATGCAGAGCATACCAGTTTACAGATAGATATTCCAACACCGGACGGGATACAGTTGCTTGGGGATGCGGTGAATCAGTTTATACTATGGCATCGACGAGATATACTGCTGGTCGGTCCATCGCCTTCAACCCCACGCCCGCCGGCTCCAAAGATTGCTGCTGCGCCTGCACCACCTTCTCCACCAGGGCAAGATTCGCCAACTAATAGGCCTGCCTCCCCACCTCCCTCCTCCCCTAATCCTTTAGGTCCAGGTTCACCACATATATCAGCCCCTGAAGTCCACGCAGAGCAACCTCCTCCGATACCACAGTCTGCATTGGCGCTACCTGAAAGGCCTCTTATGAGAAGCGCAAGTCTTCCAAGTCCGACCAAGCTTGAACCTCGTCGGCTTATCCCGACAATGATTAGGTCAACTTATGATAAGGAAAAAATGGTCGTATACGAGGAAAGGTTAGTGTTCCAGGCTTTCAGGGGGAGAGCGTCGACTGACAAGAAGCAGGATGAAACTCCACATTTGTCGGATTCACAAAAATCGGTGAAAAATCAAATGGAGGACCTGCAAAACTGGACTTCCGACGAAGTGCCAACAAAGTACGTGCACGGGAAGCCGTTCCTGCCCCCGAAGCTCATGGAAGGCCTGCCTTGGGAAATGAGGCTGATGCATGACTGGTATCTGAAGGCATCTAAAAAAGGCCTGGGCATGATTACTGTGAAGGTCCCGGATAACGCTTTCACCAGTGGCCCAAATGGGATGCTGGTAATCGATTTCAACGACCTTCACGCATTATTCAAGCTGGACAAAATGGATATAAATCTCGTTGCTGCATTTTGCCTGTAAGTCATTCGTAATTAATATCATATATTAAATCATTTGCTAACTAACTTCTGATAAATTACCCGCTTTATTACTTAGGATGCAATTCCACGCCGCTGAAAAGGCCAACCATCCAGTAGAATACATCAACCCAACAAGGGTTTGCTGGACGGAACACACGGTGAATATTCGTGCAGATTCCGCTGAGCTCAAAGGTAAAACGACGTCCGAGAAAAAAGAGGTCGTCGAAAAAATGCACAAGAAAAAGATGGTCAGCGTAGCACTGTACTTGGGCAGAGCGATGGTTGCGCACAAAGACAAAACTGTCCTCTTCGTCCCTTACGCGCTGCGGTACGTATGATTCTTCCGTAGTGCTTATGTTTTAGTACGATATCACATACAACTAACATATCTTCTTTGCAGCGATCATTACATACTTTTTCTGGTATATCCACGGGACCACCTGGCCGTAGTGCTGGATCCGGCGCACTATGGCGAGGAAACATTTACAGAGTTTCTCGTTATATTAAATTTGTAAGTCCTGTTATGCACCATTTACTAAATGTTGGCTATTGTACTCTCGAATACACATAATTGACTCAAACAATTGTTTTGTCTTTATAGAGCACACAGATATTACGTAGATCACGGTGGACCAATCAATAATCCACAAAAGAAGAAGCTTCTCGTGAAGGCAAGATGGCCGGTAATTACATGTCTCTTGTTCCGACATTTCTTACATATACTTGTTTCACTCAAAATATTGATGTATACAATTTTTTTCAACATAGTATTTTAAGCAACCACCACAGACTAATTTATGCGGATACTACGTATGCGAGATGCTTAGACTCAACGGGAGATACACTACAAAGTTTGAAGAAGTAAGTCGAGAGAAAATATCTTTTCACACATTATAAGATCTTGTATAGCTTTCCTAACTATAACAATGTGTATTCCTTCTGAAACAAATCCCGTCCGTTCCAGTTGTAGCGAACCGGTTCGACGATCGAACCATACTAAACTTGTGTGCAGATATTTGCCGCTTCATCCGCCGCGATGTCTGCAACCATTTGGGCGATTTCTACGATCCGAAGAGCCAGCTTGCGACGGAGGATACCTTCAAACGACTTAGAGAGTGGGAAAAAGAACATATGTATAGTAGCTAGTACAAATATTTCTAATTAAGGATATATTTTATGTGGTTTTTTAAACTTCTGTAAATTGCGAGACGTGATGATACGTATATATATACATATGTGATGCATGCGTACAAATTTAATATCTTAATTCCATGAAAAAATAATTAATTACGTTCAATTCTTAATACGTGCGATGTGTATGTATACTATTACTGAGAGAGACGGAGAGAGAGGGGAGAGATAAGGTAATATATTCACATAAAATAATAAACCAACATATAAAATAATATTTTATATGCACATAAAATAATGGGCAGATCGCTTATCCCGTGCGGTCGCGTTAAGTGGACCGCACGGAATAAGCGATCCACCCATTATTTTATGTGCATATAAAATATTATTTTATATGTTGGTTTATTATCCCGTGCGGTCCACTTAACGCGACCGCACGGGAAGATCGCTTATCCCGTGCGGTCTGCTTAAGCGGCCCGCACGGGATAATGGATCTTCCCGTGCGGTTGGGCCGCCCGCACGCGAAAATGGTTTTTTCCCATACCTTCTCGCGCGTGCGGGCAGGCCTTCCGCACGGAAAAATGTCTTTCGGCCCGCACGGAAAAGCTGTTTCTGTAGTAGTGTTGTCATCGTTCACGGGATGATCGTGATGAGTGTGCGCTAGGTGTCGTGCATGCATTTGCCCCTGCCCCTTGCAAACCCGACCGGCCGGTTTGGTACTTCAGTTTCTGGAAGGAGTCCCCGTCTCTGATTTTATTCAGAGTAGTAAGGTACTTACCAGTTGCTATCTTTTCGTCTCATAAAAAAAATTCAATCCTAACTATTCAGATTTATAGCTAAAATTTATATTTTTTGGACACTCGCTAGGATCAAGCGAAGCAATAAGCAGCGGTCGCCGGTTAGGGGAGTGTGTAGACAGTGTAGTTGTACACAAAACATTCCAGGAGGCAGGAGGTTACATAGAGAAGAATCCAGGAGGGTGAAAGACGGAAGGGGAAAGGAACAAGATTACAATAGTATAGCAAAGCGCAGCAAGCACACACGTGGAGAGGGTGTGCAATGCCACTTTTTTTTTTGTACTTTTTGAAAATATAGCAGACATTTGTGCACGGCTTGCTTTCATGGATAAACATGTTAGTTTCTAGTTTCTACCACTAAGTACTATCCCGTTTTATAATATAAAAGATTTTGGTTATGTAATTGTATAGCCAAAATCCATTATATTATGAGATGGAGGGAGTATGTAACATGAAACTTCTCTTGACCTAATTAAGCAATAGGTGAAAATGGCAAAAATAGAAGAATAAAACAAGAATCCGAACTCAGGGCCTGGGTTTGGAACTAAGAAATGAAAAGAAAAACAGAAATAGGTCATAGGATCAAGTCGAAAAACTAGAAATACATGAATTGGCGTAGCTTAATTTGTTAGTTTTTTTAATGATAGAACCTATCGACAAGTTCGAATCTCATACTTTATCACAGGTACTCCATATTTATGGCTAATATCTTTCAGTATTACCGTCGATAGCGAGACATCGTGAGAAGTGGCGACTTCGTCAATCTCAATATATTTGTTGAGTCGTTCATTGGAGGTGTTTATAGTAGTAGGGAGTTCGTATGTGTTTATAGGAGTAAGTGTGCGTGCGTGTATATAGGGGCTTGAGTTTATTCATGTTTTTTAAAAATAAATTAAGAAATTCAAAACACATAAATTATAAAAGTTGAGCTGTTTGGATCATATGAATATTACTACTACCTCCATCCCGAAATATAAACCACTACCATTTTTTATATTTTATAATATAAGACACGCATGCATACATGCAATTAACTAGCAACTTTCTCTTCTCTTTAATTCGTTTTTTAAATCCTTCACCTTAAAAATCTTTAATCCCATCAGATATATGCATTACGTATATTAACTGGAGTGATCTAAATAAAAAGATAATATGTTTTTTATCTTTATGTTAGTGGTAGCTGCGTCTTATATTTTAATATTTTAGGATCGATGAGATATTTTATACGTGAGCAGGATATACATAAACCCAACAACTAAAGTGAAGAAAATTTTTATTTGAGTTGAACTTCATTTTTTTTCTTAGAAAGTACTAGCAGTGTCTCTTTTTTCCTTAGGAATTTGATCTATTCTTTTTTTCTTGGTTCCAAACAAGATCATACAAAAAAAAAGTTTCCAGAGAAAACCAAACCTCGACAATTCCATTGAAATTCATTTGATCCTTATAAAAACACAGAAATTTTATAAAATTATTATGGAGAAAGCAGTTCGTTTCTTTAAATAGTTTTTTCTTCGTCTTAAAATAAATCAATCTTCTATCAAAATTTATTATATTAAATTAAATTAATTTAAGTTAATTTATTTTGAGACCAGAGAGTAGCCCTCAACGGGCCTTCAAAATTTCCACTGGTCCGTCACGCGTGCACGCCGACGTAAGCGCCTGCCACATGACGACGGGGAACCGGGAAGCAGCAGCACCTCTGCGCTGCCACTGCTGCAACCAAAGCACGTTGTACGCGGATTGGGTGGAGTATTTAAATGCCGGTGCTAGAAAGCCGAGGCACCTGACCGGCCGCGGCGGCAAGTGAAATCCGCTCGTCGAAGTAACTCGCGCGGCAGTACTACGACACACGGGCAGCGTTGCCCGCGCAGGAATCTATCAAAGATTTCTCGCCGCAGTATGTTAAACCGGAGGGAGTAACTCGGATTTCGTGTGTGGACGGGAAGACCGGAAGGGTGCGGTTATCGCCTACTGTTTGTAGGGAAGCACTCTGTCGATCTGTTCAATCCATAGTACACAACACCACCGTGGCTTTTGTAAATTATACTTTTTTTCGTTTCATAATGTAAAAAATTATAATAATTTTTATATAAATTAAAGAAGTAGCTAAAGAACAAGTTATATAGGGTGGATAACAAGCCAGCGGCTCGTCGTTAAGGCTAACAAGCTAAATACCTATCATCTCTGTCTCAAAATGAGACAAAATAAGTCCAAGCCTACAAACACACACATATCTAACACACACATATCTAGATTCATTTTTAATATCGGATTTATTTTGAGAGAGAGGGAGTAGCTCGGTTCAACTCACAAGATGTCTCGTTAACGCATTTATACCACATTTATAATTTTTAATTTATAATTTTATCATATATAAACTTAGTTTATTAGTAGATAATTCATTAAACATAAATAGTTTGGATGGAATTAAAATACTAATCGCTAGTTAAGAAGTACTAGGTACGAGAAGATATGATGATCTCTTGTACTAACGAGCTAAAGGTCTAGCTTGGCTTGACTAGTTAAGACTATGAGTTCGAGTCGATTCGAGACGAACTCGCTACGAGCCGATCCAAGTGGCGAGCTTCGAGCTTTTGTCCACCCCTAGTATCATAATATAGAAGGTGATAGATTGAGGGACAAGAGTTTACAGGTGAGAAAATATAATAATACACGAGTTGATAGATGGAAAATAAAGTATTATCTTATAATCACAAAACTCCTTATATTATTGGACAGATTAGAAGGTCAAAACCTCTCATATGAGACAGAGATAGTACCAATGTTTCACACAAATGAATTACTTTGAGTAAATTTTACAAATTACAGACAGTTTGAGAAAATTATCGTAAAACTGCATATTTAAGCTGATTTATCACAAAACTATAGATTAAATAATATATTTATCACAAAACTACAAGTTTAATAATAAAATTATCACAATATACATATTTTGGGGTTTAAATCCTTAGCATTAATGTTATATTTGATTTGTAAATGTCCAAGTTTTATGATTAAATTGATATTAAATCTATAGTTTTGTGATATTTCACTTTAATTTTATAGTTCTATGATAAATTTAGCGTTAAATCCCTATTTTTTTGATAAATCATGTCAAATATGTAGTTTTATGATAATTTTATTAAAGTATACGTAGTTTTGTGAAATTTGCTTAATTATTTTTATTAAAAAAATTTCGAACACTACCATTTAATTTAATTAGTCCGGGGTTATCAAAAGTAAAAAAGAGTTAGAGACAGTCTGGTTTTTCCGTAAAAAAAAGTCTGGTTTGGTGGTTAGCTTTGCAGCTCAATAAGAGGGTGGCATGCCTCATAAAATGGGTAAGTGCGGCAAACTTTGGCTAATAAAAAAATGTATGATAAGTGAGCCAACAAGGTAAAATTGTGGCTTGTTTGAATTAGAGTACTTAACTACACGCATGAGAGCTCCTCTAAAACACAGAAATGTTATAACATATTCAAATAAACTGTTCAAATTGACATGGCAAATTTTTACCATGAACCAAACATCACACTCTTAATAAATGTGTCATATCAGTGTTTATAGAATATTTGTAAGAAAACTTTTGTATAGGTGTACCTTCTCGCTTCCTGAATACTTGTCATTAGATATTGTTCGTCTAAAAAATTTTACCTACTTCATAGAAAAAGAATACTTAGAGATAGCCATGTTACGCAAGTAAGTTATATCATAAATACAACCATACAACTTACATTCAGAGTAATACTAGTATAATGTATATGGAGCGTCCAATCTTATTTGTCGTGTGATCTTACAATATCGTCCTCCTCTGTTGAGTAGCTTGCCACAATGCTCTCTTTGGCCTATTGCTAACATGGAGGGCTCAATATTATCTCTCTTAAGTAGATGAACATACCTTAGGTACGATGCTTAAGATTATTATATTCTCGATCTCTCCATCCAAGATGCATATAGCCATAAAGATTAAGGTAAGAAAATAGTCTAAATCCTCATAAAGATGAAATAACAAAGATCACCAAGGGACCCTCCCAGGGAGAGATAAAAACAAGAATAAGATACCTATGAGATAAAATAAGCAAACCATGCACTAATTGGAAACATATCAAGCACGATTTACCAGTAAAAGGCACATTAAGCATGAAGCCTATTAGTAGCCCGGCATCCAAAGTGAATAAAATAGTATTTGACTAACAATACCTTCGTCCTCTCCTGATGTTGCATCGTAGATCCTCCTGATATCGCGCATCGTAGACTAAAAACAAAGCCGGCTGATACACATGAATAAGAACAACCTTACTTAATACTCTGTTGTTGATTGACAAACACTTCTGCCGAAAGACATGTTTTACTCAATTATGTGAAAAATATAAATAGAAAATGTATTAATATCTCAAAAATTGAATCACCTATTACATATCCCTTGGGGTCTATTTACAGGTTTATAGCCCTGGCTTTACAACACTAGGGTTCTTGTATGCTAGTGAGTTTACATAACCACCCTTGTGACAGGACGTTTACAGGGTAACAGTAGTCTTTAGGCTCATCCTACCGGCCCATGGGCCCTAAAAACCTCCCTCCTAGGCTGCTTATTGGGCTTTCTCGAGCGGATGTTTTATCCTACCGAATCGGCTTAGTTATTTGGCGAACTAGCTTCGGCTAATGTTGACTGGGCTTAACCGCACCTGGTTTGCCTTCATCGTTCCTTGCCTAGCTTCAGCATTCAGTAAAACTATTTCAGCAGGTTCGACCGAAAATTCTCATGACATGCCTCCAACATACTCATTGTACACTGCTCTCTTTAATTTCAAATGTACTCGTTTTGAGTGTCAAAAAAACTTGTTTTCATGTGGCTATTACACATTTTTATCGATATCTTGTTTCTATATGAGAGTGATAGCATTCAGGTAGCAACAATCAAAGACGAAGTAAAATAAGAGATACGTGCATCAAAGCCTGTAGCAACTTATATATAAAAAAATCAGAACTCAAAAATGATTTATATTTAAAATCTGACAATATCAATGTAACAGTATTTATTTATGGGAGTATTATCATGTGAGTGTAGATTAGCAGCTCAAGGCAACGGAGTGCCTAGCCATGTGTGTATATAATCACCGGAGGAATGAATCCGGGAAAGAATACAAGAATGGAAGGTGATGAGGGACTTGCTATACAATCCCACATACCATATACACCAAATCAATCAAAGATGCATTTTATCTTTAACACTCCCCTCCCCCTAGTCAAAGCGTTAGGTGGCCCAACGCAGAGACTGGAGCAAAAATCCTAGAACAGCTGAACCGGTAGACCCTTGGTCATGATGTCAGCAAACTGATGTGATGAAGGCACATGAAGAACGCGGACTTGTCCGAGGGCAACCTTTTCGCGGACAAAGTGGATGTCGATCTCAATATGCTTCATCCGCTTGTGTTGCACAGGGTTGGCGGAGAGGTAGATGGCGCTGACATTGTCGCAAAAGACGATGGTGGCGAAGGAGAGAGGAGCGTGAAGCTCCTCAAGTAGTTGATAGAGCCAACAACACTTGGCCACAACATGAGCGACTGCACGACACTCAACCTCAGCGCTGGAGCGAGACACCATGGCTTGCCTCTTGGAGGACCAAGAGACAACGTTGTCGCCAAGGAAAACACAGTATCCGAAGGTCGAACGCCGAGAATCTAGGCAGCCGTCCTAGTCGGCATCGGTGTAGGCGGTGAGTGTCGTTGTTGGAGTGGCGTGGAGAGTCAGGCCGAAGTCGAGAGTCCCCTTGACGTAGCACAAGATGCGCTTAATTGAGGCCATGTGAGAGTCGCGAGGAGCATGCATATGTAGGCACACCTGCTACAGGACATAGGCAAGGTCGGGCCGTGTGAGGGTGAGATATTGGAGGCCACCTGCGAGGGTACGATACTCGGTGGCATCAGGGAGAAGCTTGCTGTCGGAAACAGAGAGCTTGGCCTTGGCGTCCACTAGGGCGGCAGTGGAGTGACACTCCGCCATCCCAGCACGCTGGAGCAGGTCAACAGCATACTGGCGTTGAGAGAGGTGAAGGCCGGATGGTGTACGCCGAATGGAGACACCAAGGAAGAAGTGTAGGTCCCCGAGATCTGTCATGGTGAATTCAGCATGAAGACGCGTCATTATAGCGTGAAGGAGATGGGTGGAGGAGGCCGTCAAGATGATCTCGTCGACATAGAGGAGAAGGTAGGCCACATCTGCCCCATCATGGTAGACAAAAAGAGACAAATTCGATGCTGAGGAGGTGAAGCCAAGGGAGCGAGCGTGAGCGGCAAAGCGCTGGAACCACGCTCGCGGGGCTTGCTTGAGGCCATAGAGTGACATGTCGAGGTGGCAAACATGGTCAGGGCGGGCGGGGTCGAAGAAGCCAGCGGTTGTTGACAGTAAACAGTCTCATCAAGTATGCCGTGGAGGAAGGCATTCTTCACATCGAGCTGATTAACTGGCCATGAGCATGAGTTGGCAAGGCTGAGGATGACGCAGATGGTGGCATGCTTGACCACTGGGTTGAAAGTTTCATCGTAGTCGATGCCGAGTTGTTGGAGTAGCCAAGAACGACCCAGCGTGTCTTGTGGCGAGCAAGGGAGCCATCAGCATGAAACTTGTGCTTGTAGACCCACTTGCCAGAGACGATGTTGGTGCCAGATTGATGAGGTATGAGAGTCCATGTGTTGTTGTGGATGAGGGACTTGTACTCGTCACACATGGCACAATGCTAGTGTGGGTCTTGGAGAGCAGAGTGGTATGTCTTGGGCAGAGAAGAAGCCACTGCGGAGAGGAGATTAAGCCTGTCGATAGGTTTAATCACCCCGGTCTTGGCTCGGGTCTGCATGTGATGAGGCCTGGGAGCAGGACGAGGAGCCAGCCTGGTTGGTGAAGAAAGCTGAAAGGCTGATGGAGAGTCAGCAGTCGGCCAAGTGGAAGGGGCACCCGACCCATCAGCGCCAGCAGTCGGCCGAGATGGGGAGGCCGGCCCGGTGGAGGAGGCAAGCTCTCCGAACTCGATGGGCCATCGCCTACAGACCATGGAAGGCCCAGTGGGATGAGCCGACGGATTGGTCGGGGAGACGGGCCGTCATGGAGAGGTCACCTAAGTGCCAGCGAACTAGTGGGGTAGACGGGCCGTCGTGGAGAGGCCGACCCGGTAGCACCAAGAGCCAACCGAGTTGGCGAGACAGGCCGCCAGGTCGACGTGGGGTGGTGAGCAATAGAGCGAGCACTCGTGAACGGAGGTTCACGACCTTGTGGAATAGGAACGACACCTAACTCGCCATCTCCGTCCAACATGAGGAAGTCCAGAGAGACGTCCGTCAAAGCTATTGCATCAAATAAAAATGAAAAAGTAGTCTCATTGAATAAAACATGTCATGAGGTAATGACCCTTTGAGTGGTTGTGTCAAGACATCGGTACCCTTTTTGCGAACTAGGATAACCCAGGAAAACACAAGGAGTGGACTGGGGAGCGAGCTTGTGGGGAGCAGTGGCAGATAGGTTAGGGTAGCAAAGGCAACCGAAAACCCGTAAATGTGAGAGAGAGGGAGGGGTGCCTTGAAGCCGCTCAAAAGGTGTGTGGAAGTGGAGGGGTTGAGAAGGGTGACGATTGATGAGATAGGTTGTTGTAGAGAGGGCCTTGGCCCAATAAGAAGAACTGGGCATGTGGGCTTGAAAGAGAAGACAACGGATAATATCATTAGTGGTACGAATCGAACACTCAGCTTTGCCATTCTGTTGGGACGTGTATGGACAAGTGGTGTGTAGAAATATACCATGACTTTGGAGAAAGGAGGTGACGACAGAGTTGAGGAACTCACGACCGTTGTCTGTCTGAAAGCATTTTTGAGGGAGCTGGAACTGTCTGTGTATGTAGGAGACAGAGTGTCGAAAGATGCAAAAAAACATCAGATTTATGATGCAATGGAAAAGTCCAGTGATAACGAGAGAAATCATCAGCAATAATAAGGTAGTACCGGAAGCCAGAGTTACTCAAAATAGGTGAAGTCCACAAATCACAATGTAAAAGCTGAAATGGAGTTGTAGTGATTGAACTAGAACGAGTAAAAGAAAGGCGGACATGTTTCCCTAAGTGGCAGGCATGTCATGAATCGGTACTAGCTTTATTACAAGAGATGATAGATGTTTTCTGGAAGTGGTGGAGGACGTCACGGTTGTGGTGACCTAAGCGACGGTGCCAAAGATCAACGGGAGTGGAGGTAGCAAGGAAGGTACTTGGGTGACTCATGTGGTGATAGAAAGCCAAAGCGGGAATGGTGTAGAGGTCCCTAGTGCTATTGAAGCGTAGAGGCACAGTCCCCGAGCGTTGATCCTTGATAGAAAAAACATCGGAATCAAATTCAAGAGTGCAACAAGGGTTATCACGAGTGAATTGACGAACATAATGAAGGTTTTTAATAAGAGAGGGAACTACAAGGACATCATTAATGGCATAGTAGTCAAGAAAGGTTTGGCCTATGCGGGTGACAGGAATGGAGGTGCCGTTACCAATGGTGACCATAGTGGGAAGGTTAGGAGAGAGGAGGGAATAGAGAATACCATCCGAGGAGGCCATGTGAGAGGTGGCAGCAATGTCGACAACCCAGCCACTATTTATATGATCCTTGCAAAGACATGTTATTCATAGCTGCAATGAGACCTGACTAATCCCATGTGGGCTGGCCAAAATTGTCGATGCTGGACGAAGCGTAGTTGGCTTGGCCTCCGAAGTTGGGTCGTGGTCCATGAAGACCATGAGAACCATGTGGACGCCAGGGAGTTGGCGAGGCCCAAGATGGAGACTGTGGCCCGACACACGAAGAGGGAGGGACAGTCCACGGCCCAGCCATCCAAGGAGGCAAGTACATCAATGGCCCGGGGGTGAGGGGATGGGAGCCAGGAGTCCCAGATCCACCGTCGCCAGTGCTAGGATTCTTAGCGCCCCCGCCAACGCCGCCACCGCCGTTTCCTTTCCCCTTGCCCTCGACGCGGCCCTTTTTATTGGAACGATCACCGAAGGAAGAGCCGCGACCGCCATCGACGGCTTGGGTGGTCAATCTAGTGGTGTGGAGGGCAGTGTCGATGACGGCGCCTCCATCGCCGTCGCTGCTAGTGGGTGGGTGCATCTCGGCAAGGAGAAGGTAGGCACGGGCGTTGGCAAAGGTGGGGAAGGGTACCGAGGCCGCTTGGGGAAGAAGAGCCGCTTGGGTGGAGAAGCGCGGACTGAGGCCGCGAAGCATGTTGAGGATGAGGGTCCGATCGTGACGGGCTTGCCGACGTCGCATAGGCCGTCGGGAAGAGTCTTGAGTTTGCGGCAGTAGTCCGTGATGGAGAGGCTCCCTTGAATGATACTCCGGAACTCAGTCTCGAGGTAGATCGCATGAGTCTCGATGTTGTTGCAGAAGATCGACTTGGCTTGAAGCCAGAGCTCTCGGGCGGTTTGCTTGGGCTCCATGATGATGTCAAGGACATCGCTGGAGATGGAGCAGTACAAGGTAGTGAGGACAGCGAAGTCGTCTTGCACCCGAATGACGGGATGGGCGTCGGCGGGTGCTGCGCCGAGTACGTGAGGAAGAAGACTGAATTTGCCAAGTAAGGCGGTGAAGAAGGTGTGCCATCTGGTGAAATTCGGCGTCTTGAGGTCGAGGACGACGGGTACATGCGTCTTGACGCTTGCGGTGCTGAGGAAGGCGGCGATCGAAGTGGCTGCCGGCTGGGGCAAGACGATGGCTCCATTTGTGGTAGCGGCCGCGGTGGCTGCGGCTCCCATGTCGTCGACGGGTTGAGACATCACCAGTGGGAGCTGCAAACAAGACGAGTTGAGACATTATCAGTGGGAGCTGCAAATAGAAATCACCGGAGAAGAATAAAGAAAAAGATGCAGCGGAAGCAGGAACAAGGTTAGTATTGCTCTGATACCGTATTATCGTGTGAGTGTAGATTAGCAGTTCAAGGCAACAGAGTGCCTGGCCATGTGTATATATAATCACCGGAGGAATGAATCTAGGAGAGACTACAAGAATGGCAGGTGATGAGGGAGTTGCTATACAATCCCACATATCATATACACTTGCTATACAATCCCACGTACCATATACACCAAATCAATCAAAGATACATTCTATCTTTAACAGGGAGAACGATTTTCTTTCTCAAGTTCTTGACAATATAATTTACAAGGGAACTCCAAATCGGGCGCCCGATTCCCTCCAAAAAAAATCATACGGTCAAATGTTTCAGTTGACCATCGGGTGAAACATTAAGTTATACATGGTGAAACAAAAAAATCAGTCACTGAAACATTAATTTTTTTTGTGAAACACAGTGAAAACACACGTTGAAACATGTCGCTGCCACGTATGGAACAATGAGTTTTAACAATATGAAACATATGTATTTCTTTCATTAGAATATAGTCATGTGATATCTTGTTGTAAACATTTAATTAGAACAAATACAATGGTATGGACGAAACGTAGATCGGATAAATAGTTTAGGAGAAAAATTATTTTGAAGATATAAAGTAGAGAAAGAGAAAGTAGTACAATAGATGAAAGAATAAAAAAGAAGATAACTACGTAAATTTTTTTGAAGCACATTAAAAACACACACTGAAACATATTGTTATAACATATGAACACTAAGTTTTAATGGTTTGAAACATATGTTTTTCTTTTATCAGAACATAATCATGCGATATCTTATTATAAAGATTTAATTACAACAAATATAATGGGTATAATTAGATTATAAATTGGATAAGTAGTTTAGAAAAAAAAATATTTTAAAGATTGATATATACATATATGAATGGATGATGGATGGAGTAGGAAAAACAGTACGATTGAAGTGCTGGATGGATCGGTATACCGATTTGAAGCATTCTCCTATATTTAATACGACTTTTTTTCTCAATTTCTCGACAATATAATTTTATTAAGCCGGCTGATTTGAATGGGGCAAACAGAAAATCGTTCGTATGATTGAGAGTTTTGATTTGTTCTGAATAACATGGGGTTCTGAAGTATATAATTGATACTGGAGTAGTTACCAATTTCCATTTGCTGCATGTCGTATTCATATGAACTCTTCCTTTTCAGGGCTCCTTCGTTTTGGAGGAATAATAAAGAATTTGGATTCCTAAAGATTAATTCCTAATAAAGAATTTGGATTCCTAAAGATTAATTCCTATGAGTATCATTCAGTTTGTAGAATTGAAGTATAAATGATAAACTGGCTATGGTGTCTAATCAATTATACATATGGACTTAATAGTGGAAATGTGGAATGCGAGTAGTCTCACTCTCACTGGTGTTGACTACTGATGAAGTGGCTGAGATGGCTTTTGGAGACCACCTACAGTGATGTGTGAATGTGTGATGACCTCGACATAGAACCAATGTTCTCGATGTGCCGGGAGTAATGGACAGATAGGTTAGGCACCAGCAAAGCTGATGCGATGATGCAGGCAAGGCACACCACAGTGCTTTCACCAGATACTCCATTCTTCCTGACCTCGGTTAAAACAAGGCAGCCAATTTCTGATTCACACCGAAGGCAACCCTAGACATCGTACTTCTGCCTCCCAGCCATTCTTGCCAGACAGCTTGCTTTTCTTGTGAAGAGCTCGAGTGCTTTCTACTAGAGCCACTACAGCTATGGCAGTAGTACACTATAACAATCTAATGCTAAAACATGCAAATGTTAACCTAACACAATCTCTAATGAGACCTCTAATTTCCTACTGAATTCTAGCAGTACGACGAGACTAAAATAGAGAAAAGGAGAAAAAAGTTCAGGTACGATACAGCAGACTAGTGATACGGCCGGGAAAAAAATGTACAACCACCGTGGAGGTGCTAGGCTAGAACGACGCGACGGCCGGCACGGCGGCCGCCACGATGACGGGGGTCTCCTTCTTGCGGCGCATCTCGAGCACCTTGCGGTGGGAGTTGGAGTGCAGGCTGCTGACGAAGGTCGGGCTGCAGGCCGGCCGGTACTCCGGGAGGAGGCGGCCCGATTTGTAGCGGACGCCGCAGGCGTTGCAGAGAGTCTTGGCGCCCTCGGGGCCGGCGCGCCACTGGGGCGTCTTCTGGACGCCGCAGTGGCTGCAGCGGCGGTCGCCCGGGGCGGGAAGGGCGGCGCCACCGCCGGCGGCGGCGGCGGCGAGGTGCGGCGGCTGCTGGTGCTTCGGCTTGCGCCCGCGCTTCTTGGGCTTCTGCTTGCCGTTCTTGCCGTGCTTGGACTTCTTGGAGCGCGGCTGCTCGTCGAGCAGGTCGGAGGCGACTAACGTGGGGAAGTCCACGTACTGGAGGAACGGCGAGAAGGATGCCGACGACGAGCAAGACGAGGTTGTCGCGGTGGACGACGACGACGTCGAGTCGGACAGGGGCGCGCCGGAGAGCGACCACACGGAGGCACGCGACCGCTTGCTCCGCCTCGACTTCACCGGCACCAGCGCCTCCGTCGACAGCGCGCAAATGGTCGGGGTGCGCACAGGGACCAACGGCGACACCGCGCCGTCGTGCGGCCGCCGGTGCTGCGGCTTGCTGCATGCTGCCAACGTCGCCGCCGCGGGGAGCTGCGGCAGCGGGAGCTCGGCGAGCGAGTCATCCATGATACGGGACACCCACTCCAGCTCCTCCACGTCATGCGCCTGCACACACAAACAAACACATAATCAGCAAACGACGGCATGGAGACTGCAAAAGTCGACGCGTTTCATGCGAAACGGGGGAGCCAAACGTCGTCATGCTCTTACCGGCAGGTCCATCACCGGCGGCAGCAAAGGCATGGGTTCATACGACACCACCGACGAGCCATGGGAGTCACTAGACCTCTCCTTCTCCACGGCGGCCACCGGCGCCGCCGCCTCACCTTGCTCGCCGCCGTCCCTGTCCACCTCGCAGAGCTCCTCAAGGTCCAGCAAGTCCTCCACCGAGAACCCGTCCCCCATCACCCCTGCTCCCCTCTCCACCGCCCCCCACGCCGCCACCGGCCCGGCGGCCGCCGCCGCGGCCATCTCCTCGGCCGCCTCGTACGGCCTAAGGCTACTCCTCAGCGCGGACATCCTCCCGTCCTTCTCCACCTGCAACCGCACCAAGAAAGCAGAGCAAAAACACACGAAACTCTCGTCAGTTTCAAGAACCACCCTAAAACCGTCGCGAACGACTCAGCCACGCAGAGAGAGCCTCACCAGCGAGCCATGGTGGTGGTGGTGCGCGAACGACGACATAGCGGCGGCGGCGTGGGAGGAGAGGCGGGAGGAAAGCGCAGGCGAGGAGGAGGCGTGGAGGAAGTGGGAAGCAGGGGAAAAGGCAGAGGGGTGGAAGAGATGAGCGCCTGGTGGGTCATTGAATGGCTGCAAAAGTCCGTGTGCGCAACAAATGCACTGTTCGTTAATTTCTCCGTCGCCCCTCCATCTCCTCCGTTTTTACGCCCAACTCCACAAACTTTTTTTTACTATAGCACTTTACTCCAAGTACAGTACTGAAATTGACTTCGCTTAATTATTTTATCACTGGGAGAGCCACTAATTTGAAACATGTATGTGATGGCTTGCATGCACCCTTTGCCGTTCATTTGGGGGCTTCTTTTTGAAAATAAACGGGGCGAAAATGGGCGACTCTGGAACAGATTCACTCACTGTGTGGAGGGAAGCATTATTCGACGCCCATGTTTTTCTTTTTGCGATTATTTTGAATAATCGGGAGGAGGCAGAGATAACCGGGGCGGGGTAGTGGAGGTGGGGAGTGTGATTAGTGGCGGGCACTCGGGGCGTGGGGAGGATGACACGTGGTGGGCCCAGGCATCCCGCAGATCCTTCCCTCCAAATGGAGGCAACGCTGCTTCTCCCGAAATCCGGATTCGGAAAGTCCGAACTCCGCTATGCTTTAGGCGGGCAACTAGCACTGACCGAAGTTCAAGTTCAAGAAATGGCCGTGGGCTCGTCGTGTTCGCCGTTGCCGTTCTGGCGCCAGCAGCTCCCGTAGCGTAGCGTGCAGCAAAAGCAACCAATTTTTGGCATGTCAAAGATTGCTACTCCAGATTTGGCCGGCAATCGGCATTAGTTCTGTCAGGCTGCCGGCAGAAATTGAGATATCAGTAGTTCTGAAGTGGTTGATTGTTCATCAATTCGTTTTGGATGAGGTTATCGTCACCTCACGATTTGACGGTTATCATGAAAACTATATAATTATCGTGAGATATACCGTAGTATCAACAACCCAAAAAAGCTATCACATATAATAACCATGATAACTGTACGATAACCATATAATTTGTAAATCCTGGTCTAACAGTAAGATTTAATGAGGATTCATAGTTCAGTGAAATTTTTAAGATCCACAAGTTCAGTCACATCATTCTATCAAAATAGAGAATAGAAAAAATTGACAAGTTAACATACCTTGACAATTTAATAAGCAGTGTGTTTTGTTAGAAAAATATGATATAGAAAAGTTGCTTTTAAAATCTTATTAATTTATTTTAAATTTTAAAATAATTAATATTTAATTAATTATGTATTAATGAGTTTATGTATCTTTTTAATTTTCTCTATTTCCCATTCGAATACATCCTTGTTATGAAAACAAAAGGCCATCCGGCTATGCCATCACCAAATATTAATTATGTTATTTGCTGTTACTTAATTTCGGTCCCAGAAATGTTAGGTACCTTTTGCGAATACGCAGGAGGGTCGTGTATCTCTATGTTAAATTGTGTTCGGTATATGACTTTTTTTAACTTATTTTTTTTCACGCGCACGTTTTTTAAACGGTTAAACAGTGTTTTTTTTGCAAAAAAAAATTCTATACGAAGTTGTTTTAAAATTTATATTGATCTATTTTTTTAAAAAAATAACTAATACTTTAATTAATCATGTGTTAATGGATCTTTTTGTTTTACGTGTAGAAAAGATTTGTTTCTATCTCAGAGTTACCGAACACACACTAAGGAGAAAAAGTTTAAATATTATCTCGGTGATAGAGTGACGGCCCATAGCGTTTACAAAAGCATTAGGTTGTTATCCCGCGATATGAAATGAAAGAGACAATAACAGATTACCCACCTCATACTAGTACTAGTAGAAAGTAGCTGCAGGTGGAAATGAGCTCGAACTTATCACCGAAAAGGCCGTTTACTACTGTACCATCGAAATTATTTTTCCCCTTGTGATGTGGCTACGAAAGAGCAGGTGAAGTGGGCAGCAAAGAAGGCCTTGACAAATTTTCCCTCGCGAGTCTCACCTGTTCTCTCCTCCCAACCGCGATTAACAAACAAACCTTGGCCCACGCCAAAAGAGAGACCGTCAGACAGCGCGCTGCCAGTTATCCTCGGAATGGTAAAACCGAGCCGAGAAATACCCAAAAAGAACTCAAAATTTTTACTCTACGTAGAGCTCAATACAGCCCACATGTTGACGCCCAACTGGTGGAAACTGGAATCGCCAAATTTGACCGTCGGCCTCATGGCGAAGTTACCGAAACGCCACCCCCGCCGTGACAAAAGTCCAGCGCCGCCCCACGTTCGCTACGAGGAAAGGGGCCAAACCGCGGTTGCCGCCTTGCCGGTCTCCCTGAGGCGCAGTTTCGGTAGGAGGCCGGCCGCCGCCTCGCGTGCTCGGAGGCGACCTCGTCCTCGCCCGGTAAACGCGGCCGGCGTCCGCCTCTCGCTCGAGCAAGGCAAAGATACACACACGACGGCGCACGCGCGAGACGGCTCGTCGATACTACTACTGTCTCGGCTCCTGACCGGTTGGGTCCCGCGCGTGTTGGAGCCCACACGTCGGTGGCGGTGCGCACAACGGGGAGCCACGTTTGGAAACGATAGCGAATACGTCGCCCCCGTGCCGCGTCTGCGTCCAACGTGGCGGGCTGTATGCGATTGCCCGTTTCACTCTGCATCAGCGCGTCGGTTTGGATTTCGGGAGCGCGGTCGCGTTCGAAATTTGAAACCTGCCCGGCTGACTCTTGGCCTCTTCGGCCGTCCTGCGACGGAGTCACGCGAAACAGGGGCCTGTTTGAGTCAAACTCGTCCAAAAAATTTAAGCGGTCACCGATTTGAGCGTAGCAACGTTTGGCTATTCCCGGATTTAAAACTTGATGTTTTTTTCTCCCGCTTCGTCGTCATCCAAGCAGTCCCCCCGCTCCACATGTGACATGTCATGCCCGGCAAGACACGCAAGTGGAGCTACACTGACACATTGTAACACGCCGACTCGGCCGCGTGGACGATGACAAGTCGCCGACGGAGACGCCGAGGACGGAGGACGGGGTCTTCGCCGCTTCTAGCCTTCTACTCGCAACCATGCTAGGCATACCATGCGCATGCGGTCGCCGTCGAGAGCGGCTTGCGGAAAACAACAATATTCAGACCACTAATTTAACACGTACTCCTGTTGCTCAGTTACTGTATAGGAGTATATGTAGGCAGATATGCGAAGTCAATGATATCTCTAACCGAAAGGTCAACGGATCACGCATGCATGGGCTGAATTGATACATGCCTCGTCTAGTCGGAGTATATATTGTTTGCGGAAGGTCCATTTGCGCAAACAAATTAATAAGTTGAATGCTTATCCATGGAGTATTGTAACGTGCATAAAGTTCTAAAAAATTATAGTAACATGCATAATGTCGGTCAACTGTGTTTGGCTTGTACTCCTTCATCCAAAAAAAAAGTCTATCTATATGGGATGTGACACCACCTGAGACAATAAATTTAGACAATCTTATGTTCAAATTTGTTGTTTTAGGTAATATCACATCCTCACTTAGTTTGTTTTTTCAAACAGAGAATACTTCCAAAAGCTATTTTTTTAATAATACCCTTTTCGTTTCATATTATAAGTCGTTTGACTTTTTTTAGTCAAATTTCTTTAAGTTTGATTAAATCTATAACAAAATATAGTAATATTTTCAATAGAAAGCAAACATTGTATCAAAATATATTCAATGTTAAATTTAATAAAACTAATTTGATGTCGTGGATGTTGCTAATTGTTTTTATAAACTTGGTCAAAGAACTTTGACTAAGAAAAAAGTCAAATGACTTATAATATAAAACGGAGGGAGTAAAATTTATCTTGACCTTTATTTCAAAGAAGTAACAATTAGTTATTATAGAAGTTGAAAGTCGGATGACTGCATATTACAAAATCACACGTTGGTTAAAGAATTACTTAAAGTACCATCTAAAAATAGAGATTAACACATTAATAATTGTGAGAATTTGCATAGATGTTATTTGTGACCATCAGCTTACAAATTATACATAGTACTTGTCTTCCATAAACCATAACACATACTATCCAAAATCAGCACAATTTTTATTAATCGAAGACGCATACCACGCTCACACATCCACGAGTGCTTCCTATAACACACGTTCAAAGAAAGGAGAGGAATATTCCCAACCTCGCTAATTTTCTATTGATATCACACTCAAGTATGTAATATTTATGGGTACCATGATTTGAATCCTAGTAGGTGGAGTCTCGCACCCACGACTACACCACCGCAATACTAGTGTTTCCCCAATTTAGTTATCACATTTTAAAATTGTTTACGCTGGATGAGAAATCAAATTCTATTTCTTGTAAACTATCTTAGGGCCATGTTGGACATGTGACAAATTTGAACGGTAAAACTTAATTTTGAGTTGTTTTACTTTTCTTCATTGTTTTAATCATTTAGTCTTGATATTGGTAACGCTAAAAATAAGAGTATAAAAGACTTAACCTAAAAATATTTTTTTAATTAAGTCACATGTTTTGAATTAAAGTTGCAGCCAAAAGATATATTTGGCAAATAAACACTTAACCATTAGATAAAAATCCATACACTTGGAATCATCCCCTATTCCTTGCATGACCAATTAGATTGACATAGTAGCTTCCCTCTGTCCCCGTGGGTCACGGTAAAGTTGATGGTGTGTATCAAATCTATGCCATTACCTATTGGAGTCATTTCAAAGTTATGTTGGAGGGGAATGCATGTAATCCTCTACTTTTGGCATTGTCTCTCTCCTCTATATCTGGTGTGTAGGGGTTGTATAATAAGTCCCTTAATCACCTTTCATTCTTTGTAAGTTTTCCGGATGTTTCTAAGCCTGGCTATTTCATTGAAATCAGCCCGCACTGATTTGTGTGTGAGCTGAGCCAATCTCCCTCTCTTTCACTACGTTCATAAGGTATTAGAGCGGGATTGATCCCGTAAGCTTCCTTCTCGCCTTCGTCTTCTCTTGCTCCGATGGAGAATTATTTCATTCAACTTCCCGTGGGAGGCACCACTCATCCTCTCCTTCTTCCCAAGATGTCATGGCCAACCTCGTCATGGTGCTCGCAATCGTCCGTGTTGCGTCGTCGCCACAAACAAGAGGATGTCCTCGCACACCCTAGCCAACACGCAAGCGGCCTAAGTTGCCATCATGGCATCAACACATGCACAAGCACCAGGCATCTCCTCAACCATGGTGGTGGTCCCAGCCGCCCGTCCTGAATGTTTTCGTCGATGTAACAAATGCACCCTCTCCTTGACGGTCGACACCCTCACCATCCCAACATAAAGACACATGTGCCCGTTGTCCTTGGCATGATGAGTTCAAACTACACCAAGTGAAGGATATTCTTTGTTGCCTTCCTAGGAAAGTTTGGTACGCTAGGTCATGTGCTTGACCCTCATCCTCCTGTCGATGCCGCCAACACCTAGGTGTAGGACTTTCTCACCGTACTCTACTGCTTCATCTTCCTTGACGTCCTTGACATCAACATGGAGCCAACACAGACGACCCGCGATCTATGGATTGCCACTAAGAACGTCTTCTATGACAATCGTGAAACCAACCACAACCGATTGATTGAAAAAACCATCATTTGGGACATCTTGTTTTTGCGGTTGTCGCAGAAGATGTTCTTGATAGCGACCCTCAGATCATGAATGCCTGTGTTGGCTCCATGGTGTTGTCAAGGATGTTGTGGAAGATGGAGTAGTAGAGAAGACAATGAGGACGTCTAAGTCCTCTTGCACCAATGCGCCGGTTGCATCTACCGGAGGAGGAAGATCGAATACATGATGTACCAGGCAAAACTTTTCGAGGAAAGCGGCGAAGAATTCCCTTCACTTGGTGTAGTTTGGGCTCATGTTGAGGAAGACAAGCAATTGTCTCTTGACGTTGGGGATGCTGAGGGTGCTAGCCGTCTAGGTAAAGGGGGTAGGTGTCACACCGGCTAACACGATCGGCATGGCGGATGGACCATCACCATGGTGACGAGATGCATGGCGCTTGCGCCTAGGTTGATGCCGTGATGGCATCTTGGGTTGCATGCATGTTGGCTAGGGCACCGAGGAAATCCTCTTGTTTGTCGGTGATGACTGTAGCATGAGCGGTTGCAAACGCTATGATGAGGTTGGCGTAGTGTCTTGGGAAGGAGGAGTGGCGTCGCCATCAGGGTTTCACTTACCGCCGGGGACCCAGTTACCGCCACCCGGCGGTAGGGCGGTTACCGTGCGGTAACCGCGGTAACCGCCAAAAACCGCGATAAATTTAACTTTCAAATTTTGAATTCAAAATTTGGGAAAACCGCGGTAAGAACCGCGGTAACCGCGCGGTATGGAGCGGTAACCGCGTGGCCGCTCGATGTTTGGCCGAAAGAAGAACGAAATAAAAAAAAATAATTAAAAATTGAAGAAATTTGAATAAATATTACTCTTTTTTGAGAAATTTCTTCACCATAATACACTACAAATCAAGCACTACCTTCACCATTTTTTTGGATTTTTTTGAATTTTTGAATTCGGTCAAAATTCATTAAACCATACCGCGCGGTACGGATTACCGTACCCCCGCGGTAAGCGCGGTAACCGCGGTAACCGCGCGGTTTACTGCGGTAAGTGAAACCCTGGTCGCCATCGATGGGAAGCTGAGCGGAAGAATTCTCCATGGGTTCGGTGGAAGATGAAAGAGAGAAAGAAACATGCGGAATCAATTTTGCTCTAATACCATGAGAACATAGAGAAGAAGATTTGCTTAGGTCATACAATCAATGCGGACCAATTTCATATAAGTAAAGTGACTTAGGAAAAACGAGGAAACATTACAAAAAATGACAGTGAGTATGAGAGTTAATATACAATCCCTGGACACTAAGGTTGTGTTTTTGAGAGTGAGTTCCCAACTCACATCTCTCGTTTTTCGTGCACACGTTTTTCAAACTGCTAAACGGTGTGTTTTTTACAAAAATTTTCTATACGAAAATTGCTTTAAAAATCATATTAATCCATTTTTCAAAAAACAAATACTTAATTAATCATAAGAAAATGCGTCACTCCGTTTTGCATACGCGTAAGGTGAATTCTCAACATCACCTCCCAAACACAACCTAAATATATAGAGGAGACAATGTCAAAAATAGAAGATTACATGCAATCTTCGACAAGAATAAATCCCATAGTCTTGCTACAAGACTAAGTTGTTTTAGATTTTACTTTTTTAATTACCTAATGAATGGCAAACTCGTTTTGTTTCTTAGTTAACTCTTGGGGAACACTCAACTTAAAATATTTTCACGCTAAAGGCCCCATTTATAAAAGGGATGATCACATATATCGATTCAGAGTTCACAAATTTAACTGGGAACTTACATCAAGACGAGAGAGACTTCCATTGGTACAGGAGCAGTGGCTATGCCAGTAGCCACTGTGGAAGAGGAATGTTGGCACAGGCCTTTCTCTGATATTTCTATCATGAGCGAGAGAGAGGTGCCGTTCAAGCGTTGGCGTGCAGTTCGGCGAGAGCCAGCAATTTAACGGGAAAGAGAAAACACGCACAAAAGAGAAAGCCACCCACTTTTTCTTTATCGAGAAAACCGAAAAACAAAAGCCGGCCGGCTTTTTTCCTCTTTGGAGCTCGTTTTCCGGGCTTCTTTTCCATCGCTTGCAAGGCACATCCTAGCTATCGATCGTGTGACGCTGTACTGGATTGCATCATCGCTCGTGAAAATTGCGATGCTGGGAAGAGTAGGTTGACGGGGAGGTCGTTCGTTCGGTGCCATCAAAATCTCGCTGTTGTTTGCCGTTCACATCAAGCAAGACACTAGTAGCAAATGGTTTTTGTGTAGGACTTAGGAGTTCCTATCGGTAGCTTTGATGACATGCACGGATGTTTCCACCCTACTGCACGTACTGTTTCTTCTCGCTACGGTCTTGTTAGTTAGGGAATCAATACCATCAATTGATCAATATGATATGGTAGCACGAGTGAGTACGTGTGGTAGTGTATACTGGAGTACTATTGAGATGTTTTGTGATACTTAATTAACTAGTGGGAGAAACCGTGTGGGACAAATAACTAATACTGACTAATAATTGTCCGATCTTTTTATAGGGGAAAATAATTTGCTCAATCTTTTAGGACTAGCAAACTTTAGTAGAACCACTAAAAAATCAGTTAGTAATTTTTTACACTATAAATTACATATATTTATTATATAGTAAATTTAATACGTACACTGTACTCTATGGACAAATCAAGACAGTAAGGAAAAAATAAAAAAGAGATAGAAACATATGGATACCACATAGGCAAGCAACAACACGTGCACAGCATGAGAAGGATTAAAAAATTCGACTGAAATCCCTCGATAAATGTGGTTGCAGTTTTCTAGCAAAACCGATAAGAGATTTCCTCAATCGTGTACATCAGCTAATGGATCGGACAACCTGTTAGGCCCGGTTGGGCTCACAGGAGGCCCGTGAGTTGGGTAGCATCGACAGGGTTTAGGGTTTAGGTCCTCAAGGGTTGGTGGAGGACTTCAGGGGACGATCACCATTTACCAATCAAGTGGGCCTTGTAAGGCTGGCCTGTGCTTGTTGCATAACTGGGCCGGGCCGTGCCGTGCTGTTGCCAACCTACGCTATTTTATAAGAACCGAGACAAAACTGAGGAACTGGACAAGAGTTAAAATAAAGTAGCGATCTTATCGAAATACTCCCCGCAAAGAAAAAGAAATAATTCTGAGTAATTACTTGAACAGTTCAAATCAAACAGCCAAATAGAAAGGGTTATCATGGTTCCAATTCTGCTGGATCAGTTCATATACCTTGCCGGAACTTGGAACCAAACCTCCGAGGCAATTTTTTTTTCTCCAGGGACAAGATTTGACCATATGAATCATGAATGTTGCCCCTCCCTCTCTCCCCCCCAAAAAAAAGATTTGAACATATGAACAATAGAACATACGATGCGCCGATGCGAGCACTATGCACAAACGCTAATTAGCGCATACACGTTGGCAGCGTAGACGTAGCCAAGACCCACGCACGTGTTAGTTTTTTTTCTTTTTTTTGTCACTCTTTTTTTTCTAATCTGAGTTGAAAATTTCAAACCTTGAGTCAAAAGTTTAAATTCTTCGCTTGAAAATTTTCAAATCTGATTTAAACGTTTTAGATATTAACTTGAAAGTTTTAAACTTTTGACTTAAAAGTTTTAAATCTAAGTTAAAAGTTTCAAATCTTGACTTAAAAATCTTAAAATCTGATTTAAAAATGTTCAACTAGAGAAGAGAAAGAGAAAGTAGATTGGATAAGATGTGTATTACTTCGTATGCATAAAAGAGAAAACCCCCACATTCTGTACAGATTGAGCACCTTTCAGCTCGGGCCAGGATCGACGAGCTTTGGGCCTTCCCAAAACCAACGTCTGGAGCGTACTTCTCCTGAGAGGCACAGCATGATGGCACCAGATTACCAGTGCTACCGACAAGACCGTGAACCCGGCTGTCCTCACCGCGCCACTACTAGACCCGCGTGCGTCTGCGGCAAGCCGGCAACCTCCTCCGAGAGTACTAGTAAAAAAGAACAGAAAAACGCGCGCTTGGCAGGAGGCCTGGTTGCCCCCGACGCTTCGACACGGGCACGGGCACGGACGGACGGACGGATCGATGTTGCAGGATGCGGATGTTTCCCGCGTGCTTAGCTTCTCGGACTCTCATCTCTCTCACGCCCTGATGGAACACGGTCAGATAATTAATCAGTTGCAACATAGTACTCTATTTTTAAGGGGAACATACTCATATCTCCTCCGGTGCCAGAAACAGGATTCGTTTTGGATTAAGTTATATCCAGCGAGTGGCCCTGTATGCTCCTTCTCGTTCGCTAAAAAACGAGGGTTCCTTATGGTCAGCCGAATTGGGCAGCTGGCAGGCTTCAAAAATATACTAGTATACCGCTTGCCGACATGACTTTGTGGAACTCGGTAGACTTTGTATGTATATCCTGAAAAGAAACTTCCAAACAAAATATAAGAGACTAATCCGGTCAGACCAAGAAAAGTACATATGCGAGAGATAATCAGGAGTACTTTCTTCGTACCGTGATAAGTTATATTTTTAGTTTCTTTCATTTGTCCAAAAACAAATTTATTTTTAAAGTAATAATTGCATTTGAGTTTATAAAAATAAAAAATAGTTATATTAAAAGTAGATAAAATGAGAAATAGTTACAAAATAGTTGCATTGATATTTGATAAAGTATAAACATTTTAGTCTTTTTTTTATATTGGTATGTATGAGATTAATGAAAAATGAATTTATTTTAAAACAGATGTAGTAGTACTAATATTTGACAAAGTTCTATAAGTTGACTCCAAATTTAACTCGCAGGGCACTCAAGATATGCATAAAAAATTCAGATCAGCACCTGATTATAGCCGTTGGTGAGTTGCTGTCGTTCAAAAGGCCAACCTTGGGGCAGGATGTTTAGGATTCCACAGATCGCAAGGTCGCACACTTGAATTAGTAGTAGCTACAGTATATATAATGAAAGTTCCTGTGTGAAATTCGGCTTCTGTACGGCCACGCATTTGAATTTAGTTTTCACGACGGTAATTTAGGAAATGCACTGGTCATTGGCTCATTGCGGCGTGTTAAATACCTGAATGTGACAAAACACCCCGTGCCCGTCATGACTTTGCTACTCAGAATTAACTGCCTGCATTCATGATCTTCAGCAAAGTACTTCAATTATGTGCAATACTCGTCAGTATCCAATGTGATGTCCAAGGTACTGTGTACAGTCCCCACATTTAATAATATCGGTTCATCTCCTTGGAAGTAACCATTCTTTAGACTCTGTTTTTTCTCGGTGGGTTGGAAACACAACTTTCTGTGTATGAAAAATGAAACAGTTCATTAACGTGTGATTAATTAAGTATTAGTTAATTTTTTAAAAAAATGGATCAATACGATTTTTTTAAACAACTTTTGTATAAAAACTTTTTGTAAAAAACACGCTGTTTAACAGTTTAAAAAACGTACGCACGAAACACGAGAAAGATAAATTGGAAACTCACTCTCAACTCTCAAGAACATAAAACATAGAGTATATATTTACCTATTCCGTGTAAGTGTCCAGAGGCTAGTGTGACTGTAAGTTAAACAGTCACACAAGCATCACTGGATTCAAAATGGATTATCTAGATGCATTCTAATGCCGTAGTGATTAACTGTTACAATTAATAAAGTTTCAATTCTACTATAACAATATATTTGGATCATTGAATAAAAAATAGAGGGTTAGATTGTGTGCGGTTGCTATTGTGCATTCGAAGTGGTAAATGCATTGGATCTCAATCCTCTGTAATTATAGCGGAATTTTAAGTTTTTAACTCTATGCTAATTTGACTTAAAAATTGGTAATGCCAATGAAACTGGATGTTCATTTGGTTTGTTGTCAAAAAATTGCCGAGGCCAAATTATTTGCCAAGAAAAAAAAGGGCTAAAACAATTTCCCAAAGTTTTGGCAACAAATGGAACAACGACACTTTACCAAATTTTCTAGAACACCGAACATTGTTACTAGCTCCGTAATCGAATAATTTGCATTGATACTATATTCCATCTCAAATTTTGACCACTCCTTCTAGGAAAAAAAACAATTGTAAACACTTTAAAATATGTTATATTATTGAAGTATGTAATGTCACAAATATAACCATACAATTTCCAGTCATCATAATCAAACCATTTGAAATTAATTTATAGTCAAAGTGAGATGTCAATAGTAGCATTTAAATTTTTTCCCCATTATCGTCTTCTTAGAGATTTCTTAATATTCCATTGTATGTGCATGGAGGTTACATACAGATATTGTGAAACAGAAATGGTATTTTCAATAGTATTTAACCAAATCAACCTTTTTCATCTCCTCTTCTCAGATGTTAGACTGGTTCTTTATTCCCTCCATATCCCTCGCCCCCGTACCAGAAAATTGAAAAACACAGACTAAGCCGACTCCGAAAGGGCAAGATAGTAAAAGAAAATGTCATTATCTAAAAAGAATTAAAAGTAGCATTGTAAAATAGACAGCTCATGTTACTATGCCGTATGGCACACTGTATTGCTCCAAAGAAACGTACATGGGCTCCACTTAACAACCCTGTATTTTCATGGAGGGCTCGCATGCAAAAACAACCACCAAAGAGAGACACAGAGTCATCGACAGCTTTATTGTTTAGTTTATTTATATGTTTTTTTAAATCGTTAATTAATAAATAAAAAATTATTTACAAGTAAAACTTTTATATACTTGTCCTTAAAAGCAAATGCTATAAAATAATCTATGATAAAAAAAATTCAAAATTTAAATTCAAAATTAAATTTTAAAATTTAAGTTTTGTTTTATAAATATAAGCATAAGCCAATAATCAATGATAGCTGAAAACAACCAGGCGAAGAGTCGAAGAGAAGACAAACGACTCAGCGCAACGGTCTCCTTGGGTTGGAGAAGACTAAAAAAATAAAAAAAAAAAGTACTACTACTCCACTGTACACCACCGTCTCTTGCACTCCTCTCGCCTCTCTCCCCCCAAATTCAACAAGATCGTCGTGGGGAGAGACGCCGCTCTCGAAGGCCCCCACCTCCATCTCCAACGTCCCCAAAACCTCCACCTCCACCTCCACCGGCAAATTCTCTCCGCTCCTTCAGAAAAATCGCGCAATAGTTCAAACACTAGGAAGGCCATGGCTGCCGCCGCGGGGCTCCGCCGCTCAACCGTCACGCCGCGGAGAAGCGCCGCCGCATGCCTGCCTTCTGGAGCCGGCCACCGCCTTCGCCCAGCCTCGGTAACTGCCTGCTCCCCCGCCGCGCGCGCTGCTATTTGCTTGAGCATTACTGGTTGGTTCGTTGCCGCTGTGCCGAGTTGTTCGGTGATGTTGATCTCTGGCGGGGTACTGTGTCGGCTGTTAGGTCTGGGTGACTGGTTCATGCAGATCTATAGTACTATTAATTAGTTTGGGGAGTTCGCGAGAAGGATGATTGGTATAGGGGGTAACCTGAGCAGGAGCTGGGGGTGGTGATGGATTTGATTTGATTAATCGGTGGCTCTCAAGTTGTATCTGATTATCGGACGTGCTAACAACTGTACTAATTACGTGCGTAATTACTTAGCATTTTAAGGGTCCACAGAAATGCTTGCCTTCTCCTCCACCCGCTGCATCAATCTCGTCAACAGCCTTACCCCGCACTCAAATTCACAGCAACAGGACGAATCCGTGCATCTCGTCCCCGTTTGTGGCTTGGCTTGTTGTTTCTTTTGGTTTTTATATGCCTTGCTTCTTGGTTGGGTCTGTCTTATAATGGTCCTCCACTGCTTGCAGATGGTGTAGGAGAAAAGAGGGATACGAGGGGGAGTGAGCGGGAGAGAGATGGGTGCGATTGGAGGCGACGAGCTGGTGCAGTGGGACAAGATGGGTGCAGCTGAGGCAGTCAATGGCGCCTGTGGAGGCGCCGGGAAGATGGATAGGATACAGGTGTTGGTGAGGCTGAGGCCGCTGAGCGAGAAGGAGGTTGCTAGGGGGGAGCCAGCGGAGTGGGAGTGCATCAATGACAGCACTGTCATGTTCCGGAGCACCTTCCCTGACCGACCCACGGCGCCAACCGCATACACGTTTGGTGAGTGCACCGTTTGCTGCGACAATTGTTGCAGATGGTCATTGCTTTAATATTCTTGTGTTGGAGAATAGTAGATAACATTTGTAATCATCGTTCCTGGAACCATCAAACATGATATTGGTTTTTAGTCTTTCACAATTGTGTACATTTGTCGTATTACAATTCATATAATTTGTCATTGACAGTTAAAAGCATTTTGATGTACACAATTTCTATGTAAGGATTTCAGATAACAATTGCTATGTAAGGTTATTTTTATAGTATAGTAGATAAGTAATGCTGTTCTCTATATGCTGGACCCTGCATGACCCTTATTAACATAAGTATCCTTTCATTGCAGATAGGGTATTTCACTCTGACTGCAATACCAAAGAAGTCTATGAGGAAGGGGTTAAGGAAATTGCCCTCTCTGTAGTTAGTGGCATTAACTGTGAGTGCAAACCACACACAAACACATATCACAATTTAAAAAATGTTAAGAGATTTGAGCTAAATCAGAGTGCATTCCCTTTTACAGCAAGCATTTTTGCATATGGACAAACCAGCAGTGGAAAGACATACACTATGACTGGAGTAACAGAATATACAGTAGCAGATATATATGATTATATTAACAAGGTAACCAAACTTCCGTCCATCTTCTGATCCCATGTGAGAGTTTGGTTGTATTTTAGTTTTCAAATGATTTTTTTTTTCAGCATGAAGAGAGAGCCTTTGTGTTGAAATTCTCCGCAATTGAAATATATAATGAAGTTATACGGGATCTTCTTAGTGCAGAAAATACCCCTCTTAGACTCTGGGATGATGCAGAGGTGAAAAAAATGGCTCCTTATTATCCTTGATAATGATAATTATTATTCTGCTATGTATTTGCTTACTACTGACTTTATTATGCTATTTATTCAACAGAAGGGCACCTATGTAGAGAATCTTACAGAGGTTGTATTAAGGGATTGGAACCATCTCAAGGGACTTATTTCTGTGTGCGAAGGTGCAATATTGATTACTTATAGCAGCATACATTATTTGTAATTAGTGAAACAGTTTATCTCACATGTGCTTATGTACTTGCAATAGCTCAAAGGAGGACAGGGGAGACCTTCTTGAATGAAAAAAGTTCCAGATCCCATCAGATACTTAGATTGGTTCGTTCTTTACTCAAATCTATGAATTACTTTGGTATAAACTGTTATCTTTGAGTTTATGTTTCATTTTGGCTGATGTGTTTGTCAATCAATTCAGACAGTCGAAAGCTCTGCTCGTGAGTTCTTAGGAAAGGACAAATCAACTACACTCGTGGCTAGTGCGGTAAGAATAACACCCGGCAAGCCTATTATGGAGTTCTTTTTATTGGAAAAATTAGGTGCATGCATTATTCATTCTCCATTTTGTCCCATGCAGAACTTTGTTGATCTGGCTGGAAGTGAGCGTGCATCTCAGGCGTTGTCGGCTGGCACAAGACTGAAAGAAGGTTGTCACATTAATAGGAGTTTGCTTGCCCTTGGCACTGTCATTAGAAAGCTGAGGTCTGATTCTCAACTCGAAACTGTGCAATTTTATTTAGTTCAATCCACATTATAGGAAAACTCAGTTATCTTATTTAGAGAATGTTTTGTTGCTTAGTGACATGAGTATGATTTTTCTAAGGAAGGTTGTAGTCATGTAGCTCCATCTAAGTTTTTATTTCATACTTGCCGCTTTAGAAAATTTTAGGAAAAATATACATGTGGAGCATGTAATATGTGCACAGAATCTGTGCAAAAGTATTGTTAAGATATTTACTATATGAAATGGCAATAAAGTTACATTTGTTTGATAACAGATAATATATTTTTGTATCATTTGCTATTTTGTGTAGTACATGTCATGTTTTGCACAATGTTTTGTGTGCTTACATATTTTTGCATGCTTTATGCATATGTATTTCCTTTTGAGAATTTTTAAAGTGTACAGTAAAGTGGGGTGTTTACAGCGATCTTTGTTTGGAATTTCTCCCAAGTGATATCAGTTATTTCTTTTCATTAATGCAGCATGGGAAGTAATGCACACATACCGTATAGAGACTCGAAGCTTACACGCATACTGCAGCCATCTTTGGGAGGTAATGCAAGAACTGCAATTATTTGTACACTGAGCCCTGCCACTAGCCACATTGAGCAATCAAGAAATACTCTGCTATTTGGGAGTTGTGCAAAGGAAGTAGTCACAAATGCTCAGGTTAATGTGGTCATGTCTGATAAAGCACTGGTTAAGCACTTGCAAAAGGAACTTGCTAGATTGGAGAGCGAGTTGCGTCATCCAGTTCAGAGTTCCAGTCTCGAAACATTATTGAAGGAAAAGGACAACCAAATCAGAAAGGTAAAGTTACTTGTCGCTTTTCTTACCTCCCTGTTCTTGCTCTTCCACGGTCCATAGCGGAATTTGCAGAAATATATTGTTTTTGTGTGCGTCTGATCTATCTTGCTTGCTGCCACTTTGCCTTGTCCATTAAGAGTATTTCCACACTATTCTACTTGACAGAAAAAGTAGTTCGTTTGCATACATCCATAAAATTTCATGTCATGTCCATTGCAGATGGAGAAAGAAATAAAAGAACTGAAGTCACAACGTGATTTGGCTCAATCCAGGTTGCAGGATTTGCTGCAATCTGTCGGCGATCATGACCCAAAGCGTCAAGTATATTCTCTTCCATGGCTTCTGAACTTTAGTTTGTTTCATCTCATTGTTCCTACAGGGTCATGTTTGTTTTGTTTATATTTTTAGGTCCAAGGAAAGCATTCAGTCAGAAGTCCTCCGTCTGTTGGAATGCCCCCAAGCACCAGCAGAGATGATAGTTCTCAGGTCTCTCATGATGATTCAGATCTTTACAAGGAAGTGCGATGTATTGAAAGCAATCGGACAGGAGGAAATGACCAGTTGGACTTATCAGCTGGTGAAAGTAGTAGCCCACAAGATTCAAATATGAATTCTGGTTTGCATGGAAATGATTCAAATGCATCAGTGAATTCTAGGAGTTCAAGGCCCCTTGCCGAAGCTCCTATTACCTTGGAGGAACATTTAGAGAATATTAGAAGGCCTTTTGTCAGTCTAGCCAAAGATCTAGGATCATCAACACGTAACTCATCAAACTCAAGAGTAATTGGTAGAAGCAGGAGCTGTAGATCACTGACAGGTTCTACTATGTTTGATGATATGGAGATGGATGATTGCACTCCACTAAACAGAAGTTTGGTGGACTTCCCAGGAAGACCTGTAGAATCTCACAGAAGAGGATCTGCACTGCACTATGATGCAGAGAGTGACACACTTTCAAGGGCAGGATCCATGAGTTCTGAGATCAGCACTTTTAAGGGTGCAACCAAGAGAAATGGGTCTGTTGCATGTGATACAGAATTTACCGGTATTGGTGAATTTGTTGCTGAACTCAAAGAGATGGCCCAGGTTCATTATCAGAAGCAGTTAGGTGACCAGGTATGAAAGTATCTAATTAGCTTCGAGGGCATTTAGCTCTGCAGTTCATTTAATTAACTTATTCAAGAAAAAATGTGGTCTTAAATATTGTAAGAAAGTGGAATACAATACGTTATGTGATGCTTGGTAGGAAAATACATGCTTATAGTATTGCTGGCTCCTGAGACTCTTTGATATCCTGGCTCCTGAGACTCTTTCATAGAATTTCAACAATTTCTCCCACTCAAAAGCCACATACCATTAGCACTCGTAACTAATAATCTAAATAAAATAGTGTTGTCTGCTGAATTATTTCTGTTTCTATGCTTCCGCAAGCCTAATCATTGGCATTTTAATCCATTTTATAGAATGCAAATGGGAAGAGCATCGGATTGGACCCGATCGAGGGTGCTTCACAGTCACCTTCTCGATGGCCTTTGGAATTCGAGAAGAAGCAGCAAGAGATCATCGAGCTTTGGCAAGCTTGCAGCATTTCCTTGGTCCACAGGACTTACTTTTTCTTGCTATTCAAGGGAGAAGCAGCTGACTCGATCTACATGGAAGTGGAACTTCGAAGGCTATCATTCCTGAGAGACACATACTCAAGGGGGAGCACCCCCAGCAATGTGATAGTAGGAAGCCTGAGTACTTCACCTGTTGCAAGGTGAGTAAACTACCAATTTCCTACTTCACTACTTTCTCCCATAACCTTTGATAAAATTAGCGCCAAACCATCAAGAGCGACTCGTAAGCCCGGTGTTCTGCTGTAATGCAGCGCCAAGAAGCTGCAGCGGGAGAGGGAGATGCTTGCCAGGCAGATGCAGAAGCGGCTGTCCACGGAGGAGAGGGAGCACACGTACACCAAATGGGGTGTCTCGCTGGACTCCAAGAGGAGGAAACTGCAGGTCGCTCGCCGCCTCTGGACCGAGACGAAAGACCTGGAGCATGTCAGGGAGAGCGCGTCCCTGGTCGCCAAGCTGATCGGGCTCCAGGAGCCAGGCCAAGTTCTCAAGGAGATGTTCGGGCTCAGTTTCGCGCCGCAGCAGCAGCCGACCCGGCGGCGATCCTCCAATGGCTGGAGATATGGGATCCCTTCGTTCGCCTGATTTGGATCGACCACACACGAGACAGGGCTGACACGACGATGCGACTGACCAAAGGATCTTTTGTTTTTCTCCTTTTTTTCCCCTTTCGATCTTGGTGTATCTGCATGTTCTGATTGTCCATAGGTTTTTAGGAAGCACAAAATTTATGGTGGCGTCCGTTTGCGCCCTTGTGTTGCCGGCCTCGTGCATGTTTCTGCCCAGCCGCCGCCGGTCTTTTATTGCTGACATTATATCGCCGGAGAGCCAAACGGTGTTGTGTTGTATAACGTGTGCTAGTTTCACGTATTTTGCTTGTAGATCCGCTTGATATAACGGTCCTTGCTACAAGCGAGGTTTTAACCTTTACGGCATCCACAATTTGAGGTTTTGATGCGATAGAACCTCAAAGCCGGGTGTCCAATCCATGGTTTCCCATACCGTTTTCAGCGGGGGTTACCAACCGCCACAGTATTATGGTTACCGCGAGGTAAACATGAAAAAACCGTATAAAATTTGTGTTCCAAATTTTAAATTGAGTAGACATCAAAGAACTACATATTTAATCACTAAACTATCATGTTGCTACAATATTAGTAATCTATTTCGATTTATTTTAATAATAATAAAAAAAACTATCATAAAACTATAAATTAATATAATGTATAGACATCCAACGTTACTGATACATGAGGCCCACATGCATAGAGGTGGTACCAAGCGTGAGCGAGGGACATGCAAAGATGACATGTTAGCATGTGATTCATACCGGCATGTCGCATTGGTAAACTGCTAGGCCTGCCACTTTGGTCTAGTTGCACTGTAGCGATCTGATTCGATTACGTCACTTCGTACTTGGTCAGTGCACCAAGCTCAAAAACCATCCAGCTTCAAAAGAGCAAAGGCAAGTTGAGAGGGCTACTTTTTCTTACTTGGAACGGTTTTTGAAAAAGAAAAAGCAGTAGGAAATCAAGAGGAAATTTAATATAATTACAAGAATATGTAGGAAGCATTTTGAGCATGTACAACTAATATATTGATGTAATATAAGAAAATTTGGCATGTGCTTCGCTATATATTTTTTTACATTCAAGCAATTAAGAATCTCAATTATTTTTTTTCATGTTTAATCCATTATTCGTTTGGCTCGAGAATATAGGGCTGTTCGTTTGTGTTACTTGCGGCAGCGTTATAGTTGCAGCAACAGTATGCACAATGAAAAAAATGAACTACGGTTGTGCAGCTGTTACGGCTGCGTAGCCGTAACTAGCACAAACGATTAGAGCCCGATCGTAACAGCCGTAACTACTACCTCCGTTTCAAATATGTTTCATATTATAAGTCGTTTTGATTTTTTTTCTAGCCAACTTTTTTAAGTTTCATTAAATTTAAAGAAAAATATAGCAATATAAAAAATATAGCAATTTAATATTATAAATATAAATTTTTTTATAAACTTGATCAAATCTAAAAAAAATAAATAAAAAAATCAAAACAACTTATAATATGAAACGAAGGAAGTAGCTGTTACAGCTGATATTAACGTTCTATTTTCTCACAAAATTGTATAAGTGCTACTTACAAGAATTTTTCTGATTTTTTTAAAAATGAATTTGAATAAAATTAATCAAGCCCTACAGCCGATTACCCCTACCTTACCTCCACGGAAAGCATGGTAACCATGCGGTAACCTGCTGGGGTCTGGGGAAACGATGGTCCAATCTGATCAAACTGGAGTCTGTCTATACCAATTTTTCCTGGCTTGATCGCTTTGTTTATGAACGCTGGCAACGCTGCCAAGTTGGGTCAGTGGGCCCCGCGCGCCTGGGAGTCATGATACTAGCTCATGCCTTTGCGACGCCCAAAGTTAACGCTGCGTGCCATGCACACAGCAAAACACGGCGCAGAGACCCTCCCTTCCCTGCTCACGACTCGCGAGCACTGGACGATATCCACCTTTGGTGGTTTCATATGATCAGGATATCCACTGCTTCCATTGCCATCACAACCGGAACAGGTGATGATGAATCGTCGACATGCGGCGCTCGCTGCTCTGTTTCATGCAAACGATCTGTTGTGCTGTAGCAGAGTGGCTAGGAGCCTAGGAGTTGTGTCTTGTGTGGGTTTGTTGCGACTTGCGAACGGTGCACTCCTTCAAGGTCTTGGGGATTGGGCCAATGGGGGCAATGGGCCTGGCCGTCTCTTTTTGACGGGTTCGATGAGGCGAGGACGACGAGGGACCTAAAAGTTGGAGGACTATAGTACAACATGGCCCTATGGCTCAGTGGCTGGTCCCGTAGGACCTTCTTGGTACAGGACGAACGACATTGACCAGAGTTAACTAATGCCGTTTGTTGGTTTAGGAAAGTGGTATTCCTAGGATTTTGCATCTTGATTGATCACTAGTGCCCTTATGCTATACCTATGGTTTCGTTTTTCTAGTATCAACGCATCATGCACCGGGACAGTCATGCTTTAGTTGGACCGCACTAGAGTATAATGTATACTTATGCGTGAGCATGTATGAGTAGAAAAATGTAATGTTAGACCCGTCTAGGCCTCTTACAAAATGAACTCAAAAAAATTCTGATTCCTATTAAACGAACTGATTGCTATAAAAACTTCAGGAATTCATTCATGCGCTGCGGCGACCTTAAAATGCGGTAAAATTTGTCCTGCAGACGGAATAAAAATGCTACTGTGGAATCTCAAAAAGAAAAGCTGTAAAATTCGTGCCTGTCAAAGCGTGGGTCTCGGCGAGTTACTAGTTCTGGAGGAAAGAAAAGAAGCGTACAAAAGGCCACGCATAGCGACGACGACGCCCATTCCGAAACGCAGACAAGGACACCTCCTACCGTCCCACTCCCACGCCGCGACACACTATCCATACCACTCCCCGAGAAAGCCATGACGCGCCGGACCAACCACACCGCCTCGCCCTCCGTGAACGCCACGGCGGCGGCGGCCATGATCACCGCCACCCCGTCCCCGCTGAGGCCGCCGCTCCCCAACCCCGGCAATGCCGACGTCGGCGCCGGGGCATGGGGCCCCTACGCTAGCTCGCGTGCATTCTTCTCCAACGTGGCCACCATCCTCATCATCCTCGCCTGCGTCTCCCTCCTCGCTTTCTGCCTCCACGCCGCCGCGCGGTGCCTCATCCGCTGCCTCGCCCGCCGCCGCGACTCCGGGGCTCTGGCGTTGGCGCGGACGCAGACGCAGACGCAGCCGCCCAAGCCGGCGTCCGACGACGGCGCCAACACCGGTAGCTCCGGGGCGGCCGGCGCGGCGTCGGGAGTCCCGATGGTCGGCGGGTGGGCTGAGGCGGAGTGCGCCATCTGCCTGTCGGAGCTGGCGGACGGCGGCGAGCGCGTCCGCGTGCTCCCGGCGTGCGGGCACGGCTTCCACGGCGCCTGCGTGGACGGGTGGCTCGCGGCGCGCTCATCCTGCCCCACCTGCCGCGCGCCGTCGAGCGCCGGCGAGCCCTAGCCAGACAACGGACAAGTCACAAGCTGCTCCCTCCTCCCTCTTCCCTGCATGCCTTCCGCTAGCTTGACGCCGCCTGCGGCCTCTGCCGGTGACGCAGACACGAAGTGACAACAAGTACATTATGCTGGAGCTTGTTCAGCTAGCTCTGTACGTGATGGTCATCGAGTACAGATTACAGAGTACCACCTATTAGTACCTGTTCTTCCATGGTTCGTCGCCTCGCCTCGTCCATACAGTATGGATTAATGAAGGCATAATGCTCTTCCATTTGCATGGTTTTCTTGGTTTTCATCTCAAGGTCGCTGTTGCATTCTCTCAATTTGGGATGCATGCACAGGTGCAACAACTCCGGGTAGTCGCTGGGCAAAAGCCGGTGATTACGCCGGCGTCAGTGACAAACTGCCGAAACGCTTGCAGGCTGCAACTGCGAGCGGTGGAAGCATGGCATGGAATCAGGTCGCTGGAGACGACAAGCGTAGGGTGTTGTATAGGCGCCGTAGGCTGGTGATGCGGGAATATGGGGGCAGCGTATGTGTAGTGGTGCCTGGTTTGTGGGCTCTCTCGCGGGTCATCGTCGCGGCCTGCTAGGTGTTCTTTCCCCAACTTTCCCAACTCACATCTTTCTTTTTCCACGCGCACGTTTTTCAAACTGCTAAACGGTATGTTTTTTGTAAAAAGTTTTTATACGAAAATTATTTTAAAAAATCATATTAAATTTATTTTTCAAAAAAAATTAACAAATACTTAATTAATCATGCGCTAATGAGTCAGTTCCGTTTTTCGTGCGAAAAAAATATCTTCCCAACTCTCCCAAATTAACAAACCCTAATTGGCGTGGGGTACGGTCTCGGCTCGGGAGCCGCGCCGTCGTGTCCGCCTGTCCGGTGGCCCAAGTCGCCGAGGCCCGAGGGCCAGCAACATCAAGGCGTGACGATCTCCTCACCGAACACGCGGACAGGACAGGACAGGAGGGGACACACTGCTCCATTGTTTGCCGGTGTCCTAGGAGCTGCAAAGCCTGAAAAGGCTACGGCGTCCCACTGTAGTAGTAGTACCTTTTGTTGCTTCTCTTTTCTTCGTTCTCTGCGTGCTCCCCCTGTACTTTCACGTCCAAAAGCTATTGTCTCTCACAGGCAGCGATTTTACTTCGATTTCTCAATCGGCAAGGCTAGGGCTTTCACAGTACATGGCTGTGGCATTCGGCCTCGAGGCACCAGCTATGATTTTAGCTGTCACGTTCGCCGCTGTCCCACCCCTGCAAGGCTCTTCGGCACCCAACGATGATGCCGTGCAAACCTCGTCATTTTTTGTTAGCGGTGAGGGCGCGTGATGGGCGTGTTGTGGAGGTCATGTTCCCGCCTCCTCATGCCCCCGCGACACAGTACAGCCCCTACACCCCTAGCCAATCCCGATGAATCCCTCAAGTCTGACGACCAAAGAACAAGAGCGGCAACGACGGTGAGATGAGAGAAGAGGGGCCTACCTTTTTAGCGCTATCACCATTGTCGCCGTCGCGTTCACCTCAATGGCGCTGCCGAGGTGGGCAAAGAACATGATGACGATGACCTTAAGCACTCTAGATCTAGCACCTAGGAGTTCGCCTTATCATCGTCTCCTCCTTGTTGACAGACCGTCTAGCTCGTCGTCACCGCTCGTAGCCGTCGAAGTCGTTCTTGCCCCCACCGCCCATCAACCCTGCTAGATCCGTTAGGAAGAGAGGAGCGAAGAAGCGCCCGCAGTGTGGTAAGCGGCATTGACGAAGGGGGGAAGGGAGAGCGGCGCAGCGGTGGGGTGAGCAACGTCGACGGTGGAGGATAGGGAGCGCAACGCCGTTGAGCTACCATCGCCGCCATAGAGTCTTCTCCCAAGCGGAGCCGGTGGGAAGGGGGAGGAGAGAGCGGCGCCGGCGGTAGGATGAACGACGTCGACAGAGGGAGGAAGAGAGAGAGGCGCCGACGGAAGGGAAGGGAGAGAAAGGGAAATTTTCCAGGAGAGGGATGACGGAGTGAGGGAGTGGGGGAGGGGTTGATTTTATATTTGTCTTTGATTTTTAGGAGATTTGGTGTAAAAATTAAAGTTTCCTACAAATTAACAGAATATAAGGACTAAAATATAAAATGATAGGGGCTGACATGCAAAATTAAAGATATCCCGTAAGCCACTTTGCACTGTGGGACAAGGGGTGTGGTCTTAGGCTACGTGGCACGTTCTCTCCTCTAGGGTCATGGCTAGACTTGACCTGCACTATGAGTGCCCTAAGGCTATCCCCAATGCGGGTCTTTGCCTCGTAGCCCCGGCGCAAGCTGTTCGGCTACCATCTCTTTTTGAGCCGGAGTCATGTCCCAGCAGAGAGGTGAAGCATCTAGACCCCCATTGTTTGTTTTGGTAATTAATGACAAGCGCTAATTGTGGACTAACGATTCTTTTGAGTTACACATATTTGAGTTAGGATCACACAATATGAGTGCATGGATGATCACCGACGACGTTTTTCGATGGTGCAAAGCGAAAGGATTGAAGGCGGTAAAACTAGCGGTTTTATTTTAATTGATCGAGGAGTTTGGGCGATCAAATTTGCTAGAATTTATTTATAGCTTTGCCTTACTATCAAGGGGGATAATGACCTAGTCAAAGAGATGATCAAAATGCCACATTAGGTCATTTGCACTTAAGTCTTGGTTTGCATCTTTATTTTCTCCTGTTGGCTGTCCTTGGGCGGTCTGACCGAAGTGCCTGATCCGGTCTGACCGGCCCTTCTTGGCGGATTCGGTCCGACCGGCCCTTCTTGGCGGTCTGACCGACCACTTGCCGCCGGTTTGACCAGCCGGCTGGAGGCTGGATGGCCGCCTCTGGCCTGGCGATCCAGAGCCGCTAGAGCCGCAACCGGTCAGACCGAGCTGATGGCGGTCTGACCGAGCCGTGGGCGGTCTGACCAGCCATTTGGCCTCCGGTCTGACCGGCCCCCTGATCCCAGTGTATTTAATGTAGTCCAACGGCTAGTTTTCCAGCCGTTGCGAAGTAGTCTGGTCTGACCGGCCACACAACAGCGATCTGACCGGCAATACACAGAGTTAGTGGATTTCGTCCCCAACGGCTAGTTTTGAGGGTTTGGGGTATAAATACCCCCCATTTGCAGCAAGGGGGTTCTCTTGACACTTGCTTCACTTGCATACACCCCTTGCACTTCTCTCACACTCACTTGAGCCATTGTTCATCCTTTTGTATGATTGAGAGTGGATTAGCCAAGAGTCAAGTGCATTTGCTTTCTTGTTGAGCTAGTGTGACACTTGATCATCTCCAAGCCGGGTCATCGCTTATTACTCTTGGAGGTTGTCGCCTCCTAGATGGCTTGTGGAGATGCTTGCCCGGTGACTTCTCCAAGGAGATTGTGGAGGAGGCCCGGTGCCGATTGTGAGTGGTTTGGAGTTCACCACCTTTGGAGTGAAGGAAGAACTACCCTAGTGATCGAGGCTTGGGTAGTCCTCTCCGTGGGCCGGCTCCCACCTTGCCCACCCCTTGACGAAGGGGGCGTGCGGTGGCTTCGTGGTTGAGCGGTGGAGTTGGGCTCGCCTCAACAGGGACGTAGGAAACCATCGAGTTTCCGAATCTCGATGAAAAACTTTTTTGTCTCTTGTCCCTTTACTTATTGCATTTACTTTTGTGCAATCAGGCCCGTCGATCGCGGAGAGCGAGCTGGGCGATCGCAGGGGGCCCCCAATTTCCAGGGGCCCCCACCTGCGAGAAGCCCAGTAGGACTAGAGCCAGCCCAGCCGAGCGTGCGGCCTGCGAACTGCGGACGCACACGGCGCCGCACGCGTACGCGACTCGGACTCGGGACTCGGGAGTTTGATCGATCGATAGAAGGCAGCAGCATACGAGTATACGACGGCATCGCTTCGGTTTCTGTCCTCGCATCGCACGACTCGCAGCCCTAGGCTCCTAGCGCTCTCGCCGCCTCGTCGTCTCGTCGCCTCGCCATCCAATCCAGGCAGCCGAGCCGAACGCCGCTGCCGTCCGGCCGACGCCGTGCCGCCGCTGCCGTCCGCGCCACCGCCGCCGCCGACGCCGCGCCGCCGCTGCCGTCGGACCTTCTCGGCTTCTCCTGTTCTCCATTGTGACTTTGTGAGTACAAATGTACAATGTAAATTAAATTAAATTTAATTGATCAGTTCATGTTTGATTAAAATCACTGAAGTTACTTTAGTTTTTTATTAAACAGAAAGAATACAGTACTATAGCAGTTCAATCGGTCAATCCTCAATTCATCAAGTGAAGCGATCATGTCCTCTAGAAATAGGAAGTATGATTCTGGCGCTGAAAAACGCAAGAAGAGAAAAAGACTAGAAGCAGTAGCTCAATCTCAAAAGGGTGCTCTTGATAAATTTTTTTTGAGAGAAACTCCAAATGCTAATATTGAAGACGATATTAGTGATGATATGGCAGAGGTTGATGCTAATATTGCCGAAAGTGATGACGCAGTAGAGGAAAATGTTGATGGAGACATTGGCCATGATCTTGCCGATGAAGGCCGTGATCTTGCCAGTGAAGGTAATGAGGAAAATATTGCTGACGACGCCGACGATAATGTTTCTTTTCGACCTGATATGTTTGATCCAAGAACTTGGGATGGAAAAGAATTGTCTGATGAATTAGGTCTCATACAACAAATACTTAAGAAATCTATGGGACCTCTTGATATTCTGCAGTTTCTGAAAGAGCGCCCCTTTTATCCTAATGCAACTGTTGCATATAGAATTTTGTTAACTATTCCGGTGACGGTTGCATCTGCAGAAAGGAGCTTTTCTAAACTAAAGTTATTGAAATCTTATTTGCGTTCTACGATGACACAAGAAAGGCTCAATGGGTTGGCAACAATAGCACTAGAAAAAGATATCTTGGAGAAGATTAATTATGAAGATATAATTGAAGATTTTATTTCAAGAAATACTAGACGGATGATGCTTTTTAGTAGATCATGAGGTCAGTATTACTGCATTATCTTTCGCTCTCTTAATTATACTACTTATGATATACTTTGAAGCATTGTATATAGTATAACATATGTTGAAGCAATATAT
This sequence comes from Oryza officinalis, assembly GCA_008326285.1. Lineage (NCBI taxonomy): Eukaryota > Viridiplantae > Streptophyta > Magnoliopsida > Poales > Poaceae > Oryza > Oryza officinalis. Next base: position 45,448,098 of record BDMV01000002.1, on the reverse strand, counting down.
ATACTTGGGTTAAAATATGGCTAATTAGACATGATTTTTCAAATTATAGGGCCCCATTTGGCATTTTACCCCGAGGCCCCAAATTTCTGGAGACGGCCCTGTGTGCAATTTACATTCCTAGAAACATACTTGAGCCACTATCACCCTAGGTTTGCAAAACATAACTTAGTTGCTTAGTTAGACTTGTCCCTTACCAAACCTAGTAACTTAGGTTAGTTTTGATTAGGTGTCATTTATTTTTAATCGCTTATTCATCCCCCTCTAGTCGACATCTTTGATCCTACAAGAGACGCGACGTCTCTATGAGGTACGCGCCTCCCTGCGCTCCTCGGGTCCTTTTCGCCGAGCCACGACTTGTGGCTCCATGTTGGGTGATGTCGTGGCTAGGCCTTGCGCTCGTGGTCACAGTTCCCACACAGGTATTTTCCCCTTCTACCCTTGGCCTTGTCGCTTGAAGGAGGTCCACGGCGGTAGGGAGGAGCCGGAGACATCGCGATAGTGGAGCTCCATGGAATGGCGAGTTGGCGATGTGGTGGGGAGGAGTCGCAGGCGACACGGTGGGGTGGAGTTGACAGTGCGGCGGGGAGGAGTCAAAGGTGATGCTGTGGGACGAAGTTGGCGGCGCGATGGGAGGAGTCGGAGGTTGCACGGTGGGATGGAATCGGCAGCGCGACAGAGATGAATCCACGACGACGACGACCTGGGGACGGCATGACCAACTAGATCCGGCTGCTGGTGTGGTGGACGACGATGGGCGGCGGGAGAGAGAGGCGGCGACAGGCAGAGGGAGAGAGACGAGAAGTCTTGGGAAAGGACGGGAAAGGCTATCCGATGGGCTTATAGTAGGGGTGTGGGAGAAAATATACACATGTGGCTTTGTGGGTTAGGACACGCGCGTTGTGGGCTAGAGTATATTTTGTAGGACCTATTTAAGAGTATCCCTCATTAGGTGTAGAGTGGCTCATGTGTGGTCTTAGGCTATATGGTCCACATGAGATCATTACTACCCGTGGTTTTTATTTGGGATGCTCTAATCACCATGTCCATGTGTCACAAGACTCACAACTCACATGGGCCACGGCTCATCCAAGAGGAGGAATTAGCTTTAGCTCGTTCGTGGGCCTAATTGGTCTTGAAGCACACGATAGTGCTAGTCTAGGTTGAAAGGGGCATGGGCCTCTAGCAAAATAAGTAGTCCACGGAGCACATTCCCAATAAATGAGCGGCCTTTTCATAAGTCATCCTTGGTTAGTCGCACTCGCACACTGACTGGAGCTACCTCTGCAGATGCAGCTCCGAGAGTCAACGATGGTTAACTGAACTGAAAGGTTAGTATAAATCATGTTTTCAGTTTGGTATCGAGTCGCATTGACAAGGCATCAGTCAGTTTGGTTTGACACTTTGCTGTCAGTTTTCTAATTTCTATGTATTTTTTAATAAAAATTTTACTAGTGTCGGCTGAATTTACCCATTTTTTACTAGCTATGGATTTCATTTGATAATTCTTCAAACATTTTTGCCATTAGACAAACCTAATCGCCAACGTGTATTTTACATGGGCTATTTTTACTAACACAAATACGAAAATTTTAATATTATGCGATGTGTAGTTACTTTGAAATTGCAGCTACTTATCTATACTCTTTTATTTCTGCCTAATCGAATCGAATGATTGGAAAATGCATACGCTCCATCATTAATTACGATAGAGCAATATCATATTTATTAATTACGAATATTTTAATTATTAATCTAGAGTCTATACTATTTCCAATTCCACAGTTTATTTAACATAGGCTCTGAATACATTCTACAACCATGGTACCACAATCCATCAAATCGATGGTCAGATATTTTTAAGTTAATGTGAAAACTTGCTCAAAGCGCCAATTAGTACAGGTACTTGTGTATAGATTTGAACTGACAAGCAACCATATAGTGCCATCTTGGTTTGCCATCTAACAAAATCAACCTTCATCATGTTAAAAATATGGGTAGCCCTTTGCATTTTTTTTAAACGAATGGCACCAGACGATGAGAGTTTTATATTGATATAACATGAAAATATTACAACTTTACAAACCTAGAAGACTATAATCAGAAAAAAAAAGGACAAACTACCACATGCTGACATCTTGTAACACACAATCTCGAGGAAAGAACTAGCACCAAACCGGCCATCGCTATGCGTGACCGGCCACCGTCAGCTCCAACAAGACACAAAGGCATCGCCAAACCACATAGCAAAAAGTTGTTGACAGACTCCTAGTCATCCTCATAGAGAAGGATTTGTCAAGGGAGAGAGCAAGAGAGAAGAAGATCCACTTGTCCCTTGTACGAACCCGATGACGATTTCTAGGTGCTCCGTCGAAGACCTCAATGAATGGTGGTGAGGTAGGCGGAAGAAATGGAATCTCCTTAAAATGTCGTCTCCAAGGAGGTCACGACGTCAAAAGCGCCACCGCCATCCGTCAAAGGACTTGGAAACTGATTTCCATCTGGAGTGTTCCATTAGGGAGGAGAGGGAGGCGCACCGACAAAGCCCCCCATGGAGATTGACACCTTTGGCATTGCCGGCCCAAAGGAAACCTCTATGCTAAGGCTTTCTCGTGTAGCTTCCCTCTCCATACACTGTAGCCACATCGCCTCCAACCAACCCCTTACCCGCCTCAAGACACCATGGGGACCTTATGCTCATATCATAGCCTTTTTGTCGGCATCTCCGTTGCACGTCGCATACACCATGATGTCAAAGCAGAAGGACGTCCTCGCCACGACACCACCACCACCAAGCCAACATTGTGTGAGGGGTGTAGCCGCTCAACAGCCGTTGCCTTCCGTGATCACCGTCAATGCCGACCACCACCATATGCCATGCTCGCCACCGATGACACTAGTCATCGTCGTTGTGGGCCCACCTAGCCACCGAGCAACGCTCCAGCTTGTGGTGTGGTCACCACATCTGGCAAAGGGCACCAGGTCCAACCACCACCCTCCTGGTTGGCAGCATGGAAAGGCTGTTGTTGCTTTGCCTCCACACCTCGCCCACGGTTGCCTCTAGCCTTCACTTGTAGTCGGCCTCCACACCTCGCCCATGCCCGTCGCTACCCTTCACCACGCAGCCTTCGCCCGTCGCACCTCACCCACATCTGGCATCGCCAAGCCTTGCAGCCCCTTCCATCGAGCAGCCGTCGGCATTTGCACCACACACAAGCCCATTGTCACTGTGCCTTGCAGCCACCAGGGAGACGTTGCCATGCTTCTAATCAAGCCTGGCTAGATCCACCATTGAGTCACCAGATCTAGCCATGGAGGAGTCGGATCTAGCCCCTGATGGCCGCCCTTCTTCAAGCCTTGAAGACGCGGCAGCAACCCAGCCCAACGGGGATAAGCCTAACCACCACCTTCATTGCAACCGTGCGATCTTCTCGGGGCTCGCTCAGGCGGCAGCGAGGCAGAGGAAGGGAGGCAGAAGGGGTGGCGGTGGTGAGGGTCGGGATCTTTTTCTCTTGGGCTAATTGGATCCATGCCATTACAAATTTGTCCATTTTAAAAAAATACCATCACTATTCATATAGTTGAAGTTATACCATTGTAATTCAACAATTATTCGATATATGCCAGTACTTACCTCTTCAATACGTTTTCTAAATTTTTTTTATCAAATCACCCTCATCTTTTTTGTTCATCCCCTTCTCACTCTCTCCTGTTCATCCTCTTCTCCATCGGAGTTGCAGAGGGGGTGATGTTCCCCTAGCGGGAAGAGGCGATGCAGTGCAGCGCAACAACTGATCATGGAAGACAGTGATGCCGACGGTGGAGGAGGTAAGCACGCATGCTAGGCAGTGGGTAGACCAGCGACACGCTGCGCCTACAGGCACGCCACCACCAACATACACACACATACACACACATACATATACATAGAAGAGAAGAGAAGAGAGTGTATTAGTGAGGAAGCTTCTATGGTTGATTAATATTGGAGTTTGAGAGAACGATAGGATAGACAGAGACAGTGGATATCATACTCCTCCAACACGGTAGTGCTCAAAATAATCTGGAGAACAACTTAGTGGCAGGGGCGGATCTAGTATGAGGGCGGCGAGATCTCGAGCCTCCACTACTAGTGTGAGGACCATAGAATCCCTCACGAAGCCTCCAGTAAAATTTTTGCTATATCAAAATGGGAGAGGGGCTGTAGTTTTTTCTAGTTTGTTCAGACCCTCCTGTTATTTCTTTCCAGATCCGCCACTACTTAGTGGCTAGCTAGCTAGCGGCGCCGGCCATGGATATCATCTCAAGATTTGGGCGGCTGCATCGCATAAGACAAGATGGTTCGTTGTATCCTTTCTGCTGCACACTAACCCTGTTCCTGCTTCATCCTCTCACTGCCACCACTGCTGTCACCTTCTTCGAGCTACAGCTTTATGGCACCGATCGTCAGATCTAACTTCGGTGGAGAAGATGAACAATAGAGATAAGGGGATGAAGGAAGAAGAAAAAGGTAATTTGGTCCAAAAATTTTATAATATGTTTCGAAGGGGTAGGTAATGACATATATCGAATAATTAGAGAATTAAAATGGCATGACACCAAATAATGGCATGACTCCAAATAGGTGCATAGTGATGGTATTTTTTAAAAATAATAAATTTATAATGGTATGAAACAATTAACCCTTTTTTGCCCTGCCCCTTGCATTTTGAGTTGTAGCCTTGTTGAGCCGGTAAATCATCAAACTACGTTAAGCCGTTGAAGATAAGCGCAGCAGTGGAAAAGAACAGACTGAGGACGTTCTTTCATTAGAATATTACTCATTCTTTGCTTTCCTGAGAAGCTCGAGAGCCTCAGAAGAAAGTTTCAGCCGCGCTCTGCATGCATTTTGCGATGGTCACGCAACTAAATAACGATTCAACACGTCGTCAGAGGATGAGAAAGCGGCTGAGAGCCTCAAACGTTTGTCACAGTGCCGTCCAACTCTACACAAGTTCTTTCCCCCGACACCCGTGTACTTCCTTCAACAAAAGAATTTGGATTAGGCATCTGTCAACTGTCAGTATTGGCTCCCTGCTCACTCAGGTTAAAAAACACATCGTTTTGGATATTGATACGATCTTTAAGATGCAACTTTGATCTCCAAGCCTATATGTCTTGTCCTTTGTTGCTTTCGGCCAACGCAAGTGTGTTCAGACATAAAGCTACCATTTGAACTCTTTGTTGTATTTGGTTTCCTATTTCCCCGGTGCAAAACCCTCTTTAAGGACTCATTCGGTATAAATAATTTTCAAAGGATTTTTTAGAAATTAAAACCATATGATCTTTTCTATATGCATAGTTCGTTTCATAGAAATAGATACTATCAAATTTTTAAGAATGGTAGTCTTACAACTTAATTCCATAAAATTCTTAATATGAGTTAAAACCTCTTGAAAAAAATACTAAATATTAAAGTGCATGTGACATCTTAATTCTTTATTTTTTTTATTATCATGATTTGAAAATTCTATGAACCGAATAAGCCTTGGCTCTGTAAATATCTTGTTTTGGCAGTACTGGTCTAGGTCTACTGGGGTCTCTAGGTGCTTTCCATGAACATCTATTTGTTTTTTTTACTTGGAAAAAAGGGGTCAGGTACATGAACTCAACACCACCACTTTTATATTTGGCACACAGCTAGCTATGCTACAAATATACTCTCAAAAAGTCAAAACAGAAAAACAACCAACAAAGTTGATTATTGTACCCATACTCATTTGACGCCAAACAATAAACTATAACAACAATCCCAATCATATACCTTATTCTCACATTCATGTCAAATCTTATGAATTAGAAGCATTTATATATCCTGCGTCTAAAACTTCAAACCACACAAGTAGGCTAAAAAGGCAGCACTCCGTTTTAAGGCTGTGTTTTTTAAGTTTTCAACTCATTCATCTTGTTTTCACGTACACATTTTTTAAACTGCTAAATGCTATGTTTTTTACAAAATTTTTTATAAAAAAATTGTTTTAAAAAATCATATTAATTTATTTTTAAAAAAATTGACTAATACTTAATTAATCATATGTTGTTGAGTCGTTTTGTTTTATATGCGTAAGATTAGTTCTCAACCGTATGAAAAGAACGCAGCGTAAGAGACCAACAATAGTGTCTTGCGATTCTTCACACGCCAAAGCAACTGTAGGATGTGTAGATAACCGGGAATCAATGGAAAATGTTCATCTATCCCTTCGAAGCTTCCTCTTCTCCATTCCATCAAACAAGCCCCTAACGCGCATACCACGAATGTGCTCCGTTGCACGACACGGTGATGCCAACGGCGCATCTTTATCTTTATCTCTTCCAGTAAACGAAGCTTCAAATTTGAGATCAATATTTCTATTGATCCGGCTTTTGAGAGAAAACCGAGCAAAACACATTAAATTCCCATTTCGAATTTGACAAGATTTATGCTTGCATAATCAGGAAACTAAATAAAGAGAAAACATCGGTGATGTGGCGTGAAGTCATGGATACATCCAAGGGTTTAAATTTCAATATTTATGGATATTACAGATACGTAAGTGTGATTTCAATAGAATTTTAGTGAGTTCAAAAATATGCTAAATAAATACTAATTATTTTTTGATGATGTTATGTAATTTTGGTGACACCCAAAAAAATGTCTAGTATTTTACACGAGGAAAAGGAGGGTCTCACGGCTTTTAATTGCAAGTTCACAATGCAAAATAGCAAATCATTTGATGATGATTCTAATTTCTACCGTGACGGGTGACGACACTAACAGCGACACGTTAGCCGGATTCAAAAGCAGGCAGAAAATCCCCAATTCCTCGCTGCTGCCTACACGAATCCTCCGCGCCTCATCCGAACTCGCGAGCAAAACCAAACCAAATTCCCGACGCGTGCGTGCGCGCAGATTCGTCTTCTCCAATCCGATCGCTCCGCGCACCCCGGGCGCGCGGGATTCATGCGGTCTTACTGCCGCGCGCGCTCCCGCCATGCAGCAGGGGAGGAGTAGCAGCAGCAGCATCCTGGAGGAGGGTTTGACTGGCGCGGGGGGTGGTTGGTGTCGGGTGCGGCAATGGCGACCTTGTCGGACTCCGCTGGCGGCGGCGGCGGCGGCGGTGGCCGGGCGGGAGCCGAGCTGATGGTGCCGCAGTTCCACCTCAAGGCGCTGCACGCCATCCTCGCCGTGCGCGCGCCGCGGCCGCTCGCGGCCGCGCCCGCGCCGGCGGCGTCGTTCCGGAGGCGGGACAGGTGGTTCCACCTGCCGCTCCACGCGCCGCCGCCGCCGGCAGCGGCCGAGCATCTGCCGGAGCCGTCCACCGGGGAGCCGCTCGTGGTGGATGTCTACCTGACCCCGTCGGGCGGCGGCGGCGGAAGGGGAGCTGAGGCGGTGGTGGAGAGGTGGACGGTGTCATGCGAGCCGTGGCCGGCCGGGGCGAGGGGCACCGCCGCCGCCGCCGCCGGGGAGGGGCTCGCCGTGAACCGGGCGTACAAGCGCTGCATCACGCTGCTGAGGTCGGTGTACACCGCGCTCCGCCTCCTCCCCGCCTACCGCGTCTTCCGCCTGCTGTGCGCATCCGGCCAGGCGTACAACTACGAGATGGGCTTCCGCGTCGGCTCCTTCGCTGCGCCCTTCACCCGCGCCGAGGAGGCGGCCATGAGCACCCGCCGCTTCGCCCCCGTTGAGACCCAGCTCGGTCGCCTCCTCGTCTCCGTTCAGTATCTCCCCTCCCTCGCCTCCTTCAACCTCGAGATCTGCTCCCTCGCGCCCGCTATGCTCATTACCGATTACGTCGGGAGCCCGGCAGCCGATCCCATGCGTGCCTTCCCGGCGTCGCTCACGGAGGCCGCCAGCTCGGCCCCGGCCTTCCCGCCGCGGCGCCCGAACAGCTGGGCGCCGTCACCAGCTCCCTGGCCGCATACGCCCGTGCAACAGGCGAAATTCTCGCCGCCTCCGGCATTGTACGCGTCTCCCACGCCGTCTCCTCCCACGTTTGCGGGTGGATACCTGCAATCGCGGCTGAGCGGGGAGACTGCGCCGATGATCATACCGGGTAGTGGGAGAGGCCCCGTTCACAATCGGAACATGTCGGATCCCGTCAGGGGGTTCATGCTTCCTCCACCTTCACCGAAGAACATCAGAGGCGAGTCTGGGGTGCATGAGGCACCGATGGAGACAGGCCGGACAGGGATCCGGATGGCTGATCTCTACACTAATTTGCCTTCTGTTCCTAAGGTGATTCCTGACTTCAGTACATATATCACGTAAGATGTATGTGTGTGCATAGTTGAAACTTGAAAGCATAAACTATAAAAAGTCACATCTTCATGGATTTGTTTTGAAATCGGTAGAGTATAACGTAATGTACTTTGTTCATTCATCATGATTCTGTGTTTAAGAGCAACACTTTAGAGCCTTAGAGCTCAACTATTTTGTTGGCAGCTAAACCTGTGGCTTATTCATTTTTTGTGATTATAACTGATATTTTTATTCATTATATTTCACTCCAGTGTGACATTTGGTAGAATATAATTTGCATGGTCTGAGGGCTATAGGCCTTTATCATTATGTTGGTTGTTGGTACCAAATGAACATCCTTTTTACTACCTTTGGTCTGATCCGATGATTATCATCCCATATAGTGGATAGAGGATAGGGCTCAATTGTTTTCATGAGGACTTCTATATGATGTGCATGTCTTGTACAGACAAATAGAACTGTTTATGCGACTATTAAAACTATTTCTTTCAGTAGGATGGCTTACAATTTTCATCAGAGAAGTCGATCCTATCCACAAATTAGTATACATGATTATGCATATTTGGCAAATGTGAAACATAGGCTATTAATTTGGGAGTATTATGGTGTTGTACGATTATTTACAACAATATGTATACTATAGTATATGAATCGCTGCCAAAAGATGACAGGTCTTAAACTTGTGATGTGCATTTGGTTTTCCATAAATTATGCGATGCAAAAATGAGCTAGTAAGCTCATGGCTAAGTGAAAACTGATTTCTTTTGAGCTTTGACAATCCTATATGAGCTGTGTTAAACTGACACTACAGCTAGGAGTAGCTTTTAGTCTCATTAGGCTAACTAACAGGTTTGTTTCCCTCAACATGATACTTGTACAAAACATGCCTATTGTAGCTATTCAAGGACTAATATGTCTAGTGTTAAATGAGCTGATTGTGTGATTAATTCCGTACCCATGTTATACTGTAGTTGATGAGATCCTTCTATTTGATTGAAGAACAGCAGTTCCTGCTTTGATGCTAGCTCTAGTTCTGGGTTTTATGTAATTCCATTCCAAATTCCCTTTTGCCCATTGCATTCCTTTTGTAACACCATAATGCATTCCACAAAAGGAAGATTTTGTGCCCCCAATAACCAAGTGCAATCTATGCTCACTAAGCATGTACCTTTTTGGCTGATATGCAGATTAAGGATAGTAGGGATGAATCTGGCAGATTCTCAGGTGTTTTCTCCTCTAGTGGTTCCCCACGGCTTGGGTTTTCGAGAAGTTCAAGCAGATTGTCAATGCAGGATGATACTGATGATTTAGATTTTCCTTTTGCGGTGGATGATGTTGATACACCTGATTCGCGACCAGGGTATGTTTGAGCTCCTCCATCCTCGTTATATTTTTTTTGACCAAATCACCAGAGGGAAGAGTTTCCCCACCTGTATTCATTTCATTGAAAGGGGTTAGAGTAGTACATGGAGTTTACAATTCAGTTTGAGTGTTGAGAGGGGAAGAAAACAAATTTTTCCAAACCGAGATCACCATTTTATCCTTTCTTGGTAGTTGCTCAGCCCATAAGCCTGCCCCCTCAACGCACCTCCTTAGCACATTACCGACGGAAGGGCTCCATCCTCGTTATATTTCACCATATACCAGCTTCCACTGTTTTGCACATCCCAATCCAATTTCCCGACCTCTGTATCCAATTCCATTATGGAGTCAAACATTGTTTACTATCCTGCATATGTCATATACAATGTTTTTGATCAGTAACCTTTTTCACCCTATTAATTAGATATAGTCAATGAGCAAAAAAAAAGTTTATTTATTCAAACTTCCACTGTATTTATTTTACAGGAGCAGTGGTGGAAAGGATGTGGGGGATCAAGCGAGTTCGTCATCCCATAAGTCACAAGATGCTGCTGTGGGTTATCTTGTCCACATGCTGAAGTCTGCGCGGCCGTTGCGAGATTCTAGCAATTCACCTCTTACATCAAGGGTTGAATCTGTTGAAGGAGGTAACGCCAGTTCTTTCATGTCCCGTAGGACATCTGATGCACTCGAGGAGCTTGACTCTTTTAAGGAAATAAAGGAGAACCTGCTTGCCCGTAGTAGATCTAGGATGCAGGAGTCATTGGATAAATCCATGCGCCATTCTTAACATAGCAGGTGAAGTATCCCCAACCATGAAGGAGGTTGTGTGGTAAGAGATGTTCTTACCGAGGGCATCTCCATGTGTATAACTGTCAACCGGCGCTTGTTATGAACTGAGGATATACAAGTCGTTCATTCTTAAACTCAAGCAGGATCGTGATCCACCTTTGTTCATAGTGTTTTGTATGCAAGCAAAACCAACCGGATACATGCATCCTGCTGGAAGTATATGATGATCACTGTGTGCGTACGTGTGGGATTATGTAATCATTCTAAACCTGTTGATTTATTCTATTTTAGCTCTTACCTTACTGCTCTTAATATACCAAACTGTTCTTGTTTATTGTTACAATGAATTTTTTAAGTCCTGAGCTCTTATGTTATTTTCTGCACTTGTAAATACAGTCCTATTTTCTTTCTTCAGCACTTTGTTCTTTTGATGCGTGAAGTGCACTTGAATGGATATGTGACATATGAGCTTTCTCGAATTTTTTTGGGTTAATTTGATCCATGCCATTGTAAATGTGTCTATTCAGATAAATGTCATTACAATTCGTCTATTTGTAATCGTGTTATTCAAATTTTACAAAATTGAAATCATGTCGTCGTCGTCACATTTTTCATCTTGTTCGTTATTTATATGTGGGACCACTTATCAGATTCATCTTCTTCCTTCATTCTCCTTTTTTTCCCTTCCACTACTATTGTTGCCGTTGGTCCTGTTCGTCCCCAAGATGTAGACGACAATCATACAAATCTACCAGCAAAACTCTACAATTAAAAACACTACCTAGATTCATGGCCTCATTGCGCTAAGAAAAAGCTAAGGGCATAAGTCAGATGTGTACACACCTCGGTCTTCTTCCCTCGGGCTCGATTTTGAAGAGCCACTTTGATGAGGAGCCGCCTGTCATCGCTGTAGGAGTAGGACGGCTCGATTTTGAAGAGCCATTTTGGTGAGGAGCCGCCTGTCATCGCTGCAGGAGTAGGACGGCTGGGATGGCCAGGAAGCACACCGCCAGCGCGGCGCGCACGGAGGCATGCCCGAACCTGCCGTGCAGAGGTGGCAGCTTTGCCTCCACTGCCCAGGGAGTTGTCCTCTCCGTCTCAAACCCGTGTTGCAGCGGCAACCGCTCCTCGTCGTCGTCTGCCCTACTGCCGCTCCTCTCCATGTGTGTGTTTCATTTCACTTAATGGACAGGGTAAGGCTGTTTTCCTCGGCGCCCCTGACGTAGAACCTCCAGAGCCACGCCGCCCAAATTCACCGGTGGCTCTAGCAAGCGTCCAGGCCGAGTCGGAGCTCTTCTTGTCACCGGCCTCGGCGACCCTGATCCAAAGCACGCTGCAGCTTGCCCAGCTCCACCTATCTGCCTCCTCGCCAAGAGCTGGAGCCCGCCGCCTCTCCTTCGTGCCTCCCGCCACCTCCACCAACCTCTCTCCTCGACGCTCGCCCCCTAGCCTGTTCATCAACTTCATCACCAGCGAGTCAGTTCGTCTCGTATTGCCTTGCCTTGTACTTCGACGGGGAGGAGGCTGAAAAGTGATGGAGAGAGATGGAAAAAAGAGAAGAGGAGAGGATGGAGGAAGAAGATGAATCTGACAGGTAGGTCTCATATGAAAATAAGGAAGAAGATGAAAAATGTGACGGCGATGACATGGTTTCAATTTTGTAAAATTTGAAATGACACGGTTACGAATAGACGAATTGTAATGACATTTATCTGAATAGGTACATTTGTAATGGCACGGATCAAATTAACCTTTTTTTTTTGGTAAGGTTACATTTTCTGCTTTCAGCTTGTTCTGTGTCGATCGTATCCCGTGCAGGGTGTGAAAAACCGTCGGTAACCGCGCGGTTACCGCGGTTACCGCCCGTACCGCGGGGGTACGGTTACCCGTACCGCGCGGTACGGTTTAATAAAATTCGTCCAAATTCAAAAATTTAAAAAAAAAAGGAAAAAATCAAAAAAAATGGTGAAGTTAGTGCTTGATTTATAGTGTTTTATGGTGAAGAAATTTCTCAAAAAAGAGTAATATTTATTCAAATTTGAGAGCAAAACGGAGAATAAATTTGAAAATTGGAAAAAGAAAAAAAAATGGGCCGGCCCGTTACTGTGCGACCCATTACACATCGCGCGGTAACCGCGCCAAACCGCGCGGTTTGCCCGAATTTTTGAATTCAAATTTTGATTTGTAAATTTGTCGCGGTTACCGTCGGTAACCGCCGTACCGCCGGGTGGCGGTAACCGGGCCCCCGGCGGTTTTTGAAACCCTGATCCCGTGCCATCCTATTGTTCTGGAGGTGTTGTCATCCCGGCGAGCTTTTTATCACTTCATACATGGGCAGTGGATCCGATTTATTCTTCCTGTTTCCCCTTTGTGACGCCGACCTTTCTTAAGGGAGACGTCTCTGTGAATAAACGGCATGCATCTTTGAGTGAGACAGAACTCGCTCCATTCTGCTGGATGCTACTCGAAAATTATTACAGAACTCTTGTTGTATCCAATCAGTTGGTGGTTACGGAAAAGTAAGATGTAATCACAATATGTCACTTCTGTTTCAGTTTTTGCAAGAATTATTTTGAACATGTACCATTTTCCTTCAGCGAAAGCATCGTTCCTGAAAAGATTGCGCGATTAGAAGCGTTTCACATTTTCACTTTCAGTGAGAGCACTGCACTAGAGCACATCCCTTAAATCAGCTAGCCCAAATCACTCAAAGGGGCAAACTGCAACAACTCCCACGGTTAGAGTTAATGCCGATACAGACAAAAAGCCAGCAAGCAAATCGGAGCACCGAAGCCACTGGTGCAAGCCACGGATGGCATCCTGATGGACGCACTCCAGAACGAGTCATTTCCATGTTTATCAGTCGATTAGCAGTCTAAATCGAGCGAACACCAGGTGAGACGGTGCATAAGTTGGAAATGCGTGCCAGTATTGTACGCCTTCATTTGCATGGATCACTAATGACATCGCTCCGGGTTGGCCTCCGTAGTTGGTAGGAGTAGTATACTACACTTTATGCTGAGATTGCAGCTGAAACCTTAATGTATAAGCTGACGAGAAAATATCATTTACGAATAACTATTCTTTTTATGATAAATAATATATCATAAATAACAAGATATTTGTGCTGACTTAATCAATATCAAAAATATATCAATCCTTTCGGATGTGTAAGCACATGTCTTTATACCGTGCCTCTTTAAAAATGAGATATAGTAGTACAACGTTTTCCTTCGGGCCACACGGACACGGGAGCCAAATATTGCAGTATTAATATCCGGAAAGTGACCGACCAAAGCGCTCGGCACGTCGACTGCACCGGTGAAAAACACAGGATCGGTGGCCGCCAACTGCACCGGCAAGCGCAGGACGATCCAACACCTGTGTTTCCGAGCGAAGCCGCGCTCGAACACCGGAGTAACTAGCTTTATTCTTGCCCTCATGGAAGGCACAAAGCCACGCCCACAACTAAACTAAAATGCTCGCATTACAAATGTCGCGCCAATGCGCCATGCCTCTGGACCATGCAGGACGTCGCTAACTGGAATAGAAACTCTCTCTGCAAAATGTGCGTATTCTTAATCCTCGCCCGATCGATCCAAGGCGTGTGGTTTACACCACAAATCTCGATCAACACCAAACGTTTCAACGCTAACGATCACATCCATGTACCATAGTACGTTCATCTACCCCGTATTATAGGTTCATTTTGTTTACTGCACTCTGAAATGTGCCAACTTTTCCATGGTACAACAAAAAAGATATTGCGATTTCGCTATAAATACCTCTCCATGACTCCATGCAAGCTCCAATATTCCCAGTTCGATCTCCATTTGTAATGAGCTAGCTAGCTCAGCTTGTCGTTGATCTTGCAATCTTAATTTGCACTTTAATTTGCAACCATGGCTATCGACCTTGGTTGTCACGTCGGCTGTGCATCGCCGGAGACCAGTGTCCGTTCCGCCGGTAAGACGAAACAAGAAGAGACTGATCCCACGGCGGGCCCCGTCGCCGTCGACGACGTTGAGGCGGTGGCTGGTGGGCGCCCGGGCGACGGCGGCGGCGTGAACTACGTGGCCCGCGCCCAGTGGCTACGCGCCGCGGTGCTCGGCGCCAACGACGGCCTCGTCTCCGTGGCCTCCCTCATGATCGGCGTCGGCGCCGCCAACGGCACCAGGAGGGCGATGCTCGTGTCGGGCCTCGCCGGCCTCGTGGCCGGCGCGTGCAGCATGGCCATCGGCGAGTTCGTGTCCGTGTACGCGCAGTACGACATCCAGTCGGCCCAGATCGAGCGCGCCCGCGGCATCAAGGACGCCGACGACGGCGAGGAGGAGGAGTTGCCGAGCCCCACGATGGCGGCGGTCGCGTCTGCGCTGTCGTTCGCGGCGGGCGCCGTGCTGCCGCTGCTGGCCGGCGGGTTCGTGCGGCCGTGGGCGGCCAGGGTCGCGGCCGTGTGCGCGGCGAGCAGCCTCGGTCTCGCCGGCTTCGGCGTGGCGAGCGCGTACCTGGGCGGCGCGAGCGTCGCGCGCTCCGGCGTTCGGATGCTCGTGGGAGGGTGGCTCGCCATGGCGGTCACGTACGGGGTGCTTAAGCTGTTCGGGATGCATGGTGTTTAACGTGCAAGTCTTTATATTTTCGCCACGTAAATAATTAAACCAAGGGATTATTACCAAGATACTCCCTCTCTCTTCGATTACTTGTCACTGGATAATATTCATTTTCAAACTGACTGCTCGTCTTATCCCAAGAAAATATATAAATACTTAAAGAGTATCCTATATTGACAAATTTGGCCCTGTTCTTTTCTACTACCAAGTCATGATAAAAGATAAAGACATTCGTGGCACGTTTTTCAAACTGCTAAACGGTGTGTTTCGTGCAAAAAAAAAAAATTTTATATGAAAGTTGTTTTAAAATATCAGATAAATCCATTTTTTAAGTTTGTAATAATTAAAACTCAATTAATCACACGTTAATGACACCTCATTTTATGTGAAACATTTAGCCCTGTTCTAAACTCAATAAAAGATAAAGATTATCGTGGCACATTTTTCAAACTTTCAAACAGTGCGTTTCGTGCGAAAATTTTTAATATAAAAGTTGCTCTAAAATGTCAGATTAATCAATTTTTCAAGTTTGTAATAATTAAAACTCACTTAATCGCACATTAATGTCACCTCGTTTTACGTGAAACATTTTATCTTTATTTTTATCTTCATCTTCAGAAGATTCAAATAGGGTCTTAATCTTTATCTTTATCTTTATCTTTAGGATTTTCAAACACCACCAAAGAGTTGCATCCCAAATATAAACTTTCACACATTATGATCTGATCATCCAAAATTTATTGATGGTCAAGCTAAAATTACAATAGTAGCAGTTATTTGAAATCAGATGGAGTAATTGATTAAAACACATGGTTCTAACTACTCTTTAGACTTCAGGGAGGAGTACGTTGCTAATCCAGGTGAGGCTGCCAGACTGGGCCATAGAGCAGATAAACACACGCCCGACTGATCAGTATTGTCTTGGAATTGACAAGAGTGTACTATCAGTGCTAGGTACAGCTAGCTAGTGCCGATTGATGTAGGTGAAACCTTAGGTATTCTTGTTGGACACAATTTGCTTGACATGAGACCGAAATGAGCTGATATATTGGTGGCCAGAGCCACCTTTGTTTACACTCGAAGAGAAAGAATTGTACGGTCCAGGACACCTTACACTAGGAAGATGGATCAATGAATGACATGTGCTATAGTCTAAAGGAGTTTGGCTATGTGCATCCATCTTAGCACGTAGAGGCTGGGCGTTGCTTATTATCTAAAAAAAAGTCTAAAGGAGTGGAAAATTCGATCGCTCGGAAATAGCCGGACAATGTGGAATATATTGCAAAGTTTGTCTATTCAATTCAACCGAATGATAATATCATCATTGAAGAAGCTATCTTGAGAGGCATGCCCCGGGAAATACAAGATCTTTGGGTAACCTACAAAGCAGAATGTGGATAACATACCTCTTACAACTCAGGGATGGCATAACAATTACCTCTACGAGTTATGTTTCTAAAACCTTGAAATCATTGATCATTTATTGTTTGAATGCATAATAGCAAAGCAAGTTTGGTTTGGTGTGCTCATGTGGGTAAGGCAAGGGCATATCATCCTGAGGTGAAATTCGAGGACAGATTTGTTAGTTGGTGGACACAAAAAACAATTGACCCAGAGGCAACAAAACATAAAGCCCTCAAATTAGTCTTTCTGCTTATTGTTTGGAAAATTTGAAAAGAAAGGAATGCAAAAAAATTCAAAGAACAAGAAGTATCAGTCCACCAAATAGTTTACCACATTCAGGAGAGGCTGGGCTATTGGGGTATGGCCGACACACAACATATTGTGATATTGTTGTCATGAGAAAAAAAAAACGAGAAGAACTTACGTGCAAGCATGTTTGCAGTCAAGTGTGTACATTTTTTTTCTTTTTTAACTATTGGTTGTGTATTTAAACTTTTTTTATTAATATAATGCCAGTCATTTGATTGGTTGTTTCAAAAAAGAATTGAGCTGATATTTACACATTTAATCAATTTGATCCCAATTCTTGAAGGGCAAATATGTGTCACCATATCCTCCGTTGCCTCGTTGTCAGAGTTATACTCGTTGTCACAGTTCATCGTTATACTCGCTCTGTTTCAAATTGTAAGACGCCCTTTTTTTTTTTAGAAAAATCAAATTCGGTAACTTTTAACCAATGATCATACTAATTATAGTAGCTAAGTATTATACATGTTATATCACTATATTCATATTTTGAAATACTTTCATGTTATGCTAATTTCATATTCATTGAAAACATAACATAAAATAAATTAATAATTAAAGTATGTCATTAAATACCGTATAAAAAAATATACGCCTTATAACTTGGGACCGAGGGAATAGTTCAGAATTCAGACTTTGAAGAGCTGAACAATGAGAGGAACAGAAGCCCTCATCTCCATGTACCACTGGTTATGCATTGCAAAGCGAGACCATATTTTCGTAACTTTATAGTCCGGCTGTGTTCTTTTCCTCAAGTTCCCAACCTCATTTTTCTCTTTTTCACACACATATTTTTTAAATTGCTAAACAGTGTATTTTTTATAAAGAATTTTTTTATGAAAAAGTTGCTTTAAAAATCATATTAATTTAATTTTTAAGTTTTTAAGCTAATATTTAATTAATCATGCGTTAATCCATAGCTTCGTTTTGCATGTAGAAAAAAGGTTCCGAACCCTTCAAAAGAACACAGCCTGTCTCTATCCGCTTAGAGAAACTAACATAGAGGAGCACAGTATTTTGAGTCTGCTGCTACAATAGTTTTTTCCGTAACTTACTGTAGGAACAATATATCTAGGGTGTGTTTGGTTTCTAGTCATACTTTGCTATCATTTGCCAACAAATACTGTCACACTTGCCTAAATTGAGACAATCATTTGCCAACAAATACTGTCACACTTGTCTAAATTGAGACGATCAAATTCTTGTCACACCTTAGCAAGCCTAAGAGAATCTTGTCATACTTTTTTGAGTCAATGACGTGTGAAATTTAGTTTGTTAAAAGAAATCTTGTTACAGTTATGGCTACAAACAAACAGTTGTCAATATGATCAAACCTGTCTAATCTTAAACATGGCAAATTATGACTGGCAAACAAATACACCCCTAATATACTATTTCATTGTACGTCGATGCTGTACACGCATCTATCTCATCCATTTAATGCTTTCTAAAGTCACAAATATTGTTTTCGATTTTACTATGCAATATTCAATGTTTGAGGATCCAAATCCCCTTAAATTATGAGCTTCATCGGTTAATCTAATAAGTCAAAATAAACATCAAAATTTAAATTTTCAAACTAATTTTAATATATTTTCAACATATTTTTTTCTAACGTTGACTTTTAAGTTGCTACGAATAAATATATAAAATTTTTATCTATAAATTATTTTTTATTTTCTAATAAACCGTTATGGCTTATTATGAAATATGGGAGCTATTGGATGGTGGTATCAAAAACATGATGGGGGATTAACACATGATTAAATAAGTATTGACTATTATAAATTTGAAAGTTTGATTATTTAATTTTTTGAAACAATTCGATGCAAAATTTATTTGAAGACACGTACCGTTTAGAATTTTGAAAAATGTGTTCAAAATAAACAAGGGAATAGCTCATTCTGACATCCGAGCAGCAGAAAGGAACCGGCCTTTAGCACTTCGAAGTCGAAATCTAGCACCGCAAGCAAGCGAGGTTGACATCTCACAGCAATGGCTTATCAGTATTTGTTTGAATTCTAAGAAAAGCATACATACTACGGGCGCTAGCTCATGTAGACTGGAGGGTTGCTGTATTTTCAGTTAGGCATATGTTGCCTGACATGAGATCGAAATGAGCTGACATTCACCGAGGGAAACGTGTTAGCGTCTTGCTTTCAATTTGACTCAATTTGCAGCAATGCTTTCTATGCTAGAACTAACCTAAAGGATTTTTAGAGACATCCCTCCATCTGTTCGTCGATTGCAGATACATGAGGAAAAACTGGGACATGCTCGTATCGTGATTTCTTGCGACCAAATCAAACCTGTTAACTGTATCCTGCTTGCTAGCGAAAATCAATAACGAGCCAAAACGACTTTACAGGAGGCAAAGCAACTCAACTTCTGTAATGCGGTGGCTAGAGATTCAAAAATATGCAGAGCATACGTTCGGTAATCACAAAATTAACCAAAAAACTAAGTTCGAACCTCCCTGTTTCAAACCTTTCTGTTCGATACAAACTTCGATAAGAAAAACAAAGTAACTTGTCAACAAGTAATTAATTAAATATTTGTCATAAAAAATTAAAAAAATAAATTAATATGATTTTTTAAAAACAATTTTTTTATTAAATTTTTTTTGAAAAAACACACCATTCACAGTCTGAAAAGCAGTTTAGGAACCATGCGCAGACAAAAATGAAAGATAGAAATTGAGAAAGAGAACAAAAGAACAGCCTGAGGAATGCACCTAGCCAAACCCAAGACCAAAACCGATAAAAAATGAGCCCTCGAGTATATGCACACCCAGTAAATAATAGCAATCGACTATTTCTGCACCACTTATGCTATTCTCATTCGATAGGGAAAATGTTTAGGACTAACAAATAGAGACGTACGTTTGCCCGTACAGCTGTAGCACGGGTACCAAAACCACTAATAAATAATCCAGCGACAAGCTGCACTCACAAAATCCAATTGAGAATGAACATTAGCCCCAAACTGTGTAAATCTTAGGTCCACAAAGACCGAGCATGGAAAAAGTATAGAGCGATGAACATAGACACGAGCAGCACTTCTAGCTTTGGTCGACTATCTCATTTGGACTATTCCAGCGCTTACAAGCTTCTGAATCTTCTGCATCACTCCAGGGTTCTTAAGATGCTCCTGAGAAGCCCTAGGGTTCTCCTGCAAATCGACCAGTACCTGCAAAACATTTTAGATATCATGAGATTATGGGCAGACAGGAATTTGTGATACTTTATGAACTGACATCTGAATTTCAGCTAAGAAAAAATATTCTGTGTTACCTGTCGCATGATAGGATCTGTAAGAATGTTCTGGATCTCTGGATCCTGCATAGCCTTGTTCTACAGAAAAAAAAAAATAGGACCAATTAATAGAGTTGTACAGTATTGAACTTTTTTAAAGCAACTAGGGCATGAAAAGTGCAACAGGTTTACCTGTCGTTCCTGAATCTCTTCCTGACTCAAATCACCCCTATTGGCCTTGTTGATCTGTTCGATACACCTGCAAACGTGTGCAATAGTTCAGAGTTGGTTTATGCAAACAAAAAGGTGGGTGCACATTGGATTCTATTGGGGAAACAAGGAGGTGAGAAACAAAAAGTTGGTTCATGCAATGCCCTAAATCATTCGGAGCAAAAAAGATCCAATCATAAAAATAACTATCACTACTGATTTGTGTTATGACGCTTCAGTACCTCTTCACACCGTCCAGCAGTTCCGGGTTATTCGGATCATGCTTTAAACCTGCCTGGTAAGTTTCCATTGCCTTGTCGTATTCTTTCATGAAGAACTGAATTGCACCTTTCCTTGTATACCCTTTGGAGAAGGTGGGGTCTAGTTCAATGCACTTCTCTGCATCTTTAAGACCTTCAGGCATGGCTCCCAACTTGGTATAGCATGCAGCCCTATTGCTGTACACCTGTAGTAGATAATGGAAACCCCAAGCAGTTATGTACCATAAGGGATGCATGCAAACAGGTGATAAACAAAAATGACAGTAATTTAGGCAAATGATGTAGAGCAATCCAAAACAGTAATACACATAAGACTTTTTTTGTTATGTATACATACAGAAACCAGATGGTATATAATATTATAGTTGAAACTCACAAATACACACACGGCAAACAATGATCCGAGTCAAACTTCAATACGCAGGAAAATGAAGAAAACGAGTACATTCTTTATATTTCCAAAGTTCGAACAAGCATGTTCAAGCAATAGGGCTAGAAGAAATTACCTTTGGATCCTTGGGATTTCTCCTGAGAGCCTCAGTGTAATGCTTTACCGCGTCTGGATATTTTTGCTCCTTGAAAAGCTGATTACCTACAAACAATAAGATTAGTTAGCCAGTCAAACTACAAATGGCATATTGCAACTCTAAAAAATAAAGGTGCAAGGGAAAATCTCTGCAAGAGACAGGTCAGGAGATAAATAAAGGGTAAGAACTAGAGATGACAACATGATACCCTACTGGATCCCATACCTTTCTCTCTCTCTTCATCTGCTAACTTTGGATCATAGTACTCTTGTTGCTCCAACTCTTTCTTTGCCCTCTCAGCCTCATTTAGCTTTTTTAGAGTGTCTGGATTCCTATGCTCAGTGAGAGCCTTCTGGAAAGTCTCAATGGCAATGTCATAGTCCTTAGAGGTCTTAGCAAGTTTGGCTAGGGCTGTTCCTTTTCTTGTCAGTGCCCTTGAGATCATCTTGAAATCAGCACGAAGTTCCCTTCCCCTTTCCACAGCCTTATCACAGTCCTTAATGCATTCATCGTACTGGAGATTGCAAGTGATATTAGATCAAATTAGAAGAAAACAACCAAGTTGTTTACAAGAATCCGCATGTTATATAACTTGCATAGAAGCATAATGTGCATACTCATGAAAGAAAAAACGGAACTAACCATTGAAGGGGACTGTCAGGCAACAAAATTTTCGTTTATGACCTATGCAACAATTCACACAATACTTCCTATCTGCGTGAACTTTTATTGGTGAAAAGACGTATCTACGTGAACTTTTATCTGCGTGAACTTTTATTGCATGAACTTTTGAGCAAAGACGAACTTCAGGTTTCAGATGAACTCAATTCAAGTGCATCTTTAACACAAGAAGACTGAATAAAGCTTTTGGGGAGGAGGTTCTCAGGAGAGGGACAAAACAATAATGGTGGTCCCCTAGGATCTAATGTTCAAATTGTTAGGTATAGTAATGTAGTCAATTGTCATAGATATAACACAAATTGTTACTAACTTCTTCACAAAAAACGTATATAAACTTGTAACGACTACATATAACATAGATATCAGTAGAACTAGGATCAACATCAATAAATTTCAGAAGTCACTAAATCTAAATAAATAGACCAAAATGAATGCATTTACAGCTTAAGGCAACAAGTTGAATGTTTTATCTAAAGTTTGCTTAGGGATCGTATCAATCAGGTACGTATGTAGTGTTTGAGAGAGAAGTCATAATCTTGAGCTTTGCATTTAATTCTGAATCCCATGTGAACATCTTCTCTCCAAACAAAAGGACTTGTGTGATTGTACGACCACCTATGGAGTTACTCCCCAGAGATCTAACTAGATGTTGTGGAAAGGTCCTCAAGTAGTAACTTGCAAGTCAGTCAGGACTGCAGATAAATCAGCTAACAAAAGCACAAGCAGTGCAAATAAAAAGATCAATCTTCTTTCGACACTAAACAGGACATTTGATGAACTTGCATCATTTGGTTAGCATAAATACTTAATTTAGTTGACATCTGTTGCATGCTTCATCAACTGTCCTAATGTGGTATCATGATTGCTAGTCACTTCTATATAGAAACCCCGATCACCCTATGTTATGCTTCAGTAATCAACAGTTTAGCAAAACAATAAACACTCACCCGCCCAATAACTAGCCAATATGCATTCAAGGGTCAACACCTAATCTCTTGCAAGTCCAAACAAATGAACAACTACCAATCCCCATAGGCCCATACTACATAAATCAAGCAATTTATCTTTTGCGATGGACTAACTCAAAGGCCCTGTTTTGGGGAGATTAAGATTCTGAGAGCCTGATTGATTATGAGAGAAAATGCACCTGCCAGAAGCTCCCCGAATAGGCCCAAAGAGATAATTGATCAGCAAGCAATGCATAGAATGTTACAGTATCATAAACCTCACCTTTCCCATCTCAATGTAGACCGCTGCACGGTTGGTAAGATAGGAAATGTCCTCATCGTCAAGTTCCATAGCTTTTGTGTAATGCTGGATCGCGGTCTCGAAGTCCTTTTTCTTGTAAGCTGCGTTCCCCGCTTCCTTCTCCTTCTGAGCAGCCGATTTCTTCTCCCGCTCCTTCTCCTTTTCGGTCACTTCCATCGGCTCCGGCTCAGGCTCTGGCTCCACCTCCCTCGCCTTCGTCTCGGGCTGCTCCTGCTGCTGCGACGGCGGCGACGAGCTGGGCTGCGACGATTCAGAGGCCTCTGGTCTCTGGATCTTGATGTTAAGCATGAGGCCGAGCACCTGCATCATCCGGGGGTCGGAGAGGTACATGTTGAGGCTGCTGGGGTTCCTCTGCACATCCCGCAGCATCTGCATGAAGTCGGGCTGCTCGAGGTATGCGCGCGTGGTCGGGTCGGAGGCGATCTTGGTCCAGAGCTCGGGCCCCTGGAACATCTGGCCTATGCCGTCGGCGCCGCTGGGCGGCGGGCGGCGCGGCGGGGCGGCAGTGGCCTTCTTGGCGTCGGCGAGGCCGGCCTTAAGGCCCTCGTTGCTGGGGTCGAGGGCGAGGCCCTTCTCGTAGGCGGCGACTGCGCTCGCGGCGTCGCCGAGGCCGAGGTGGGCGGCTCCGAGGCGGGAGTATCCCTTAGCCCAGTCGGGCTTCAGCTCGACGGTCTTCTCGGCGTCGGAGAGCGCCTCGGAGTACCGGTGGACCGAGGCGAGCGCGGCGGAGCGGTTGGAGTAGAGGACGTGGTTCCCCGGGGCGAGCGCGATGGCGTCGGTGAAGTGCCGCGCGGCCTCCTCGAAGCGGCCGGCCGAGAAGGCCGCATTACCCTTCGCCTTCGCCTCGTCGGCCATGGCACGCGGCGGCGGCGGCGGCGGCGCTGCTCCGATCAGATCGGCGGCGCGGGCTCCGGAAGCTTCTGGAAGGGCTTTGGCGGCGGGGCCGGAGGAGGGGAGGAAAAGTCTGGGGTTAGATGGGGATTAAGGTCTCGTAGAAGGTGAAGTTTTATAAAATCGGCGACCAGTATGATTGTAGTGGCGTGGCGTGGGCCGTCGGATCTCTCTCAAGGGTTCTCGAAGCTTCCGCTTAGTACTATCGAATTTACGCTTTCTCCTCATGGAAGCGAACTCTTTTGTATAGTATATAACTTTCCGCTTTCTCCGCATACAGTCTCCAATGTGGGCTGGGCTGGTTTCTCATCAGTTAGTCCGGCCCATGTTAACTTCGCGGCTTGACTTTTTTAGTTGGGTTGGGCCACGTTTTGCAGCTTGGTGTGGTGGAAGGGAGAGGCCGCACGTCGAGGCGGCGGTTGCCGTCGCCGCACAAGACGACGAGGCCGCGGCGCCACCTGTCCACCTCACGCCGCACGCGTCCGCGCCGCAGGCTGCCGTCCCTGCATGGCGGCATGGCGCGGCGCCTACTACTTCTCCTCCACCACCTCGCGGTGTCTCGTAGAGTCGTAGGCGTGGTGTTGTCGCGCGCGGAGAAAGGGGGGGGTGGGGATATGGCGGCGCGGTGGTGCTTCGCGTTGCTCTTGGCGCTATCGGCCGCGGCGGTTGCCGGAGCCAAGCGGACGTGGGAGCCGGTGATTCGGATGCCGGGGGAGGTGGTGGAGGAGGCCACCGTGCCACGCGGCAGCGAGGGCGCCGAGGAGGAGGAGGGGGACGGCGTCGGGACGAGGTGGGCGGTGCTCGTCGCGGGTTCCTCCGGCTACGGGAACTACAGGCATCAGGTAAGCGCAGTGGTGCAGCGTCGCCGCGTTCGTGCGCGTCCTCCGTGCGTCTGGAGTTCGATTTGGGGGCTTGGGTGATTATGCAGCGTGGAACTCTACCTTTCAGCGTCAAAAAAAAAATGCAGCGTGGTACTGCTGTGAGGGCATGAGGCTGTGTTGCTGTGGGTAGCCGTTTCTGAAAGTCGTTCAGATCATTCGTAATGAGATCTTTAGTATTCATGAATTTAAAGATTTATATGTTTAACATCTCGTGCCATGAGTACATCAGTGCTCCAAAAAATTCAGTTTTTAGCTTTTCAAAATATAAAAGTTTGCCTTGAGTACACAATTAACCGAGTTACAGTACTAGTTAACCATTTGGACTAGAGGAGAAGTGGAGAACTATGAACGTTAGATCATGTGAGAGTGTCCTAGTAGTGGAATCTCAAGGCATGATTTGCACACATCGCTATCCAAGCTGTAGTTGTCTTCTTGTCAGGAAGCTCAACAGACTGATGCCTTGACTCATTTCAAGGAAGAAAATACCGTGAGCAGCAACGTGATTCAGGATGAGCAAAGGAGTTTGAAGCTTTCAATTTTTTCTGGGTTGTAAATTCTACTCCGTAATATTCATGCTTAGGACAGATTGAGGAAAAATGACACCAACATTTGAAGAGTTTAAAGTGGAGGGATCGATTTAATACGAAAGAAATATCAGCTGAAATATTTAGTGGCTAATATTGAGAGCTTCAGTGATTAATTTTTACTGAAATATATGTAGCAGAAAGAGACAGGCTCATAGCAAGTTGTATTTATATTGTTTCGGTTCAAATTTAGAAGGAATTGAGACCAACAAATGGTTATTTTTCCAAGGACTGTTTGCTTGAGGTTTGATTTTTTTTTTTTGGGTGCGTTTGCACTTTGCAGGCTGATGTATGCCATGCATACCAGATATTACGGAAGGGAGGGCTAAAGGAGGAGAACATTGTCGTGTTTATGTATGACGACATTGCCAATAATGTACTTAACCCGAGACCAGGGGTTATTGTCAATCATCCGCAGGGTGAAGATGTTTATGCAGGCGTTCCGAAGGTATTACACAGTGCCTTACTGCCTCCCTGTTATTCGTTCCTCGGCCTGGAGAGAGGACTGTTAGGGTCTTATGTCCAATTAGTTACCCTTTTGCACTTCTTTATTAGCTTCAGGTGGCTTCTGGTTTGCCTGTACGTGGCACAAGTGCATAACATATATATTGACCTTTTTCTCTAAGTTTGATGAAGATAACACACTCTATAATTCCAGGATTACACGGGAGACGAAGTCACCGCAAAAAACTTTTACGCGGTTCTCTTGGGCAATAAAACTGCAGTTACTGGGGGTAGTAGGAAGGTCATATATAGCAAACCAAATGACCACATATTTATCTTCTACTCTGATCATGGGGGTCCTGGAGTTCTTGGTATGTGATAGTTGCATATGCTCCTTTGCTGTTTGAGTTAAATTTTGTCCATCATGCATGTTGACATGTGCAATTTTCAGGTATGCCCAATCTGCCATATCTTTATGCTGCTGACTTCATGAAGGTGTTACAAGAAAAACATGCCTCCAATACTTACACTAAAATGGTAAGATTTTTCTTGGTTACTTATTTGTGGAAGAGCCTCCTTGGATGAAATAAGCAATATATTTGTGCAGGTTATATACGTAGAAGCGTGTGAAAGTGGCAGTATTTTCGAAGGTTTGATGCCAGAGGACCTTAATATTTATGTCACAACAGCGTCTAATGCAGAAGAGAGTAGTTGGGGTACATACTGCCCAGGAATGGAACCATCGCCTCCTTCTGAGTACATCACCTGCTTAGGTGACCTATACAGTGTTTCTTGGATGGAAGACAGGTAGCTTCACATATCTTTAGAAATGTAAAGATTACATATTGCACACAATGCTGTTAGTGGTTTTTTCATACATTCTCGTAGAACTTTCGGTGGCGAATGTTTTAAGAAACAATCAAATCTGAAGATGGTAAAAACTATTTAATTTATTGCATCATGCAGATGTTATGTGGTCATTTATAGAAGGATTTTTTTCTTTTATGTTTTTGCTTTTTACTCCCCAAAACGTTTAGTATGTTGAGAGACTGACCTGTACGTACTCCTTCCTGGTGCATGGGACACAAGGTCCAAATTCTTTTCCAAAGCATGTTCATCATTGTACATCAATTTTAAATGATAATTGGAGTATTAAGTGTGTATTTCTATGCATGGGACCAGCTTAAATGTATGGGACAGGATATTAAGTGTGTATTTCTATGAATCGAACCTATACATATTAAGTGTGTATTTCTATGCATTGAACTTATACATATCTTGTGTTAAGTGTGTATTTCTGTGCATTGGAAATTTCCATACATATCAGCTTTAATGTTCAGTATTTCTATGCAGTTTGTAAAGTATTTACTCAATAATATGTAAAATTTATCTCGATGTTAATTGGCAGTGAGACTCACAATCTGAAGGAGGAATCAATTAAGAAGCAGTACGAAGTGGTAAGTCTTGATTTGCTCTGTACCTTTTCCAATTTGCATTGTTAAACTCCCAGGTAGTCACAGCATTGTTGACAGGTTAAGAAGCGTACCTCTGACATGAACAGCTACGGTGCTGGCTCTCATGTTATGGAGTATGGGGACAGGACATTCAAGGATGACAAGCTTTACCTATACCAAGGTTTCGATCCTGCAAATGCCGAAGTTAAGAACAAGCTAGCATGGGAAGGCCCAAAGGCTGCAGTCAACCAAAGAGATGCAGATCTTCTTTTCCTCTGGAGAAGGGTATTTCCTAGTCTATTCTTTTGCAGACTTTTAGTTAGTTGTTTGTTATGTTCCTTCCAAAAATACTTACCAGTAATAGCTATTATCTAATCCCCTTTCTCTACAACCATATGGTTGGACTTGCACTTGTTTTGATATGTCACAAATTATTCCAGCCTACAGAGTTTTTTCTAAACTGAAGTTCATTATGACATGTGTTTAAATTACTTGGTAGTGTACATCAGCTAAATATCTTTGTTTCTAGTAAACTGTAATGATGTCTGCTGCTAACAAGTTTCTTTTCATTGGAGTATTATCTTAGAGAGATCTTTTGATAAAAGTATCTCCTGTTGCCATTTGGAAAATAATTGCACTAAGACTATTAGCGAACCAAACCGAAATGCAGAATCTGTGAATGGGCGAGCATTTGTTTCAGTCATGTGCTTCCATCCTATGGTTACTAATTTCTCTTCTTTGTTTGGTTTCAGTATGAGCTGTTACATGACAAGTCTGAAGAGAAGCTGAAAGCTCTGAGGGAGATCAGTGGCACTGTTATGCATAGGAAGCATCTTGACAGCAGTGTTGATCTTGTCGGAGAACTTCTCTTTGGATTTGGAAATGGGCCTTCTGTGCTTCAATCTGTTAGACCTTCTGGTCAGCCACTTGTTGATGATTGGGATTGTTTGAAGAGAATGGTAAAGTTGGAACCTTCTTTATACTCGGCTTACCGAGAACAACTGGCATTTGCTATTACTCCACTGCGCTCCAATACTTCATATTGTCCTCAAATCTTTCCTAGTTTCCTTGTTTCTGTTTGTCTGACTTAATATGAGTTTCTTCAGGTACGGATCTTTGAGTCCCATTGCGGACCGCTCACTCAGTACGGTATGAAACACATGAGGGCGTTTGCTAATATTTGCAACAATGGTATCTCTGGCGCTTCAATGAAGGAAGCAAGCATCGCTACTTGCAGCAGTCACAACTCGGGTAGATGGAGCTCACTGCTGCAGGGGTACAGTGCTTGATCTGCCGCAACACGTGATCAAGCCTCAAAACTTATGCCTTGTACTCGTATTTCCTCAGAAAAAGACCTTCAGGACTGCAAATAACCGTACAAGGATGTACCGCTGTATGCTACTGTACCTCTATATAGATGCTCTGTATATACGAGTATATGAAATGGATCGTGTGCTTTTTACATGGCCGGATGCTGGACGATCGGGAATTGCTCGTGTATTTGATAGCTGAGAATGCTGAGATCGAGACGGCAAAGCAGAACTTGTGTTTCGAACTGAATGAAGTTCGCCTGAGCACAACCTTGATGCGGCATCGCAACTCGAAAATCTGGACTTCTGGTCCTCTCGGGAGGCTGCATGTTTAGGACTGCGGCTTTCGTGTCGAGCCATTTGTAGTTGGGCTGGAACCGGATTGCGACTTACGTGAGGCGGTGAGGCCCATTCTAGTTGGTCCAGAACAGGATTTATGGGGCGGGGCGCGGGGCCATGATGAACTGGTGATCTGCTGCCGCTAATCGCGGGCGTGCTGGGCCGTGTACGTTACGTGTATTGTTCAATCTCTAGCCCGGCAAACAAAGATGTGAATTGTGTGTAGGTACGTTGTAGCGGAACTCAGCAGTGAGGAGAGAACTGATGTTGCAGTTCAATCCTCCAATCTTTAATGCAACCCAAACAAATGCTACATTACATTTACACGCAGATCAACCTATTTTTCTTGGCAGACTGCAGTACGACTGAAACAAGACAGTGCATCTCAAGCAAGTAGAAGAGCATCAGTGAAAATCTCTGCTATAACTAACAAAATGAATGCGATGACTACATCCTGTGAATGGAGTTCGCCTGTTGATGCGCCAGAATTAGTCTGTTCAGGTCTTCAACCCAAGCTGGCTACGCCGACAGCTACTAACCTGCATATAGTGCATCGGAAAATTGGTTAGCTAGATTAAAGTCTCTCTGTGGTCATGAATACATAATTCAGAGAACTTACATGCTTTCCTGAGGAAAGAAATAAACACCACGAGGAGTGCCAGTCCAGCCAAGATACCGATTATTATTGCCACTGTCCTCCCAACATCGTCTCCAAAGTTATCTGTCACCGAGCCAAAGGGAGATGACTAACTAACGACCATATATATGCGATGCAAAGCGATCGGCCGCACGCACGCATTGCGAGCAAACGCGCTCTAGCTTTTCTCCTTAGCGGCTAAAAAGCGCTACGATGTGTGTTTGTTTGTATGAATTGGGAAGAAATTCCCTCCGTATGAAAAATGGAACGACTCATTAGCACATGATTAATTAAGTATTTACTAATTTTTTTAAAAAAATAGATTAATATGATTTTTTTAAAGCAACTTTCATATAGAAACTTTTTACAAAAAACACACCGTTTAGCAGTTTGAAAAACGTGCGCATGGAAAACTATATAGAACGCCTCATCAAGTCTTGAGTGTTAATTAACATCGATCCAAAAGGATCGAAAAGTTTATGCCGGTGAATATATTCTTCGTGTCCTCTTTATCAGCTTTGGAAGTTTACCAGTTTGGAATCTATTCTCACTTCCATAGAGACCTCACCTCGCTCACTAGTGATCACTATCTAGCCAACTACTATCATTTTGCCCATTAGGTAGGCTCCTTACACACAGGTTCTCTTTTAAGATTTGGATCGCCCCTGCTTTTTGAAATACTAAATATTCGAATTCATGCACCTCAAACTTCTCCAAATACTAAAAAAAATTGTTCGATATAATTTAAGAAAGGTTAATCATGTATTCCAACTTATTGGAAGAAATGAATAGTTAGAATTAGAACTTGCATGCCATTTATTTCACATTTCCTCAAAAATGGAAACTAGCAATTAGTAGTACGTGACATGCTTGCAATGTTGCATACCTGAATTAGAGCGGAAGTAGTAACCATTTGCCCAGTATCTCACGTAGCACTGCGCCAGGTAGACGTCGGCGGCGAGCGCCGTGCCGCACGCGCCCTTGAGCTGCCCCACCGCCTCGGCCAGGCAGGCGGTGCAGTCGCTCGCCGGGACGTCGCCGAGGCACTGCGCCACCCCCTGCACCGTGCCGGAGGTGCTCAGCTTGTAGCCCGCCGCGGCCTGCAGCTTCCCGAGAACGCCGTCGCGGCTGATCAGGAACGCGCCGTCGCGGCTCGTGCTGGAGCTGCACTTGCGGTACGCCGTGGTGG
This sequence comes from Oryza officinalis, assembly GCA_008326285.1. Lineage (NCBI taxonomy): Eukaryota > Viridiplantae > Streptophyta > Magnoliopsida > Poales > Poaceae > Oryza > Oryza officinalis. Next base: position 45,417,404 of record BDMV01000002.1, on the reverse strand, counting down.
TGTCGGCGCGGCCGATGAAGTTCGCGGCGTCGTACCGCACGTAGCAGCCGTCCTCCTGCAGCGACGCGGCGTACGCGTTGGCGCACACGGTGCCCAGCCGCGCCACCGTCTGCCGCACGCACGCCACGCAGTCCCCGGGGCTCAGGTCGCCGCGGCACTGGTACAGACCGTACGCGGCCGTGCCGGCCGCCGGGTCCGGCCCGGCGCCGCCGCCGGCGGTGAAGCTGTTGTACGCGGCGCCGGAGGACGCGGTGGAGGCGATGGAGGAGAGGAGCGAGTTGAGGTTGCTCTGAAAGGCGGTGTTGGGCTCGTACTTGGACGGCGAGCACCCCGCGTAGATGAACGTGCCCGTCGCCGCGTCGGCCGCTGGTGGCGCGGCGCCGAGGCTGAGGACGAGCACGACGGCCATGACGACGACGCAGCCGCTGAGCAGATGCATGGGCGCCGTAGCTGATCAGCGAACGTGCAGCGACCACTGACCAGTGTAGATCATGCAGATGCGAGAATTATTTTAGCGTGGTTTGATCGCACCCTCTCGTGTCTAGAAGCTATATCTCGGACGACGCGGACGGTTGTTGCGGCGTTGCTCGCACCAGAGATTCCTGTACACCGTGGCGACCAAAAGCCACGCGCTTTGCTCGTCTTCCACTTCCGTTGGTGCCCATACGTACTGGGCCGGAACGGGAACTCGACCTCCCTGAGGCCTATACGTGTTGGGCCGGAACGTAATGCGGGCTCCGTGAGGCCTATGTATGCTGGCCCAAGACAGGATTGGGACTACTTGTGGCCTACATGAGGCCTATGTTAATGCGTGGGCTTTTACGGACATGCATGGTCCAAAGATGTGATTTTTTTATTTTTTTATTTATTTTTTAAAAGATTTACAAAAATAAATTACCATTTTAAAATTTTATAGAAATATACTCCTCCCGTCCAACCATAGGGCAGGACATATAAATTGTCCTATGATAGAGCAATCTATATGACGTGGCACCCTATGGAAGGTGCGTTGTGATGATTTTACAGGTAGCCCCCTCCTGAGAATAAATTGTTTTCCCGGTGATTTATCGTCAGGAAGGGGCCGCCTGCAAGATTGTCATTTTGCGCGTTCCATGCATCATCAAACTTTGCGACATGACAATTTTGCAGGCGGCTCCCTCGTGGCGATAAATCGCCTTAAGAGAAAGCGATTTATCCTCAGGAGGAGACAACCTGCAAAATTGCCACGTCACGTCTCTTTCGTGAGGTGTCATGTCACATAGATTGTCATCGTAGGATGATTTATATTTCCCGTCCTAGGAAGTATATTTTTGCAAAACTTTGAAATAGTATTTTTTAAAAATCTTTTAAAAATAAATAAAAAAATCCGAGATGTAGCCCGTTCGCTCCAGACCTCACTGCGCCCCTGACCTCTGGGCTGCACATTTAAACATTATTAAGGTATACCATTTGCTATATAAGTGAGTACTAAAGTGACAAAGACTGAACATGTGATATGTGATAGTTAGAGGTGTAAGTGGATTCGTCCCGTGATTCACTTATAGACTAATAAAATAGGTTGATCAATAGACAACGGGTTACCTATTTATTGGGTTTATAAGTAAGTTGGTAGGTTAGCCCACTTACACCCTCTGACACTGTTATTCCTATCCTTTTCACACAGTTGATTCATGTATCAGCAGCCAAAATCCAACCATTTTCTACCGACAAGAAGACTGGAGCAATTTGGAGTGCCCGGCCTCTGCCAGTACTAGATCAAAGTGCTAAAATTTGTCTGGCTTCTTGCGGAATTGTCACTAGTTTCTCGTTTGATACCTTTGTTCTCAGAACCTAAACAACAATTTCCTGGTGGACAATGACTATGTCCCCTTCAAGCAAGAGGACTTTGCATCATTCTCTTCTGTCATGATGTACCCTTATAAGAAGAGAGAACTAAGGGATTCTTCAGCTCGTAATAGCATAACTAAGGGAGTACTGCACAAGAGCAGTTTTCTGTTGTTCTCTCTGGGACCTCCTAGCCAGATGCGTCTAAGTCCAAGGTAGGACTAGGATTGGAACTCCCGCAAACGTTCACTGAATATTTATGTCACATCCTCGCTGCGATGGCTTCCTACTGTCGCGTTGTTGTGTAACATGTTACTACTTTCTTCTAATAGAATGACGTGTAATCTTTTTTATGTTTATGAAAAAAATACATCACGTGGTTATTATTTGTCTTACCCTATCGTTGTTGCAATTTAAGAGTAGAAAAGGAGGTGATATCCATGGTGCTTGTTTTTCTTGTTTATCCTTATTCATCAGGCAAAAAATTGACATACAGGCTTCTTTAAAAAAAAAGAAAGAAAGAAAAAGAAATACAGACCCAGTCGATAGATAACATCATGTCCATTGTTAAATCTGCTTCATGGGCCAACTTGATGTATCCGTTGAGTATATAAATATATAATTCTCCCATTTCATTAGTGTGTGCTGCTCACTGGTGTGAAACTTAACTTATTTCTTCTGGTCAAAAAGAAAAGGAAACAAAAAGGTCATAGGTCCCGTTGGAACATCCAACCAGAATGAAAATTAAGTACACACATAAAACAACATAAGTCATTAGCACATAATTAATTAAATTTTAATCATTAAAACTTAAAAAATAAATTTATTTGATTTTTATACTAATTTCTATATAGAAAGTTTTCGCACGAAACAGACTGTTTAATAGTTTAAAAAACGTGCTAACAAAAATCGAAAAATAATCTTGTTAAAGTTTTATAACGGTGCCATAGTCCTAGTATACTACTCCGTACTACCTCCCAAATTTTCCGATAGTAGTACAAGATACTATGAAAGGTCCTGACTGTACTCAGATTCTTCAAGGAACTTTTCCTCTGTGCCTCAGCATAACAGGTATAGCTTGCAAGGTTACCCAGTGGATGGTTATCATCTTACCGCAATTCTACCTGTCATCGCCATAACAATTAATTAACACAGTGTCCCACTAGTCGTCGTCTTCAATTGGCCAGAAGCTCCTCTACTCTGTTTTTGCTCAAGTTTTCTGAACAGTTTTACTAGGTCAATCGCGCTCATTCTTTTGTTGTAACTTTCACCAAGGTTTCAGCAATTAATTCGGAGAGGCCAATCATTCAGATGTTCATCAGTAAGATCTTTGTGTGCTGCCCACACGTCCCCACCCGTCTCGACTCTCGATTGCGTAACGCCGTCGTGCAAACTCCCACACGGGAATAGCGCGAGCACAAGAAGTCAGATTGGGGCTGGATTCAGAAATGGACAGCAGCATATATCGTGCATGATTGCCCTCTCGTAGTCCACTACATCTCCATCATTTGTATCATGGCACGAGTCATGAGCGTCTAAGCTCTGGAGCACTAGCTCAACACAAGTAGACGAGAAACTTCTTATGTTCATGGTCTCAAGTTCCAAGCTCAATGAGAAGATGAGCCCTGATGTTATAGGATGGGTCATCATGTCCAAAATTCCGAACAACTCCAGCAGAAGATGATTGGATGGCCAATTAATCTCAAATTACAAATTAGCACTAAAAACTTTCTGAACTCTCTCACTTGATGACAGGTACCATGGCGAAGTACAGATACCAAACACCTTATAATGTCTCAAACGAATAAACGAATTACTCTACGCGATGTGCTCAAATTCGGGTGCAGGTGCAGGTGCAGTGACCACGACTCCGGAGCCGCTGCAACGGCAGACAAGCTGCACTCTGTTTCAGGCTTCAGCTACAGTACCTGCTTGGAACAAGGTATTTTTGAAGGAGTTTTGGAGGCTTGCATTGCTTTTGAATTTTTCCCTGTAGACCTGTTTGGGACAAATAAAATATGTTGTTGAATTTCTTTGTATATAAAGGTAGCAAATCCTCCACTTCCATAGGAAAGAAAAGCATCCAGTGTGAGCCAAAGGAAATTCTCCTCCCTCTTTTTTTTTCATTCATGGCTTTGTGTGTGTCTCGTATATTTTTTCATGTGATCCAAACAACACAAAATTTTCACTATTCGTGTATTTGAATTCCTAAGTTTTCTACCTTATACAAATTCAGGGCTCCTTTGGAAACACAAGATTCTCAAAACACAATAACATGAAAAATACATGATTGCAGTGCCATAACACCTCAAATTCTATAGATTGAAAAAAATATAAAAAACTGTAGAAATTACCGTTTGGATGGAGCGCGAAAAAAACATAGAAATTTAAAAAGAGAGACTGACACAATGAAGTTTTCCCCTGAGATTGAAGCTCATGTTAGAATTCTTCCAAATTTATATGTTTTGAGCCACTCCAAAGAAATTTCACAGGATTTTTGGATAGCTATTCCTTTGACCCAAATGATCATATAGATTTTTTATTCATAGGATTGAATTCCTCTAAAATCATTTGTTTCAAAAAAGTCCTATATTTTATTCCTGTGTATTTTCATGTTCCTGTGTTGTCCATTCCTTGTTTCAAACAGGGCCTATGCAAGCATCTCTTCGGAAGGCTTAACAGTACAGCACGGGCCACTTGCGTGGAAGTTGCTTGCTGCATCGCCAAACTGACCGGTTTGTACGGACTACGCAAGTACGCCACCACTGCACACGCTTCAGCGATACTGGAGGTCAGGAAGCTGGCAGGAAGTAACAGATCGTTAGAACTACTACTCCACAGCTTAATCAATTCCTGCACGTACTGGAGCAACACTACTCCTATGGAGTACTAGTATTTGACAAGAACATGATACAATTCGTCGCTCGTGCGGAGGAATGCAAATTAAAGAGGATCATGAACAGGATCGATCTCCCAGGGCGTTCACGTTTGATCATTCTCCAACATGGGGCTAGCTTGCAAGTTGCAAGTTGCGAACACGTTGATCGAACCAAAAAAATATATTACTCTAGCATTAGCATCCTCCATCTGTAATCTAACTAGGCCTCCTCACATCGCATGCAGAGATGGATGCGCATCCACAGAGAAAGGGAAGCAAGAAGAAAAAAAAAAGGAATACACATACACGTTTGAGTCCTACTCGATCGAGCACACATGACACATGTGTATGTATGTACACCGGCCACGCCTCGGCCACGCGCTACCACCAGGTGGGCACCTTCCTCCCGCCGCCGCCCGCGGCGGCCACGGCGGCCGCGCGCTCGAACCGCGCGGCGGCGCAGGGGATGGTGATCCCGCCCGGGTGCGCGAACCCGAACTCCTCCTCGGCCTCGCGGAGCAGCTCCCCGAACAGCGGGTGGTTGAAGTACACCACCGGCACCACGTACCTCATCGACTCCCCCGGCTCGCCGCCGCCCACGTACACCGCCACCTGCCCCTTGGGCGTCGTCGCCTCCCCTGGAGCGTCCTCCAGGAGCCGCTCCGAGCCCCGCCGCCGCAGGAGCCTCATCCGCCGCGCCAGCGACCGCCCCCACTTGAGCACCGTCCGCGGCGCCTTCTCTCCACGCTGATGCACGACGATCTGCTGCTGCGGCGGCTGCTTCTTGACGCTCCCGGCGGCCAGCAGAGGGGAGCTGCCTGCAGCTCCCGGGCACGGCTGCAGGCGGAGGTAGCCGCGCCCGCGCCGGCGCCGCCGGTGGCAGAGCGCCCATCGCCACAGCCCGAGCAGCTTCCGGCCTAGCCGGAAGCCTCTGTGCCGCCTCGCCTGCATGCAGCTAACTCTCGGCGGGGTGGGCCTTACTTTGCTGGTGGTGTTTCTAAACGAGCGGAAGAAGCGACGTTCTAATGGCAAGGCGAGCGTGACAACGGGTTGTTTTATAGGAGACGAGCAGACACGGCGTGGCGCGCGTGCGTGCGCCGTTTCCCCCGTGTGAGGCCGAGAAAACGTAGGGGTTTCATGCGCGCGAGGCTCTCTCTCAGTTTCTAGCCTGGTTTTGGTGTCTGCTTGTCCATTTGGCCTTCTAGCTAAGATATGCATGATTGGTTGGTGTGGCGGCTGCGGACCTGCGGTCATGTGGCCACTCGCGACCTCCCGAGCGTGGTCGGTTACTCGGTTACGGTTTCTCTGACGGTGCCGTACAGTGCTACAACGTGTTCTGTTCACGAGCTCTTCTCCATGTGGTACACAGTTCATCCGTTCCCTCCGCTTGATTATCTTGTACGAATGGTTTTGCATCCAATGCTACGTAGGAGTACATTACTAGCAAGTCGGTAGAAGATCATATTTCGCAGTCATATCTGTTCAAAAGCGCTGTTGATGTAGGCAAGTGCGTCGACAAAGCGAGCAAGGGGAAAAGAGGCGATAAGCTTTCCTTTAAAGAAGTACTACTAGTAACCGTGAAAGTACTGATGGATCCATGTCATCAAAGCATTTGGGAGCAAACAGTATGAAAGTTCCCCATGGATAACTTTTTTTACCAGGCAACCTTGAGATAAAATTTGGAAAGCTCCCCCTTAGATAATTTTCTTAAACATGCACACTACTGGCAAATTGCAAACTGAAACTTTTAGGTAACACCTCGATATATTAATCCTCCACAAGTCCAAAAGTAACATTTCGCCGGTCAAATCGAAACGAATAAAGCGCGAGATGCGGATCTGGCCCCGCTGCTCGCTCTCAAACTCGTGCAAAATGCAAACGAAGGCCTAGTAGTTAGTATATTTGATTTGGCTATCGCCTCTCAAGACGTCCTTAATTCGCTGGAAGACTTTTTACCAAAGCTCCCACGACCGTGCAGCTCCTCAACTTAATTCAGTGACTTGTGGAGTTCGATTTGGTTAAGCAGCCGCAGCCTCACTCACCCGATCCATCCAATCGTACAGGCGCCGTAGGCCGTACGTCCAAATCCTGGGACGGGTGCAGAAATCAGAATGTACGCACTCGAACGAGCAAACGCAGTAACTCCAAGAAAGGACACCCCATGCACTGCACACGGCGTGAGCCTCATTACAATCCCACGTCAATATCTACCCAAACTGCCGATGGCGACGCCTTGGTTGGAAGTGGAAGGTCGGCAGGGAGAACCGGATCGAAGAAGGGAGCGTACACCGGTGGCATATGCAGATTCTTCGATTCGTAGCGCGCTCCATCCATCGACGGCCCCGCGCGCGCGCGCGCGTGCGGAGGCGAACGTGTAACATGCCGAGACGACAAAGGCGGCCTCCGTCGCGCGGAAAGCTACGGCGTACGGAGAACGCTGCCGATCGATTTCACATCGGCGGGGCATCTCCGGTTAGTCTGCTAGGGGACATGGGGGTGGCAACGACGGAGAGCGGCCGCGTCAGCCAGCGCTGTGCGTACGGCAACTTTCGCGAGGATTTTTTTTCTGCTGGTTTTCTACTGCGCGCTTTGGCGTTTTGGCCGGATTGATGCATGGAACGGTAGTACTCTGAGTGATACACTTGTGTACTGCTAGATGGCTTGGGTGCCCGGTTTCCAAGCGTGATGTTAGCTTGTCTTTGACTCGTCAGAGGAGGTTTCCGGTTTCGATCGCTTTGGATGTACTATCATGGTACGTTTAGTAGTAGTAGAAGAAGCTTTGGAAGCAGCTAAGTAGTACACGTGCGGAGTCACGCGCGCCTGTGCTGGATATGGTGTGGCCAGAAATTGTGCAAATTCTGTTACCGACAGTTCAAGTGCTTTTCCTTTCTTTGTACTAGTAGTTCGGTTTTGCACTTGGAAGATTCTGGTTACTGAGATATATTGGGCATTCTCCTACTTTATGTAAAGTTCGATGTAGTCCTTCAAAAACGAGTGAACCTAATTGATCGACCTTTAAATAGTATTACAGAGACCACTTAATCGGCTTTATATAAAGTTTGATTGAAATAGAGCCACACTTTTGGTGGATCCACGTCTTTACACACACGCTCGCACTCAGCGAAAGCCATCCACATGTAACCTAGCAAAATCGTGTGCTACTAGTGAACTAGTGGGGCTGGACTGCTGGTACGGTACGGATGGTCCAAACCCTGCACGGTACATTAGAGCCTGCGTGGACTGGTCACATGTTATTAGTAGGAAACGTGTGGGCGAAAGCAACTCTTTCTTCAGAGTTCAGACAAAAAAACTCGAGGATGGCCATTACTACTGTGTTCCTCACAGCAACTACTCCAGTTGTTTCTCGGCAACAAGGTGAGATGCAGAGTTAGGGAGAAATGTTGCCGTTCAAAATTAAGGGACGTGCCGTACGGCACTAACTGAAAGTAGTAGTAGGACTATTATAAACACGATTTGTACTCTATGATGGAGAAGCCAGCCAGCTGGATGCGGCTAGGTATAGAGGTTGTCTAACGTTTTAAGGAAAGCAAATGCGTAGCGTCCATAATTAGTTACCAACCACGTTTCTAAAAAAAATCGTAAAGGTCTAGTCCCTCTATCCTAAAAATTTTTATAATTTTTATGTAGGTTGAGTTTTTTTTAAAACGAAAGAAATAGTCTCTTTACATTTTCTTGGTCAAAGGGATTGTATGTTGCTCGGCTGCCTGGTTACTACAGCGTTGCAGCTAACAGGAACAGTGACGCAAGCACGAAAGAAGCAGGCCGTGGCCCTGGCTGTCAAACAAGAAGAAAATAACTTCAAAGTAGCTTATTCTTAATTTTATTTATCGGGGAGTTTAACTTGAATTCGCATGGAAATTAAACTGATCTATTTATCCTTTCTTTTTATTAAAGACCCCAAACTATTTATCTTGTATTTAGTTATTTCTAATTGTATTTTTAATGGGTGGACTCCATGTTTAAATGTAGACGCACCACATAATTAATGATATTTATCCTTCTCTTGTTCTTCGATCAATATCCCTTTGATAAAAGATATTAAATGTTTCAGACCAGTTAAACTTTTAAAACTTTAATTATCAATAATTTCTTAAATGCTAGTGTAGAAACTAAAAAAATGGCATCGTAGATTTTTCATAATAAGTATTATCATAATATCATTTAGATTTTAAAAGTTTTACAAAATCTTATCCTAAATATCAAATATTTTTTTAGAGGGAATAAGTTTCTTTTTTGTCTTTTTTCTAATCAAGCAAAAGCATGTATGTATGTATGTAGGGTGAAAAGGCAGGATTTTCTTTTGTCTTTTTTTCTAATCACAAGCAAAAGCATATTGTTTTCGTACGAATGGTAGGGATAAAAATGGATTGGAAACAGACGGAAACTAGCTCTATCATATTCGTTTTCATATTTTTTTCGGAATCGGAATCGAAATCGAAAACCCGGATACGAAAATAAAATCAAATACTACCGGATACAGAAACGAAGCGAATATGAAACGGAACAAATACGGTAATAGATATTTACCAAACCCCTAAAACTAAGCTTCCTTAATCAAGAAAGAGATCTCACTTGTTATTTTTAAGTCAACATCGTCAAAATTTAAATCGTCAATTTTGTAAGCGGTCCCACAGTCGTATGTGAAAATCGATTTTTATGGCCATTCCCCAGACCTGCATGTAAACATGATTATCCACTTTCTAATCCCAAAACCTTTTACTTCATGTATATCTTACTTAACATATGACTTATCAAGTTCTTATTGTATAGAACGAAGATGCTATTTATTTTATTTCACATCTTCGAAACTTGTAATGTTTGTTTTACACTTTAAATATTTTGAAATAACAAATGTCATAAAATACAAAGTGGTAGATCCCATTGAGCTATACAACTTTGATACGAAGCACGTCTCCATCGGATGTTGTTTGAATTGTAGATCTAAGATTTTGCAAAAACAAATGTGGTATTTTATTATGAATATTTAGACCCTTAAATGATCCCAACTTATAAAATTGGTGACAACAAAGTTGTAGATCTCGTCAAGCTCTATAATTTTGATATAAAGTTTGTCTTCATCTAACTCCGTATGAAAAAGCTATGTATATATACGTATTTTTTCTGAAAATTAATCCTGTCTGTGGATATCCGAGTAAAATTCCCGGATATTTTTCGACCGTTTTTCGATTCCAACAGATAATGCCTTTACTATATTCATTTTATTTTCAAGAAAAAAAAATCCGAATTCGTTTCCGAATCCGAAAATATCCAGAACTAACCAACCGAACCTATCCAATTATGAAAAAACGTCCGAACGGACGAAAAGTATCCGTACCAATTTCATCCTTAACGAACGGTAGGAGCACGCACAGCTTGATCAGCGTCTTCTATACTTTACACACCATTGGCTGATAGCCTGATAGGGCTTCCCTGAATCGTATCGTTCGATCCATCGATCACTTGCCATCTCAAAAAGTCAGCTCCCTAGCTACTAAACAAACTCCATATGCATCTGCTGATATGCACATGACGGCAACAGTAGCACTAACCGACGATGAGCATCTAGCTGGTGCTGCCTAGTTGCTAGTTGCATCGCCATGCACTGACCTAATAGCCAACCACTTCATTAGCACTAGAGTAATAATATACTTACATCAACTGCATATGTTACCTCTCTCGAAAAAAAATGAGTCAGCAGCGATCAAGAAGGTGATCACGTCCATTTTTTTCTCGGTTAATTAAACAAGTGGTTAGCTGGGGTCAGTGCAATAGAAGCGCGACAACGCCGAGTTCGCCTGATTCTTTAGAGCCGTACACTGACCGTACCAGCCGATCGGTAGAGAAAGAACAGATCAGTGATCAGCCTCGACGGCTTCATTGCGACTTTACCTTTTTTCCCTTTTCCATTTTGATAAGAGACGTGGTTGCCGAAAACTAATAGAGCAAGTTGGCTAAACAAGCCTACTTGGGAGAAGACAACCGGCAAATGGCTCTCGTCATGGCTAGGGCTTGATCCGTTGATCGTGCCAATCCTAGTCATCAGCTTTGGACCAGGCCAATGCAAGATTAAAGATCAATTAGATTTTCAGGAGATTAGTCTAGTGGGAGAAGAGCCAGTTCAAAGGCCAACCAATCCGATGGGGTCGTCGTACGTTAAGGACTTAAACAATGTTTTGGCTGATTGTTAACGTTGCTAATTAACTTTTATCATGCGTGCAAGTGTAGTACTCCATTGTCGATTTGTTTTGGACGAATTATAGCTAGCATTGGGTTTTTTCTGGGTTTATTAACTAGTACTGTAGAACTTAAATATGGCCCTATGAATCTCCAAAGACCCAAGTACGAGTACTTTTGTCCTGCTTAGTGCTTACACGCGGCAAATCGAAAGATTTTATATCTATGTAGTCATATATTACAAAATCGTAGGTGCTAATTACTAGCTGTTGTAGCATAATTAGGCCTTAATTAATTTATGCAATCCAAAACCGACCTGAATTAGAAGGGCATATATTGGGAGTAGAGTCAAAGTTAGCCTCCCTCAGTAGAGCACTAGAGTTGGGAGGAACGTCTGAAACTGGGGCAACAGGGAGCAGTCAACTTCGTTCTATGATCTCTCCAATTATCATGCTGTCTTCAACTCAGTTCCGGATCTGTGAAAATGACTGTTGCTGCCAAGATAAGCTATTTTTTGATGCTGCTTGCCTACTCTTTGAAGAGGAACATTGAACAAGAGTCTAAAAGCATCATTTTCTTTTTACCAAATTTGCTGTAGGACATTACAACTTCGTAATTTTAACCATAGGATATTGTAGAAATGAATCTTTGGAGAATATACTTTTAAAATATGGATATTTGCTGTTATGCACGGTTCCTCTTATTTTTATCAAGATTGTCCCGCGCCAATGCTTGGCTTGAATTCCTCAGATCCTGTGAACTGCATACTTGTTTGATTTGAGAATTAGTATGCCATAAGCTGCATCGTGGTCGATCTGATATTCCACTGATTGATTCCCCTGTTTCAAGTTTCAACAAAAGAGAAAAAAAATCTGATTGGTTGTTGGTCACAAGTTCAGAGATCAGAGAATAGTAGCATCTTAAAAAAGAACTCCTGGTGATACATGCAGTCGATATTCCAGAGCTGTTGGAACAGACATGGAAATTCTGATCCGGATCACTGAAGATCCTCGCAGATTCGGCTGTCCCAACTAGGCAACTATCATCAGATTGGGGAATACAATTGAGAATCCTTCACAGTTCACTCCCTTCACTTCTTGATCTCAAGTTCTATACTCTTCCAAGATGCTATTACCTCTGAAGAGATCTGACGAGAATGATCATGATTCCTTCATGTTAAACGAGCTGCAAAACAGAGCATACACACCTGCTTTCCAATAACGTCGTTCTGCCTAGTGGACTTAAACTCAAATCTCTCCTCGATATCAGGTGCTAAATACCGAGTACTATATTCTGTTCAGCTTTTGCGTGCTGACCATTGCTGAGTGCTGGCTGCTGACTAGTTCCTGTCAGCGATCTTCCTGACTCAATGGAGCTCGGAAGGGCAGTACTCCTCTTCTCTTCAAACGGTGTACATGCATATGCTGCCTCATGGATTTCTTGGCCTTTGGCACTCTATTTGGTAACCGTGCTAATAGTAAAGGGCGCTATATCAGCAGAACGGTGATGCACCAGTGCAAGAATTACATCATGTTCGTGTTTGTTTATTTGTTCTCTAATGCATCTCGCTCTCCATGCATTGACATCATGTCCAGATTCTATTGTATGCATATACTCGTCTCGTCCGCCTCATGATCAGTGCCATCTCGTTTCTGATTAGTGAATCAGTGATGTTTATGGTAATACTTGGTCCTATAACAATTCCCTGATGGTTTCTGTGGACAGTACCCGTAGTGGATCAGTGATGCTTCCAGCCCTCCAGTCACTGTGAAGTAGTCCTCCAATTTACTAAGTCAAAGGACGTAGAATGAAATGAATGATACATTTCCTAGCTAGCTCATCAGCAAGGACGGATTTAGCATGAGGGTGACGAGGTCTCAAGCCTCCACTATTGACGCAAGGACCATGAAAGATTCCACGAAGACTTTATTATATTTTTTGCTATATGTAGATAAAAAAGGTTGTAGCTTTGTTTAGTTTGTTCATACCCTCTTGCTATTTTTTCCTGAATCCGTCACTGCTCATCAGCATATGTTCCTGTAGATTCGGAAGATAATAAAGGATCTGACGAGAATACTGAGCCAACTAAAATCCTTCAATTCTGCAGGTATGCAGTGCTGAATCCTGAGCATCTGAACTACTGTTCTCTCTGCCACATATCATCAGACTAGCTAGCTCTTGCCCGATCAGAAAAATGTGAGGAAAATCCTAGCTCCATTGACCAAGCGACGGCGACGTCGCTTGGTGGTGTTCAACCGTGCAGCGCCATTTCACTTCAGTTTCCCTTCTCTTCCAGTGCCCTGCCATATGCCACGGCCCACGAGCTAGGTTAACTCAGATCACCGTCGCTCTCAGCGTCAGCGTCGCGGGGCAATTGTTTGGAGGGTGACAGGTAAACCAACTCGTCCATCACTGCCAGCTTCGTCCCAATTGTTGTTGTAATCTGCCGATCATGCTCCATCTGCTCCCGTAGTTTAATCTCACTGAGATTGTGCACGGTTCGGTCACCATTTCTGTTGGTTTCTTTACATGTTTAAGCAGGGCATTAATTACGCTGCAGCGCACCTGTGGAGTACATGATTGTGGACAGGTGCATGGCTTTGTTGCATCCTCGTTGACGATACTACGTTTGAGCTACCTCGTACAAGAAAAGAAAGAACTGTTCCACGCAAATAAGAGATCAGAGAGAGGGTAGAAAAGGAACGGTGAGGCTGGCCCTTTTCGTTTGGTTCATGAGCCGGGGGTTGGTGTCATGATGGCCCAAAGGCCACAAACAATTTGGGTTACTGGTTCCTGCCAGGCCCATAGATTCTTTACTTCTCTAATCCATTTTTTCTTTTGTGCGGGAACTCATCAGATCTCAAGCTACTCCATTTTTATTTTGTGCGGGGAACTTTGCTCTCAATCTTGGAATAGACGTATGGCTATAATTTTTTTTTTCTAAAATACAATACAAACGTAAGCGCTTAGAACACGCATACACTCACCCCTATAAATGCACACACGCACACCCTGTCCTATGAGCATCTCTGAAAAAATGGGCCGACATATCTTAAGATTAATAAAGTCACCATGAACATCTCGCTATCGACAGGTACGTTGACTATTGCTGAAAGAATAATTAGTCGTAAGTGCGAGCACCCGTGTGAAATCTATGACTTGAACTCGGGTGGATTAGTTGCACCACAAGAAACTTAATCAGTTGAGCTACGTTCACTTCGCACATTTTTTATCTAAGTGCGTGTCATTCAGAATTTGAATTTAAGATATTTAATTCTTGTATCATATTAAGTTACATGTATCAATCAATTCAGCCTAAAAATTTAAGCGGATAAAAAAAATATATGCAATTCATTTATACTCCAACACGAACTTCTCTACTCTATTTCAATTATCATGATTTTGATTTTAGCGTACAGTAATGTTGCATGATGCATGATGATCAAGTAAAGTGATTTTAATCATTATCTTACATGCTTGTATAAATTAGTGTACAAGGTAGGTGATTAGGTAAAAGAGACTAATCATTTCTAATGATGAACTAAGAATGTAGATTTCACCGTTAGTGATATATCTGAATGTGAATTATATCAAATGATTTTGACAGCTACACCGAAGTTCGACGTCTTAACAACTACTGGCCATTTTTTTTCGCGCAATTGCAGGAGTAAGATGCTAAGACATCCCCTGATAGAAATTAATAAAAGAGCTGCATTTGTATGACCTATAGTATATATAAGCGAAGTACAGCTACTACAAACATGATGATGGCTCAAACAACATCAACATAGGTTACGGACAGCTATCACAATTTGCAATGAACATCATCAACATTTCACTAGATCTTAACAGCACTACCTTTAGAACGAAGACGACAACATCTCCACGTCCTATCTGTATATTTGTATGTGTATTTGTCCTTCACTGCCAATATCTTTGTTGAAGTTGACGACCTATCCTACTACCTTGTAAAGTAGTATCCTCAAATGATCATACACATACGTAGGGGCAAACATCACTTGCTGTTGGATCACACTTTCACCTGCCAAGTGCCAACCTCCCTCAGATACAACACTCTGATGAGTCTGATCAACTGGATTAATTACTACTCCCGTGCTTAATTATTTGGACACCCAAATCGGGAAGGCCAGGCATGCATGTACACACAGGACCACAATAGCAGAAGTGTGCCGAACAGCTTAACTACTAAACAATGATATCCAAGTAGGCACACTGTTCCATTAGTATACTGATGAAGCAAGCCTTGTATTATTATACGTATACCACTTCCAAATATGGCCGTCCCTCGTACCAAACACCACTACTTTTTCTCTGAAAAAATACACATAAATTCTCACCCTTTTTTTTTCACTTTTGCCTTTTTCCAACCTCGCTGCTCTTCCAAGTGACCAATGGCAGCCACACAGAAACACCTGTGGCTGGTAAATTAATACACCTAGCTGGCTCTGCACTTCTTCAGCTCTCTCTCCATGATACTACATCAAGCTAGGTAGCAGTAGGAGTAGCTAGCTAGCTGTAGTAGTGTACTGTACAGGACCACGGTATGTACAGATCTGCAACAAGCTGTACAAATACATGAGTGACCATGTTGCAGGAAAAACGTACACCAGAAATCAGAACTCACATGAGCATGAGCAGACTGCTGCTCTACCAGAGCACCTGTATTTTCCAACACGCTCCTGTCCCCTCAACCTTTCTGCATACTATCTGTGTGACTGACGTGAGGGCCCGGAGGCAATGATGCTCACAGAGGGTTGCTGCGTGGTGGGCCCGGAGGACGATCTGTAAAAATATCTGTGCAGAGCCTTTTGCGCTTTTACAGTTGTATTTGTATACGCTGGGTAGAGTACATGCATGTGTACACGTACAGTAGAATACGGGTTGGTGGAGTAGAGGAAACCTGGAGACTTGCCAGCCATGATGGCGTACACCGAGCTAAGCTGCTGCTGTGCTGCAGCCTGCAGGTTGCAGGTGGGTGTGCGCGAGGTGGGACCCGACGAGGATTGGCGAGACCGCAACGCGCCCTCCCCATTGGCCGGCCTGGGCCCCACCGTGATCGACCATCCGGGGAGCGCCACGTCGGACGCGGAGCGGTAGCTCTAATAATTCGTGGCGGGCCGTGGGTAATTAACCCCGATAATACCATGATAGGAGCAGGTTTAATCCTATAAGCCAACTTTTGGCTTTAAAATTAAAACTTTATTTATAGCCAACCTAATAGTCTACTTTTATGCTAGTTAGTAATAGATATATACTGTATTATTTATATCTAATCCACTCATCTTTTTTACTTAGTTTATTGAAAATCTATGTTACAGTTGACGGATAAGTCTGTAACTCATCCTTTTTTTTACATTATCTGATAGTATTCGTTCTAACGGCTCACATTGGGCTTAACCACCGCCGCATTGTATGTAACCTGTAGGAGAGAGACCGAGATGTGTTTTTTACCGCGACGGCCGCCGGCAAGTCGAGAGCTCAAACGACACGCGTATGTATCTAGATGTGCAAGTAATTAAGGATTAGCAACGGATTAGCGAGTAGTAGCTTCTAGTCTAAGCTGTAAGCCTGTAAACGACCTGACTATGAATGGCGCGCGATTTGATGCGTTGCGTGCGGCGGTGCAATATTTTTCGAAGTCTCGCTTTTCTTAACCGGGGAAAGTTACAGCTCGTAGCCTCGTACTCGATGGGAGGAAGAAAGGGAGAAGAAAAAAAGTTACAGCTCCATCGATCGATCGCTAGCTCGTCCATCGTCCATGGCCTCCTTCCCATAATTCTGCATGCAAGTGGATAAGATGTTGCGTATGTGGGACCCACGTTACCAGGACGGGAAGAAGGAAAAGAGAAGAAGCCCCATGATCGGTCCATCGATCGATCATTCCATATGTTGATGAGCATGTCGCCCGCCGCACCAGGCAAAATATATACATTGGTTCAGGTCTGCATGCATGATCGGTAGCTAGGGAAAGCCTAAGCTGCTAAGCATGACATGCAGATGCAGACTTGTACCACTAAAATTTGCTAATCTGTTTTTTTTCCTCAATAAAGTTTTGTTAATCGATCCCAAACAAAAAATATATTCCTAACCTTGTGTTAACATTGCCTAACGTTGCATTGCTAGCTATACGCACTACTACATAAATGATTTTTTTGGACAAATACCTCAATAGGTTACAGATGGACTATAAGTGTTCGCGTCTGTAAAAAAACAACCTTTTTTTTTTGCATACGACTCCTTAAGAGACCGACATGCAAAAAAACAATTTTTTCAAGCAGACCACTTAAAATGTCCGCACGCGAAAATAAGAGTACTTTCACATGTGAGCCTCTTAACTCACCCGCATGCAAAAATCCCCCCTTTTCCCATTCTTTTTTTATTATCCCCTCCTCTCTCTCCCACCACCTATTCTCCTCTCCCGGCTCTCTCTCTCTCCCACCGAAAGTAAAACTCCTCTCCTTCACTCCTCTCCCAACCTCCTCCTCTCCCCTCTCATCCTTCCCGGCGGCGGGCTTCGGCAGAGGCGGCAACGACAGGCGTCCCGGCCTTCCTCCTCTTCTCTCCCTCTCCTTTCTCCCGACGACGGTGGAGAGCCCGGGCGGCGAGGGGTGGGCGGAGGAGGCGCGCGACGACGGTGGCGGCTGTCCTTCCCTCACACAAATCCGAGGGTAGCGGCGGTGACGGCGGGCGTCCCGGCTTTCCTCCTCTTCTCTCCCACTTCTCCTCTCCCCTCTCCTTCCTCCCGACGGTGATGGAGGGCTCGGGTGGCAGGGGAGGGCGGAGGGCGCGCGACGACGGCGGCGGCCGTCACCCACGTGGATCCGAAGACGACGACCCTCCCCTCGCGTGGATCCGGCGGCGGCGACCCTCCCCCGCACGGATCCAGGGGCGACCGTCCTCTCCCGCAACGACGACAACCTCGGTGACCTCGATGGCAATGACGACGACCTCGATGACGATGGCCCAGGTGGAGGCAGCGCTATGGTTTCGGGTGGAGGCGGCAGCGACTGGGTGACAGAGGATCTAGGGTTTCGAGGGATTTTTGAAATTTTTATTTTTTTTGTGATTTTTTATTTTCGCAAACGACTGCCTTAAGCGCCCGCATGTGAAAACCTGATTTTCATGTGCGGGTGCATCACCCGCACAAAAAAAATAACGATTTTTATAGATCTTTTAGTACAGACGAGCCTCCGGCCTATACGTGAAAAATCTGTTTTGGCCGTCTGGAAAAAATGTTTCTGTACTAGTGACGGTCTACACCTTTTGCACCGCCTTCATACTTGAGGTCTCGTGCTGGCCGTTTCCAAAGTCGTTGATGATCATGGCCATAGCCACCGCATGGCGCATGCATGCGCGAGGATATATGGCCGCAACTGCTGTTACACATATATACGGAGTACAGTACATGCCAAGCGCTTAAACCTAGGTGCAAAGTTCCAAATCACAAGTCAAAAAGGCCAAACAAACGACAGACAAACAAACAGTACGCACACGTACGCCCTCGTTTAGGCAGCACGCGTGACATCATATCCATCAATGGTTGACCTACGTAGACTGATACTACTAGACGGCCGTACACTGACACGGTTATCGTCGTCGTTGCAATCGTCTGAATATGTGCGTCACATATAGAAACACGGGTCGGAACAGTAGTGGCGCGCGCGTGCTGCGGGCAGCGCGCGGCGGCGCCGGCCGGCGCGTGTGCGAGCGCGAGATGGCGGGCACTGCATGCCGCTAGCGCGCACATGCGCACGCGTGGCGTGCATCGAGCCCGACCCTTTCGCTTCACTCCTATCTCTCCCCAAAAAAGATGGCGCATACTGTATTCACAAGATGCAAACAGGCCAAGCACCTAGCTAGCGTCCACCCGAATGCATCCGATATATACGGATCGATCGACCGGTCGCCCTCGGACGGAGGGTTTGGGGATTTTGTTATGACCTGACCGAGACGTACCGGACCATCCGATTGATCACATCCCTACCACACAAACTGAGAATTGGTGATGAAAAAAGCGATTCCCAACGGCGGCTACTCCGGGCGTACGTCGCCATCGGACGGTCGTCCGGCGCAGCACGCCAACGTGTCGAGGTGACGAAACATGCGACACGAATTAATCAACTAGCTAGTCATGATGGGTTTGGATGGGGCTGGCTGGGCGGGCATGCACTTTGTAGGATTATCAGTAAGGACTATTCCTTGATTTGCACCGATGACCAAGCGATGTATTGCTAGTTAATTTGAAAAAATAAATTTAGAGGAAGAAACGTCCCTTCATACATTTTTAAGAAAAAAATTATAAATGTGTTAGGATTGAACACGGGACTTTAGGATTAAAACCATATATCATTCTGTCACTGTATTATTAAGTGCATCTTGTACATGGGTAATACACGGGTACATACGTGTATGCCTAGCTAACTAATGTAGTCAAAATAAGACGGTTAATACCACACTAGTAAAATTTCTAAAGTCTGAGTTAAGCACACATGGGCTCCTTGTTAGTATTATCAAATGCCGGAGACACAAAACACATCCATGGTAAGTAGGCTGGCAAGCCTAATTAAGTAGCCTTACACATATATAGAAAATTTTAAAGAGGA
Organism: Oryza officinalis; assembly: GCA_008326285.1. Taxonomy (NCBI): domain Eukaryota; kingdom Viridiplantae; phylum Streptophyta; class Magnoliopsida; order Poales; family Poaceae; genus Oryza; species Oryza officinalis. The sequence goes on along the minus strand of BDMV01000002.1, from coordinate 45,397,883 downwards.
AGATGTATGAGTGATGGAGCCAGCGACGCCATTGAGCTTAGGCAGCTAATAGCATTTTCCGATGATCAACCATTTTTTTAAGGACATCAATGACATTCCGTAGTAGATGCAGCGGTAGTGGAGCCACTTAGAGGTATCGAGTTGTACTAAACTTTTAGTATAAAATTTAATATCTCCTAATATTTGAAGTATGAGAGGGTACCAAATTTTATATTAAAAAATATAGTACCTCCTAGCCTTGGAACTGTAAAACCACCCTTTTACATATATAAAGAAATTTTATAATACTTGACAAAAATACATGTAAGTACCAAAATTTTACGTTAAAAATTTTGATATCTCGAAATAACTAGTACTTAAAGATATCAAGTTTACACGATACGTTACGATACCTTCTTAACGATATATATAGTAAAATTAACCACATGTATAAAAGCAGTAGATGGCTGAGTCCCTGGCGTAATGCTAATCATAAACTACATCTTCTACTAGTAAGTAATCACATACCTGTCGTTTGAGTGCATTGCATTCGTGTGCATTCATCTTAGATTGCTGCACATCCAAGCACTGGGATTTCGGCTGAGGCTAGAGCTAGCAGTACACAGTTCTGCACGTGAGATATAGCCAGTGTCGCCGATTGGCCTAACGCCCATCAACTCAAGTGATCAATCGATTGTGAAATGTGCATGTGCAAAAAACCGATCTTTACAACAACAACCATCGATCTAAACGTCCTTCCTTTTCATATTTGCGTGCGAACAAATTAAGCGCCTGCATTGTCATCACGTTGAGGACCACAGAAATTAGCATGCATGACCTTTTCTGTTAGGCTGAGACGCCACAAAGATATTCATCGAGTAGAGTTTACCAGATTGAACTGGCCACATAAGTGGTTCTAGCCATTCGTCTGTTAGCTAATAATCTTCAGGACCATTGCCCACGATGCATGTCATCGATCGATACCGACCTTTTCTCCCGTTCATTCATTTTGCACGAAATATTTCGCTGAAAAAACAAAGTAAAGACACTATATGCATGATGCAAATTGATGGTCACGACCAAATAAAATTACCGAGAAACCAGTTGATTATGATGCAGTATTATATTGTACTGCTCTGAGAAATGTAGGGTTGGAATCTTGGATAGATCGATGTAGTTGGATGCGTCCCTGCCTTCTTCTCTTCCAGAATAGGGAGGGGGGGCCTCGTGCGCGAGTGGAGCCCAGGGTGTCAGCCGGCCGGCGCCAGTAGGCAGCGGTCCTTTGCCGAGGAAGCTAGCTTAAGGAGAAGCTTGCTAGCTAGGGATCGAAAAGATCGATCAGAGATAATAAAAGCAAATGTTGCTAATGATGAGGTCGAGCCCACGCCGGACCACCGGCCGCCACGGCCTTGACGACTGTTCCTGTAGCCGGCATCAGCTAGCATCATCCGGCGAAATCTAGCTAGCTCTTTGCCTCTTGCATGTTCTTACTCCTTTAATTAGGTTTCACATGTGTACTGTATATGAATATCGATCCTACAAGTAAGAGCCAGTAAAGTAGCTACTACGTACTACTCCTTAATCGAATTGCTGCTTCTGTTTCCTACTAGTACCGATGAAGCAAAATTAGTGAGTTCTTTGTGATGGACTACGGGCGAGGATAATGTATTTGGCTTCTTCAACACAAGGTTTCCAGATTTAATTTCCATCTGGAGGAGGGTCGCCATCAAAATATACTACTTAGGTCGGTATGGGAATGGGCTCCGATCGATCGATTTCCGGATTGGTAGATCAGGACAGCGACCGTCAATCGTCAGGGTTAAAATTTCTCCAGAACATATATTATAACCAGGATGAAAAAAAAAATGTTCCGTCTGCCAGAAGTATTTTAGCTGTTTAGCAAGCGAGCTCTGAACTGGAAGCTAGCCAACAGTAACATATACATGCGCATGTGATGAGTGATCACGCTGCGAATTTGCATGCTCGCGCATGCATGATCCGAAACAGATTGGAATTCCGAATTCCATTCCAAGAGTATGCATGCACGCGCTGCTAGCCTGCTACTGTTTGGAGCGAGGCATCATGCGGCATTTCGCAGAGCGAAACACGAGAGATCGATCTATCACAGAGAGAGAGAGAGAGAGAGAGAGAGAGAGAGAGAGATCACAGAGACAGAGACAGACTGACCAGTAGTGTTCCTGACTCCACCAACCTAGCTAGCTAGCTATAGTAGTCGTCTAGAAGAACAGCACACATATATATGGATATGCGCCGCTACATTTCACTCCACTCCACCTCCTCTCCCTTCTCCATCCATCCATCCGAGCTATCTAGGGATTCTAGGAGAGCCTGAGAGATCACAGAGACGACGACGAGGTCGCTGTTGGTGGCGGGTGGAGGTGGTGGTGGCGGTTACAGTGGAGAAAGGCTAGGCGAGACCGTGAGAGCGCGCGCGCGGGAGGGCGGGGTGGATCGAGCGGGCGGCCAATCGGGAAAGTAAGGGCAGACGCAGATCCAGGATATCCCTGGATTTCAGCCTGACTTTGCCCGCAATCCACCCGCCCTTTCCGCGCACACCCTCCCCTCCCTCCCTCCGTCCCTCTCATCCCCCTCGCTGAAAGCGATCAGCCGGCCGGAGATAAAAGAGACGGGGCGCTCGCGTGTCGAGCTAGCCAGCTTGCCAGCTGCTCTTGCGCGGAACAGCGGATAAACTCATCGAGGCTAGCTTTCCTCTGCGTACAGGTTGCGCGCGGAACACCAAGCTTTCCTCTGCGTGCCTTGCCTACAAGTAGGTGGTAAGACCCATCGATCTCACATACGAGCCGGCCGGGATGCGTATGCCGGCTCCTCTCTTATCCGTCTTGTCGATCATTTCTACTTGTGCCCGGCCGGCCGGCGTCGTGGCACCATAGCTGTATGTAAATTCTGCCGGCCTTCTGTGGTGTATACAGATTGCGAGAGTGAAGGGTGGTTGCTGCCATAGCTAGCCCGCTTGCTCGTGGGATCAAGGGCACCCGACAATCGACCTGCAATTCTGCATAGTGCTAATACCGGGAGAAATATTAACAGACGACGCGAAGAAGAAGGGAGCTGAGGAGAGGGCGATCGAGCTTGACAACTGCAACTGATTGGGTTGTTGGTTGATCTTATTGTGAATCTGTGAATTTGTGATCGAGATTTGGTGCTCAGGAGTGGAGCGGCTAGCTTCTGTTATTCCTGCAGAGTAATAATGTCAGTTCTCTAGTCTCTCCCTCTCTCATCATGCATGCTATTGGGTTCATAATCTTTTTTTACTGCAAATTTAAATATGTTCTTGCATCATCTCTACTGAATGTTTTCCCTAGGACAATTTTGCAATGTAATACACAGAACACAACGACGATTTCGTTTTGTTTTGGGTCTGGTATTTTGTTTTTTTTCCTCCTAAAAAATCGATGGCAGTTTGTGTGGGTGTTTGTCATCATAGGGAGGCCTCCAGTAGTCCAGTTACATTATATCAGGGTTCGGTTGGCTGAGATCGCACTCGATCATTTCAAAGTTATCATCCAAACAAGCCGCACGTACACATGATTTCCATGATTTTTGTATAAACATTGAATAGATCAAAATAAATATTTATAGTTTATACAAAAATATTTCATATAAACTTTCCCAAATATGAATTCCATATGAAATATCAATCAATAGAAAGAAGTTAATTAGCCACTACTAGTATATACTTTTTTTTTTTGCTTATGATCGTTCGTTTCATGAAGGTTGTTTCATTTCAAGAGTTGTAATTCATGATGGTTATTTTATGTCATACCCTAATTTTTATCAAAATATGTTCTAACCGTGCATGGAGGAAGCAAGTGAAAAATCTGTCATACCTTAAGGTGCATGCCCTCTTATCAGTTCATTTCATGAATTCGATATGAATAGTTATGGGAAATTTTGAAAAGAAATGGATAATATGGATTATAATGTCATATCTTACTACACAAACAGTCAAGATGTAAGTTAATTGCTTCCATTTCCGAGGAATTAGGCTAGGGTTGTGACATTAGGATATAGTTCCTTTAATTTGTTTGACGACAAATTAAAATCTATACATCAATTCTCTCCCTCTCATAAGATAGAAAACATATGCATTTATGGAGTGTTGCCGGCGGCTAATACACATAGTTGATTTTTGTAATGGATACGACGCATACATATATGTTTTATCAAAAAGGCTGTACGTACATAGATAGCTTCCTTGACACAAAAGGAAACCTAAAACATTGAATTAACCAGGTAATCGTGTATATGATGAAAGTATGGCACTTTTTATCTAGTGTCATGATTGCTAGCTTTTCCTGAAAATATCATCGATCCAATTCAAAATGAAACAAAAGCTACCGATCCAGTTGTAGAAGAAATATTACAGACGATCATGCCATCTAACTACCAAACTTGGTTACGAAGTTAAACAATATAATGTTACACAGCAGAAAAAGAGAGGAGATAAAAGCTAGGAAAATTTCGTGCTGTGTTTAATTGCATAATATGGACCTATTTGTGTTTCTCGTTGGTTGGCTGTACGTTTGACGAGGCACACTTTTAGTTAGCTATTTTTGGATCGATCATACTATATGCATCCCATAATAATGCTACTTGTTCATGCATCCTGTTGTGTTTAACTGAGTTTTAATTACGTGCTATACTGCTAATTAATTAATGTGTCATCAACATTTCAAAACCCTAATACTAAAAACGTTGCATGCTCTGGCAGTCTTGCTACTAGTCCATCGGTGAAATAAGATGGACACTTTCTCCCATGTGCCACCTGGTTTCCGCTTTCACCCTACCGACGAGGAGCTCGTCGATTACTACCTGAGGAAGAAGGTGGCGTCGAAGAAGATTGACCTCGACGTTATAAAAGACGTCGACTTGTACAAAATCGAGCCCTGGGATCTCCAAGGTAATTAGCATGCATGCACGTTGATCGAAGAATCAGCAGATCAAAGTTAGGTTTGCAATTGAATTAGGCAACATGTATGAATTGAATGCAGAGAAGTGCAAGATCGGCATGGAGGAGCAGAACGACTGGTACTTCTTCAGCCACAAGGACAAGAAGTACCCGACGGGCACCCGCACCAACCGGGCCACGGGCGCCGGATTCTGGAAGGCGACGGGGAGGGACAAGCCCATCTACGCCCGCAGCTGCCTCGTCGGGATGAGGAAGACGCTCGTCTTCTACAAGGGCCGCGCCCCCAACGGCCAGAAGTCCGACTGGATCATGCACGAGTACCGCCTCGAGACCAACGAGAACGGCACCCCGCCTGTACGTGTGCATATATTCGATGTTTAGGACAAGATTCGGTCAAAATTCGTTTCATTTACCTAAGTCTGACTGAGTGGTTGACTGATCATGGTGCGTGCAGGAAGAAGGATGGGTGGTCTGCCGGGTGTTCAAGAAGCGGGTGGCGACGGTGCGGAGGATGGCCGACGGCTCGCCGTGCTGGTTCGACGACCACGGCGCCGTCGGCGCGTTCATGCCGGACCTCAGCTCGCCGAGGCAGCTACTGCCGCACCACCACCACCCGGGCTCGTCGGCGGCGCTGTACCACGGCCACCATCAGCAGCAGCAGCAGATGTACGGTCACTGCAAGCCGGAGCTGGAGTACCACCACCTCCTGCCGCAGGAGGCCTTCCTGCAGCATCTTCCTCAGCTGGAGAGCCCCAAGCCGCCGCATCCTGCGGCGGCCTACATTGCCGGCCACCTCGGGTCGTCGTCGTCCACCGCCCTTACTACTCACGACGACGAAGCCTCCGGCTCCGCGGCGCAGCAGCCGCCATCGTCGTTGGAGGCTGTTTACATGGCCGGCTCCGGCGTCGACGCGTCGGTCACGGACTGGAGGCTACTGGACAAGTTCGTCGCGTCTCAGCTGCTCAGCAAGGAGTCCATGTCCAGCTACTCCCATCCGGCTCAGGTGTTTCAGGCTGCAGACGGCAAGCACGAAGAGGCTTTGGACTACGCTTCGACGTCGGCCGGCTCCGGCGGCGGCGAGGCTGATCTGTGGAAATAGCTTCGCTTTCCACATACATATAAATCCACTGGACAACATATATATACACAATTTATACCATCCAAATCTGATCTAGCCAAGTGTACAAATATATATAGGTGGCTATATATATATATATATATATATATATATATATATATATATATATATATATATATATATATATATATATATATATATATATATATATATATATATATATATATATATATATATATGTATGTATGTATGTATGTATGTATGTATGTATATGCCATATATATATCAAGAGAAACACACGCATACGTAAATAATAAGTATGTATGTAACCAAAGTGGTTCATATTGTTTGACATTAGATCTCGGGATCTGGTGTTAATAAGTTAGCTGTAAGGTGAAGCCAAGGGGCTTCAGTGACTAACTTGACAATTTGTAAAAAAACAGTCAAGCTGTCGATGGGCGTCTATTTGTGCAGTCCATCATTCGATACGGCAGCTATGGTCGCTGCCGATGCGTCAGAAATGTTTGTGAACTTATTAATAGATGTATCCCAATTAATTGAAAAGAATGATAAGTTTATTTACTGACAGAAGTACTCTATTGGTTATTAGCTAGTGCAAGCAGTAACCAGTACATATGCAAGGAATGAATTCGATCGGCAACACTTTGATATACATATATATACGGCATCAGGTGTTCAGTATACATAACTTATCTACAGTCCTACTTTACCTGATCACTCTGCAATGCTACAACACTCGCAAAACGAGAACAATTTCTCTGAATCCTGAACCGATCTGCTTTGTCTTTTATTCAGTCTCCAATGTATATACAGCATTCAGTGCTCAGTTTCTGCAGTATGCTGGATAATTCCTCTTATTTTGCGTCGCACATACCAGTTGCTTCATCGCAGAAACCATCACGGTCCAGAAGTTTGGGTGGTGGAGCACTCAAAAGAGGGGAGGAAGGGCTCCCATATGCATTTCGGCGACTGTTGCCGCATCCAAGGCTTTTCCGTGTGCTCACCCCTGTTAAAGGGTTTGTTCCATTTGCATATTTGCACAAAGCCTACATACCAGTTTGCCTAAGATTAGTTATCAGGATAATCTTTTGTTTTCTATATAAGAGAGAATCAGAGAACTCATGCAAAACATGGAAGATAGACCCCAACATGGCATCATATGGTGATTCTTTGATGTATCATCAAAATTAGTTTTGACCACTGCTGAAACAGTATGGCACCTGTTCTCAACTTCAAATTCATTTGTCACAGATGCGGGGACATTTGGATGATGCAATGTGTGTTCAAGCTAAAGATTGTGCTATTAGCAGTTGAAGAAATAAAACCAAAGAACTTGAGCACATGGAACTTCCGTGCCAAAGACATGAGACATAACGACCAGGAGATTTTAGTCAAGTCCATGTCAAGATTCTCTTGTCATTCGGTTTTCTCCTCCATGACACTTACCTCTGCATCCGTATGCAGTTTGTTGGCCAGTGTTTAAAAATTAGTAATACCAAAATCAGATAGCAAGCATCCATAATGCACATTAAACAATATAAACACATCAAAGAAGAAAAATAAAAAGGAACATTTTTAGAATAAGACATGCTCAACTGCTTGTCAAACAGATCCATGGAACATGCAAATATAAACCTTAGTTTGATCATTACTACACGTGATAGTAGTGTCATTCAAGTTTCATGTACCTGTTTCTGTGACAGGTCAATAACAGCATCACTGAAGTCTGCACCTTCGATGATAGCTCCACCAAGATCGCTACGTGTAAGGACTGACCGTACAAGCACAGCATTTGTAAGGTTAGCTTCATTGAGAACCTGTCAATAACATACAAAGTTTCAATACTTGCTTAAAGGTTACTTTGCCTTGAAATTATTATTCTTGGACAACTAAAAGATGTTGTGAATTAAGAACAGGAGACTCCAGTGGTTGCCTTCAAAAATGGTACATTGAACCTGGCTTCATATTTGAAAGTAACAATGCATGCATAAGCATATAGCACCAAAACTAATATATGGATCATTTACTACTCTGATCAAGAATTCTCATGCATGATCTCTTTTAACACCCTGATGTCAAATTCTGCATTTGCACAACCAAGTGCATCACCCATATGCCCTTGAACATCACAAGTCCATAACTATACACATGTATTTGCAGAAGATACTTTGCACAAGAAAAACATGACCAAGCATAAAGAAGTCGTTAAGGTTTACCATGCGATCCATAAGGGTATCACTCAAATCTGCGCCTGCAAAAGACCAAACAACAGTATAGTGAAAGATTGAAGTATTCCGTAACCATATTCACATGCAGTCAAAGTTACTAGGATTTTGAAAATTCAGATGAAAGACTCTACTTCTGCAATTTCTTTCACTAACAATAAGAAAGACCTAAGTACCATGTTGGTTCCAATTGGAACAGAACAAAGAAAATGAAGTTTATTGTTAACCTCCTGATCAGAGTTTAAAACTGGCTCTCTATGTTATCTCTAGTCCCTGTTAAGGCATATCACAGGAGTACAGGACTACTAACCACAAAGGCACAAAACAGGGGTAATTATTTGCATCAAGTATGAGTGTATAATAACATCTTGGAGGGCGCTTGACATACCCACATACTGAAAAGATGCTGTTTCACTTACCAGTGAAATTTGCCCTATAAGCAACAGCCTTTTCAAGATAGGCACCATTGAATGTGGAACCACTGAAATTTGACTCCCTCATATCAGCAGCAGTGAAGTTTGCCCGCCTACATTGATAAATGATGTATTAAAAACGCAAAAGAAAAAAAACTTTGATCTCTTTCTTGAGCCATAGGGAGAATTTATAACAGAAATTGGGGGTACCCAACCTATTAATTAAGCACATCAATATCTCTTTTATATGCCGTGCCTTGTAATATATGCTAAAGGTAGACAACCATGCCAAGCTGAAGCAGTGATGGTAAAGATTCAAAATTGACCGCTCATCTACAGATTATTTTTATGTGGCTGATGACTAAGTTGGTTTGCGAGATTACTATTTTAGTCTTCCACCCTCGACGTTTTAAAGTCTCGGTGTTCTTTTTTTCCTATTGGTTTCTCGTGAATGGGCAAATCTAATTTCTTTATTTCTCTCTTTCGTTCCAACTTTGTTTGTAAGACTACTTATTAAACTTCAATGAAGGTGGGTGGGTCTTGTTTTCCAAAAAAAAAAAAGACTAGCAAAATGTTTGATTTAGTCATACATCTCTAAAAGGATGTTGTAATAACATTCCACATAAATGTCAATATGATACTCTAGTAAAACTGCTTAACTAAGCAAACTTTAAACTGCAAGAGCTTTCGCTTCCGTGTCTTATCTATAGCCTGAACTGGAACCAATGCTTGAAAAAAAATGCATAACCCACTGGACTCCAGAGACTATGTGACTATCCATCCACTGAAAAAAAATGATGGCATAACCGCATAAACATGAGCTAGAGAAAAGTTTACATCAACACTTGCCGATAACCAAAATTACTTTATAACCCAAACAGGCATAGAACGTCCCTCCAAACATTTTTTTAAGAAGAAATTATGAGCATGTTGGGGATTGAACACAGAACCTCGGGGTTAAAACCACGCACCCCTTGCCACTGCACCTCCAAACAGGCATAGACCAAATGAAATTTCTGTTTATTACTGAAATTGGAAACACAGGATTCATTTGGTTCAACTATTACATAAAACCTATGGTAAGCAGCAAAGATTTACCACCGCAGCATGAGAGAATACTAATTTGGGATTTGTGAAATCAGGCATCCAACCTGAAGTTCTCATTGACATGAACGGCCTTCCTGCAATGATACAAGCACGGAGCGAAGAATATCAGCGACACGGGGCAAAACGAAGGATCCGAAAGGGGGAAGGAGCCCGCGTAACGTACTTGAGGTCGGCCGACCCAAACTGCGCAGCGGAGCCAATGCCGAACTCCCCCCGCTGCTCCGCCTCGAACTTGTTGAGATCCGCGTATGCCGGCATCGCGGACACAACCGCCGCCGCGAGCGCCGCGGACACCGCGGCACGCCACCTCGGCCCCCCCGCCGCCGGCGGCGAGGTGCTCGACGAATTGCCGTCCCGAGAACCCCCTCGGTTCGCCTGGCAGGAGACGCGCGGGAGGCGGCGAAGAGGCGGCGAGCGACATCTCGACGGCGACGGGAACGCGCAAGGCCTCGCTGCGGCCGCGGCGAGAGGAGAGGTGGGGGGGAGAGCCATGGTGGGGGTGCGCGCGCTCTCGCAGCGTGGGAGGAAGCAGAAGAATAGGGTGGGTGAGGTGAGACGTGTTGTGGCTCGCGCGCGAACACGTAGCCGGCCGCGCAGCCGTCGCTCCACCGCCGCCACGGACGCGGGGGATTTCGGGGAAAAGATCCAGCGAGGGCGCCTGTGGGCTGAGAGCCTGCATGGGCTTCCGTTATCCTCCTTATGGGCCTTTTCCATATTGGGCCCCTGGTTAACAAAGCCCATGCAGGTATCTGGCCCGATGTAACATAACTAGCTGGCTAAACTTGGCCCGTGAATGCCAGAGTAGTAGACTGTAGACGTTGACAAAAACTGGTGATGAGTACGTGCTACACTGGCCTTGGCTGTGGCTAGTTAGCTGTCATTTCTGTCTTCACGCCGGCCAGTCACTTCGTTAGTATAGCTACAGCAGCTAGTAGCGCTGTAATTGAGTGAGCTAGTAGACGCACACAGGCATGTATTATACACTCGTATATATGTATAGTACAGAGAGTATACTTACTGCAACCTGTAGCAGGGCGATACGGCTATACCTATACGTATACGGGGCGAGCATCACGTACATATGTACGCGGTACTGCCTTGTCGTGACGACGGTCTGGGTTGGAATCTGTAACCTGACCCGATCTGCTCAATCAGCATCCCTATCATTTCTGGGCTCTGTTGATCAGATGATCCTTCAGAATAGCTAGCTCTAGCCTGTCTGCCGGACCACAGCGAAGCTATAGCTTAGCTTGCGCAAATTTTCTTTTCTGAAACTGTAACTACTTACTCCTACTGCTTGTGTATTACAGCATTTTTTTTCCTCTTCTCTTGCGCTTGTTTAATTGGCGCCCCCTGCCTGATGCCTACAGTACATACCTACTGTTGTATATGAGTGTATTCATGCAGATGCAGCTAGCCCTAAGCTAGTAGCTACAAGCAGGGAGCCATGGCGCAGCTATAAGTTGACTTGGGGATTCAAGACTGTCTAATAACTAGCTGCTGCTGCTGCATGATGGACTTCTTCGTTGCTACTGCCTGCATTTCAAAATAAGTTCATCTTTTACTTATTTCATATATATAAATAAAAAATAAAAAACTAAAATAATTATATTTTATCAAATCCCAATGTAAATATTTCTCATTTTATTTTTTCAATACAATTATTTTTTACTTTTATAAACTTTGATATAATATTATTTTAAAAATAAACTTATTATAAGACAAATGTAAAGAGCTAGAAATAAAAAGGCGCAGGAAGTAGAGATCCTACACTGCTGCTGCACGCGTGTCATGCATAAGTTTTCATATTTACTCCATTATTAGCTAGTTCCCCTGCATTGCGTCTGCATTCTGAGCATGCATAATTGCAGATGCAGGGTAAGCTGCTTGCAGGTTGCAGCCTAGTACGACGCTTTCCTCAGCCCCGGACCATTCTATCCGTATTTTATTTGATTATGCAAGCGTAGGCTGCAAAGCAGTATATATAGTACTAGTATAATACGATTAGTATATATGCTTCTGTATTAATTCATCATTTAGCAATTATTTCAACCGATAGCTGTACCAGACTCGCAACCATGCAGTGCACATATAGGTGATTGTTACATCTAATATTATTCACATCATCAACTAATTAATTAGAAAACAACTTATACTACACATTGCCTCTAATATACTAATCCCAATATAACATAACTGTTTATTTTATTCATTCTCATCTAATCAATATCACTCTTTTTATCTTCTTTCTTAAAGTTTATAACAAGGTTACTTTTTATATGAGGGATAACTTTTCTTTTCTTTTCTTTCATCTATATCGTCATTTAAGTTTAGATGATATCTAGGGTTTTATGTTTATACGATTATAATACTTACTCTTAACGCGTGCATGGAAGCATGCATCTACCGGTCGATCAGTGCATGCCTAGTACGTGTGCATATGGCGCATGGTCCGCTAGCTGCAGACGCATGCAGCTCCTCCACAACACAACACATATACTACTCGTACTACGTATCTGAGCAAGTCGATCGTTGCATTGGTCCCCGGCTCTGCCATGGCTAGCTTTGCCTCCTTTAATTTTTTTTTTCCTTTTGCTCTCGTCTCCTTCTCTCGAAGAGCTAAATACTTCAATTCAATTGAGGAAGAGGCGTGTCGCACTGGTATACGACGAACGTCTCTGGACCGGCCGGATGGCCGGCTGACCAAAAGACTGAGCTAGCTGAAGCAGCCGATGGCATCAGCTCACTCTCGATTGCAGTTTAATTATTTCCTTCGTCTCAGAATAGATATTGTTTTGACTTTTTGCTTGTAACGTTTGACCATTCGTTTTATTTAAAAAATTAGTGTGAATATAAAAAAAGATAAGTCATACTTAAAATACTTTTGATAATAAAGCAAGTCACAAATAAAATAAATAATAATTTCATAATATTTTGAATAAGACAAATGGTCAAATATTACAAACAAAAACTCAAAGCCATAAGTATTTTGAGACGGAAGTAATACTACTTTCTTACGGATCGAGGGCCGGAGAGGAAGCTGGAGAGAGAGAAACATCAAACATGTACTTCGTATATACTACTCCGTCCCAAAAAGAATCAATTCCTGGCTATAAATCTGGACATGTGCTTGTCCAGGTTTATAGCCAGGATTTGAGTTTTTTTTGGGACGGAGGGTGTATGTGTTAGCTAGCTAGCTAGCCTGCAAAATCTGTTGTGACATATTCTGTGGGGTTGCAAGAGATGAGTAACTAGCTTCTGAAGGTTGCAAAGGCTCACTCCTCCTAACGGTCCAGCAGATCACGCGCGGCTTCGCTAGCTTCTTGTGCTCGTAGTAAAATCACCAAAATGGCGCGCAGACTAATTTAATAGGAGTGGGGAAGGTTGAGCTTCGGACACTATCTAATTTGCTGTAGCTTAGCGATCGTCGATCTCACCCTTCTGAAAAGGTTTCTTTGTATTCCCTGGCCAAGAAACGACAGGTTTAGGCACAAGCAGCGAAGGGAATAAAGATTGGCAGTGAGAGCGTATCTCTTGGTGTGCGTGAGTGCCCTGCAGGCTTTAATGTAAATAATTAAAAAAACAAAGCAGTCCGGTTTAGTGTGCTCACGGAGATACAGAGAGAGGTGCACATAAAGAGCAAGTTTAATAGTATAATTAACTATAAACTTATATAGTTTATATTAGAGTTACTAATATGTATAATAGATGAGTTATAAATTTATTTTTATTTGTATTCTTTTCTCTATATCTCTTACCTATGCATTTAATGTATTCAATAGCTTTTACATGAGAGTCACTTTTTTATTTTTTATTTTTTTTCTTCATATAAATTTATAGTTGGCTTATAGCATATTAAACTTGCTCTAGGCCGTATGGATGCATGGAGAATTAATTAATCAGCTGATTGCATAATTAAGGAATGGATTGAAATGCTGGCTAGGCCTTCCGTGAAGCCATGCAGGTGCCTCATTAATCTATGCATCACCTGGGGTGTTTTTGAATGGTTTGCTTGGGATCGACATTCGACCAGGGTTTTGGAGCATGAAGTTAACAAGGCTATAACTGGGCGAGTTTACTGTAATGTATCCACATGCATTATAAAGCAGTTGGGTGATTAGCTTCATATCAATAATTGATAATGAAAGAGCACAACTTAAAAGATAAGTGGCTCATAGTTCGTGGGCTGGGATGTGTATTCTAACAAACACATTAATTAGTCAGAGGAAAGAAATAAAGAAGAAAGACACATCATTTTGTGGCCTATGATGTGATATAGCATACTGATTTTTTCTATCAAAAGAAATTCTAATTCTAGCTATGAAGACTTAGGCTGAGTTCGTTACTCAGCGTTCCCACAACCAACTGTGCGCACGGAAAACGGAACGATTCATTAGCACGTGATTAATTAAGTATTAGCTAATTTTTTTTTCAAAAATAGATTAATTTAATTTTTTTAAGTAACTTTTGTATAGAAACTTTTTGCAAAAAAATACACCGTGTAGTAGTTTGAAAAGCGTGCCCGGAGGAAAAGGTACTGTGCGGCGCTGGTAACACTAGCGCCGAACACAGCCTTACATCCTCTGTAAAAAAAAGAAATTTGTCCAAAAAAAAGTCTTAATTCTATTTATGAACTTAAATAAGTTTAAAGAAAAATTTAAATTTTAGTTATGAATCTGGATAAGTACTTGGCTTGTGGTCAACACCATCTACCATGAGCGTTTGTACTATTTATTTTCTAAAAGAAATAATCCCCATATATATATATATATATATACACACACACACCTTATATTAAATTATATATATATGGTGTTTATTAAACATTGTCAACTCCAAATGTTGGTCCTCATTGAACGTCAAGGCACTTATGTAATTAATTTTTTTCTCTTATGTCCTTGCTGTTGAATGTTGACCCAATTGTGAATAAACAAGGTACATTTTCAGTGTGTAATAATCATAGGGCAATAAGGTATACTGTACACTTTTAATTCTTGTACGCACAGTTCTAACATGACTTAGTCCCTCTCTCTCAAAATTAAAATACTTCCACGGGTTTTCACGGAAATTATGAAAGGTAAAATCAATTGAGGGATGATAAAATATATAAAAAATAAATGAGAAATAATTATGATTAGTTGAGATAATAATAAATGAAGAAGTTGTTTATTTTGGAACAAGTTACTATAAGATTATTTATATAAACATAGAACAAATAATTACTCCAGAAAGTTTGCATGAAGTTTACTACTCGTACGTGGAGTACTTTATTACTCCTACTCCAGTATTCCTACGACATTTTCCTTCCACGAGACCTTGCGGCACAACTTTTGAAATGAAATACTGTGTTATCATTACATGACCTTGAAAAACGTGTGAGATTGCATGGTGCACAAACTTGTTTGGATGAAACATTTTGCATATTGATATTCCTACAAAACAACATCAACATGAAACGAACTCTATACATCCATATAGTGGAATACAGTTTCCATACTCTATTTCAGAATACGGTTACAATTGTCTTGAGAGTGATACTCCTAAAGATCAAGCCAAACTAGTTCGCCTCTAGCTAGGCTCTAATACTACTCTAGAAACCCATGAACGACACTAGTACTGTTAATCTAGGGCGGTAAAACACACTGTACATCCGTACGTACTCAGATGCCGGTCGGCAGTCGGCAGGAAAAGTAGTATGAGCGGAATTTGAGGAAATTAAAAGTGTAGGAAAACCCTTTGGGAAGAGAGATAGATATAGAGAGAGAGAGGAGCGAGACAGCAACGAGGAGAGAGAGAGAGGAGCGAGACAGCAACGAGGCAGTGTGTCGTGTGCATAGAGGATCTCTGTCCTCTACTGCTCCTGGCTTTTTGTTGGCGAGCGAGGTGAGGTGAGCTGATGGGATAGTGTGAGGTCAAATCAGCAAAAGTACTGAAAAAGCCTTCCCTTCTTTATAATTGCATGCCCTGCCTGCCTTGCCCTGCTCCCCGCAACAACTCTCCTCTGTACATTCACTCCCGTCTTGCTTGCACTATTCAATGCGCCTCATCTCATGTGGGCGCTAGTACTAGCTCGTTTCACTTTCACCACAGCAAAGGTATCTATCGCATCTGTAAACCTACAAGACTACAGGAATTGAAGGAGATGTCTGTCGATAGAGTAGTATAGCAAGCAGCTCGACGGCGAATTGGAGAGCTTGTAAAAAAAAATACAATGTAAAGGCACGGCATACATATCGTGAGGTATCATACCCATATACATAAGTCTTCACGAATATATGTCGTACACATACACCAACTAATAAATCATTAAAATATTTTGATTGGTTATTTGTTTCCGTAAAGAAAATGTCTATTTGGTGATTACATCGCCATGGTCGAGAAAGCTACGTGGTCATGCATGCTGCACACACATCGACCGTGATCGATCACCCCTTTCCTTTTGCTAATTTGGCTTTCGCTCCGTTCTTCTCCATGGGCCATCGCTAAGCGACTCCCAGAGGCCAGAGTCCGCGTGGGTTTCTTTCGTCTGTGCGCGCTGATCGATCGCTCGCTCGTCGTCTTCTCTTTCTCTCGCTCTCGCGAGCTCTCCCCCACCTCTGGCGCCGCGCGTCACTGTGCTTGCATGCATGCTTCTCCTGCTCCTGCTCCTGCTCCTGCCACAGAGCGCTGCCGGCCGCGCCGCGCCAGCCGCCTCTCTCGGGAATAACGACGGCTACATCGGCCGCAGCGGCAGCTAGCTGCTAGCTAGCGCATGCAGTGAACCCACCCTTCCTACTCGTGGGCCTTTCACCACGGGTAACTCATGTTAGCGCGATCGATCGCGGCTCTGGTCAAGTTGTAAACAGGACTTACGGCGTGCACCTTACTGTTCATGATCGCCGGTTTGTCCTAGGCTAGTATGGTGGCTCACGCAAATTACGTGGCTAACATTGTTTTTTTTTCTCATATAATATTATATCTACTCTCATATTTTCATATTTTTTATTAAAATATATTAAAATAATAACATAATTTTAAATTATGTACTACCTTACCAAACTAACCAATGCATAATATTCATATTACATTGTATATATGTCATAGTTGTCAACTATTTTTTAATGTTTAATTTTAATTATTTCGAAATTGTATTCCTATATGAACTCTATACTCCTCTTCTAATATTTCTTAATTTTTAATTTCAAAGTTTTATTATTTATAAATTTTATTTCGACTCTTAAAAAACACCCATCTTGTAATATTTCTTATTTTTAAATACTGAATTTTAATTATTTCTAAATTGTATTCTTATATGGAATCTAGACTCCTTCCAATATTTCTTGTTTTTTAATTCTGAATTTTAGTTATTTTAAAATTAGATTCTTATATGGACTCTACATTATTTTTCTAATATTTTTAATTCCTAATTTTAGTTATATCTAAATTGTATTTCTATATGGACTCTAAGACTCTTTTCCTTTTTTTATTTTTTCAATTTTAAATTTTAGCTTTTTATAAATTGTATTTTTATATAAACTCTAAACCCTACTTTTTATTTTTTTTAATTTCTACTTTAATTAGTTCTAAATTCCTATATGGATCTAGACCCTTCTTCCAATATTTTTTTAATTCTGAATTTTTATTAGTTATAATTGTATTTTTATATGGACTCTAACACATTTTTTAATATTTTTTTTAATTTTGAATTTTAGTTATTTCTAAATTGTATTCATATATGGACTCTAAACTATTTTTCAATATTTTTTATTTTTTTAATTACGAATTTTAGTTATTTCTAATTGTATTTATATTTGAACTCTAAACACATTTTTTAATATTTATTTTTTATTTCCGAATTTTATTTAATTCTAAATTGTATTCATATATAGACTATTGGACTCTAAACTTTTTGTCAATATTCCATATTTTTAAATTTGAATTTTAATTATTTCTAAGTTGTATTTTTTAAACTGTATACCGTATGGAATATTTTTTAATTCTACTTTTAATTTTTTTTTTCTAATTTCTAATTTTAATTATTTTGAAACTGTATACCGTATGGACTCTAGTCTTCCCTTGTAATACTCCTTACTTTTTATTTCCGAATTTATGCTAATTTTAAATTGTATTTTTATATGAACTCTATTTTTTATTTTTCTCTAATTAATATGAGAATTTTTAAGCCGTGAGAGTGAACGTGAAGGCTTTTTTTTATTACTTTAATAAGTTAATGGATGGATTTATCTTGCTATATATAGTGCTTTCTGGAGGATATCGTAAGTCTGAGACCATCGCTGTCATATGTATATAGTGATATAGAGGCTTTGCTACGGTTCGTAATTAAAGATCACGTGCGTGCGTGTGTGCGTGTCTGTATATGTGAAAGGCTAAGTAGTTAAATATTTTTTTATAATTGTTCGAGGTATAAATAAATGAATTAATTATTATAAAGTTGATAAATAGATTAAAATAATATTATAGGAAATTCATACATAGAATATTTTTACAAACATCGCATTGTTTATAAACTTGGGAACATGTATATCCATCCAATTACCCGTGAAACAAAATTCCCGGGGAGGTACTGTGTGTCTGTGAATTACCAATCAGGTGCTTAGAAGGAGACTCAAAGGAATTCAAAATTTAACTAATGAGATGACTGAAAGAAAACATTTTTCTTTCATTTTAATCTTTGCTAAATAACCTAGATATTCTTCAGAGGGCATACCTGATATAGAGTGTGTGTTTTTTTTTACAAAAATACAAACCGTGCATGAATCACCCGTCACCAACTTTCACTGCAGTAATATAAACTAGTTCTAGTAGTACTAATATAGTAATATATATACTAGAGTGCGCATGTTGTTTTGCCTTTTATTTACCATTTTTCTGATTATATACTCAGCTAGCTTCCTCAAATGTTCTCCTTTGACGGGCTGTAAAATTTTGATGGCCTATATTATATGGACAACAGTCATGTTGCACTGTTCTGTCGTAACACTACTACAGTGCCAAACACGTCTATGTCTGTTGTGTCCTCATGCAAGCAACCCGTTCAGCAGTCCATGAGACATGAGCAAGCTTTCATAAATGATAGTGGCGCCATGTACCATCCTTTCGTTAGTAATTTCAAATAAAAAATATAGGATTAGCAAGAAAGAGGGACAAAGAAGCAAATTAAGTTGACATGTAGGTTGTGTTTTCTTTTAAGGGTAAAACGTTCGTTACTTATGTATCGATATAGAAGGAGATTACATCAATGCCAAACAGACTAGCCGCAGCTACCATTCCTTCCCAGTCCCCACCAGTCCACCACGTCTCATTCTCCTCATTGCTTTATACGTAGGTTGTGTTTTTTAATCTTTGTTATTGTTTATTATCGATTGGTATGTTGATGTCATCACTCTTTAAACACACATGATTTTTATGTAAGCGCCACATCATTTAAAATCATATCGGTTTAGATCATTGATAAAATGTGTGGATGATTTTTAGATCCGAGGTATCGAAAGCTAGCGATTAAACGATTTCGTGGCGAAAAGGATCAAGCTAAAGTCATAGTTGAGTGGACCGATCGAATACCTCTCTCGGGCATAGTAAGTACAAATATGTCTAGATATATAGATTTGGTAGGGAATACCCGAAAATCTTCCATCACATGCAACGATCTGAACCGGTATGCAGGCGTCCTTGTCAGCTTTAGTTCTGTCGGATGAAGATCAATTATGACGATACCGACGCAGTACTCTTCTTGGTCGCGTACGTCTACGTCATACGCCATGCATGCGGGCATCATCATATCAGCATATGCCGCAAAAATTCGCACACCAATTCACCAAACCAGCAACAAACCCTACCTCCCCCGCGCCATGCGAGTATATACGCGATCCCCCTGTTAGTCGGTCGCACGGCCCGGCCGGGTCCAGCGCAAGCCACACGAAAAGGAGACCAATGCAACCGTGGGCGGGCGAGCTAGCATGCACGCGGCGCGACTCTGCAATGCGTGTACTCCCGTTTGTCACAAGATGGACGGACCGGCTGCCTGCCACGGCGCGCGATAGATCCAGTCGTCTTTCACTTGCTCGCCCCGCATGCATACGCATGTGCCGCTCTGCCTGCTCACTATACAGTGCACCCCCTCTCCTGTGTACTGTATAAAGAGCATACCTGATACCTGCCCGCCCGCCGAGGGCCCGCTTGTCAGCACGCCGGCCGTAATCAACTGATCTCTACACGTACGCGCGGCCGCATATACGATCCAGTAGTACAGGTAGCTCCGTGTAACACTCGCGCGCGGGCGCGGGCGCGCTATGCAGCGGGCGATCGAACGGCAAACCAGGCGTGTACTCCGTCCGTGGAGGGAGAGGGAGACCGGGCGCATCGCGCGACAGTTGGCCGGGGCCCGTGTGCGATCCCCACCACTCATTCCCCTTTTCAGTCACGAATAGTGTCCGCGAGATGCCGCCCACGCTAGCTGCTGTTTCGCGGGGACATGCAGCCCCGGCCGGTAGAGCAATACGTACGACTACTACTTGTTGCTTTGCCTGCATGCCCCCATCTCACTCATACACTAGCCACCCAGGGCTCTCTCGCACATTCTCTCTCTCTAGCTAGCTGGAGTAGCTATCTGGTGGATCTCTTTCCCATCTCGCGCGCCCCCATCGCTCTTTAGTCCAGGGCCAATATATCCTCCGGCCACGCCCATGCTGCCTCCTCGCCACCTCTGCCTTTCCCTCTTTGCTCGCGGCAAAATCCACATGCAGTTGTAGTAGTAGTAGAAGTAGTTAGTTGTGGTTGTTTGTTGTTTTGGCTTTCAAATCAGGAACAACGACAGATCCGAGGCTTTCTCGAATCGGGCAGGTCCATCAAATCGGAAGCCAGCCAGCCATCTAATCACCTCATCACATCAAAGGGGACCAAAAGGATATCTCTGGTGGCTACCCCCCCTCCTCCGGGCACCACCCGTGTAAAATTTCCCCTCCCCCTGCGCTGCCAGATTAAGGCCGTTGCGTTAGCTCGATCGAAGCGAGAAGCAGACCAGCCATACAAACACAGTACTGCCTCTCTTGTCGATCGATCGACAGCGCCACAGGGCGGTCTGCAGGTGTGGGGATTAGGCTGGCCATCGTCTTCGTCGTCGTCGTCCTCATCATGTCGTCCTCGTCCTCGTCGTCGGCTGTCTTCCCACTGGACCACCTCGCGCCGGCGCCGTCCCCCACCGAGCAGCTCTGCTACGTGCACTGCAACTGCTGCGACACCATCCTCGCCGTACGTGCTGTGGCGCCGAGCCACCTACCTACCGACAGCGCGCTAGCTTCAGAGCTTCTTAGCATTAATTCATAATTCGTTTGCATTGTTAGTTAGTTCTTGTTTGATGATCTTTTGTTTCTCTTGATGCATGGCTAACCGGTGAGTCCCATGCCCAACTTTGATCCCCACGCAGGTCGGCGTGCCGTGCAGCAGCCTGTTCAAGACGGTGACGGTGCGGTGCGGCCACTGCTCCAACCTGCTCTCCGTCAACCTCCGCGGCCTCCTGCTCCCGGCGCCGGCGCCGCCGCCGGCCAACCAGCTCCACTTCGGCCCTTCCTTGCTCTCCCCCACCTCCCCCCATGGCCTCTTGGTATGTACCATGCTACCATCTAGTTTGCTCTATATATATCTCTCAAATTCTCCTATGCTAGCTAGCTCGATCTCACATTAATTTATCAGTGGGGTGCTCAGCTGAGAATCATACTGACGTTTAGCTCTCATGGGTGTGGCTGTGTAATTTCCGGTGTAGGACGAGGTGGCGTTCCAGACGCCAAGCCTACTGATGGAGCAGGCTAGCGCCAGCCTGAGCAGCATCACCGGCCGCAGCAGCAGCAGCTGCGCCAGCAACGCGCCGGCAATGCAAATGCCTCTGGCGAAGCCTGTGCAGCAAGAGCCCGAGCTACCAAAGAACACCCCTGCGTCCGCGAACAGGCGTAAGTACTAGTACCACTACAAGCTTGTTGTTCTTTCTTTGAAAGGCTGGACATTTGTAGTCAAAGCTACTTATGCACCACACTGTTCTCCAGCTGCTTGTTGCTTATTCACCGTTGTTGTTTGGGAGGGTTAAGAACAGCAAGCTTGCTAAGAGGGGTTAATTAGCTACTTAGCTCCTAGCTAGGCATATATATGCACATTAGCGTACTAGTGTGTTGAATTTCAAATTCAAATCCAGTGTTTCTTTCGAGTGTGTGAAGATATGTCTATATTCACTTGAAGAACCCCTCCTCAGCACTAGAAATAATAGTACAGATCAACAAGGCATGCGATCATGTCTTGTTGTGGCAGGGCCATGTATAAGCCCATGCTTTGATCGATCCGGTCAGTATTTGCAGACAGCATGTATACTGATAGCTTAGGTGAGCTTACCCATTTGTCCATGTTTCCTCGGATGCTGTCTGATCCATAACTTTTGCAGCTCCGGAGAAGCGTCAGAGAGTCCCATCTGCGTACAACCGGTTCATCAAGTAAGATTTCTCTTCAAACCTTCTGCCTAATTAAAACTGATGGATCCTCCTTGGAGCTTATGTTAATCAGTATTCGTGGTATCATCGCATAAAAAAATAAATCTGCTGATGATGATTTGCTACACAGGGATGAGATCCAGCGGATCAAGGCCGGCAACCCGGCCATCAGCCACCGGGAGGCGTTCAGTGCAGCCGCTAAGAATGTAAACTTTCTTCTTCGTCTCATCCGCGCATTAATGAACTCCTACTCATCCTGTAGTATCTAGCTTGATGCTAGCTGTTCGCGTGTCTTGATTTGACGGGACACCTTACATTGTCAGCACGGACACAGAGGCAGCTTGTGCCCGGCCGCTTGCGAGATGCCGAGAGCTAGCGGCTGTGGTTTCTGGGAGCTTTTAGCCCCACAGCTGCTATAGCTAGGGTTCGTTCGGATTTGTTTCGATCTCCTTTACTGATCCAAACCTGCCTTTGCTTTGGCTTTACTTTCCTTGTGCTTGCAATCAGTGGGCCCATTTCCCGCACATCCATTTTGGCCTCATGCCGGATCAGGGGTTCAAGAAGACCTTCAAGCCTCAGGTAACCAGAATTCCGAGAGAATTAACGTATACTACTATGGGACACACAAGCACAACCTAGTTATCTGTGTAACCTGAACACTCGTAGCCTTATCAGGATTCAGACCCACCCGGCAACACTGCACTGCTTTTATTTACTTTAGTACTTTGTGAGCAATTCATCTGTAGCTGCTTCCTGTGTCGTGATTTGCAGGATGGTTCTGAAGACATTCTTCTCAAGGATAGCCTGTATGCTGCGGCAGCCGCCGCCGCCGCTGCAGCCGCAAACATGGGCGTCACTCCGTTCTAGCTAGCTTGGCAAGCGGCAAGCACGGAGTTCTTAGTGGAATGACGGTGGGCTGGTGGCCCTAGCTCGCTCTCATGTGTGTGGCGCCATTCTAGCTATAGCCAGGGTTTAATTAGCATCAGATCATCATCTCTTAATATCATGTGTGTTGCTTAATTAGAGTACTTCTGAGTGTGTAGAAGAGAGATGGCGAATCCTGTTGAGTGCCTAGGTTTCTGCTTATAACCATATTCCTCGTAGAGACTTTTTTCTCTGTTTTTCTCTTTTCTTTTCCTTCTTTATTTTTTCCCTTTCTTTCTTTCAGGACTATCTTCGTACTCCTCATTCACCTGTAGAGTGTAGAGAAGTTGCTGTTCCTTTGCCTGATTGTGTCTCAAAAGACGTGTCTTAATTACGTACTCATGAACCTCATCTAGTAGTATAAATTCTAGCAACCCATGAATGCATCCGTTGCTTTTCTTTAATATTTCATGTGTTTTTCTTCAATAGTAAAATGTTTTGGGTATTACTAATTACCATACATACGTCATGAGATTAAGTGCTTAGTGGAAAATTTCCAAACCATCATTTTTCTATTTTTTAGTGACAAACTAATTAAGATTTTGGCAAATAAATTTGTAAAATTTCAAAAAGAAAATAGTAGCATAACTAATTCTTTGATTCCTTCAACTAAAAAATTTTACCCTCTGTCTATGGTAGTTACAAAGTCCCTTGCCAGCTAATATAATTAACTACCACAACATTGGTTTAATTACTACCTCCATTTCTTTATATTCGCCGCTAATATAAGCATTGTTCATATTTAAACTTTGACTGTTTATCTTTTTTTAAAAAATAAATAAATCTAAATACTTAAATAGATGTATCTTATCAAAGTGTATTACATACTAAACATAAACATAAATATATTAAACTTTCATTTATTATAATCTAATCATTTAAAAGTTATTAGCGGTCAATGTTGCAATAGTACGAACAGTGACAAATATAAAGGAATGTATGGATCGGAGTAGTTTCATCCTTAAATTGCTAGCTGAAGACACAACAAATTCATGTGTTTTGGACCTTGGTACACAAAGGTATTGGTTTAAAATAAAATTGAGCGTGTATGCCTTAGCTCGAATTGTTAAAATATAACAACCTATAATATTGGTTATATGAAAAGTTTCATCAATCTCAATATAAGGATTTGTGTCCATCATATAATTACATTACAATTATGTTGTAGTTACATTTGAAAGATTTCAGAGGAAATTTCTTTCAAAATTTTATCGGTAGTCCCTCATTATATTCATTATTGACATATTTGTTTGACTTGGCACCATAATTTTTAGTATTCTTGATTTCTTCTGATATTTGATTATGATTGTTGTGGGTGCGCTCTCAAAATGTGCATCTTAAATTGTTTTGTTCGAAAGTAACGAAAAATCAATATCTTGATGGAGCTTCAAATTCACTAGCCAATTGACAACACAATACACTATCTTCAACCATCAACTTAATCTGCTCACATGTGCGCCGGTTGCGCCGCTTTCACCACCGTACCATGGAGGTCAGATAGTGGCCATGACTTAAGACCCAGCAGGATACAAGTCAATGGAGTGTTGTTCTGGTCAAATCTGAGCCATGGTGGTTGGATTTTCTACAACATCTGAAAAGCATTTTGACACATCAATGGTGGTAGTGGTGATGCCGTCTTCCCAACCCTCTAAATGCCTTGTGTTCATGTTGCATGTGACAACCCACGCTCCCAAACCAGAACCTAGAGGACGACTATCATACGATTGGAACCGTGATCATCTTAATTTTGTGTTTTCTATCCGTTGTCTGTCGCTACTTCAAGAACAGACTGCTTGAGCTGCGAAGCAAACGACCACGCCCTCGACCCTCCAGTCCTCCATCTCCACATCCGCTCCGCTGCCACTTCAATATAGATAGGACACAAATGATTAAAATGGCGAATTGTTTGCACACATCTTTTAATTTATTGGTACGATCGTACGGGCCGGGTCCGTTGGAATGAAGAATAATTTTCACGAGATTTAATTTGATTTCTTCAAAAAGGAAACCAATTCCACCTGTTCCCTGAAAGTCGTACTGCTACGTGTGTATAGTTGAAAGTCGTACCACTATATGTCTATATGTGTGTATAGTTATTGTATTTCAGGCCAAATTAAAAAAGTAATCCAGTCCGCAAAGATCGCATACCAACGATCCCGTCCGATCCAGCACCGGCCGGCTAGATATTCCTTTTTTGTTTTTCTCACATGGACTGGCCGGCCGGCGGACCCGGGCGTATATACAAAGCCTATTTCTCCGTGCCCTTTTGTCTCCCCACCCAAGATGAGCGTACCGCACAGTCGCACACACCCCTGCCGTAGCGCATATAGGCCCAGAAAGCAAGAGCGAGAGGAAAACCGAGAGAAACAGAAAGACGCCGAGAGGCGCTGGCCGGCGGCCGGCCGCGCGCGCACGCGTGCATGTATATGCTGTCTCCGATCCGACGCGACGATGCTCTATCCGATCGATCCGACGCGACGTGTGGAGCGCGAGCCGCCCGTACGTGATGTACGCCCGCGCGTGCCGCGGTCAACCGGGATGTGGAGTGGATCAGCACTGTTGCTGCTCTTTTATTGCTGCGGAGTGTCGGAGTGCTAGACCGAGCCGGCCCCGAATCACGCTCGGCTGTGACCCCATGAGGTGACTAGTGATACGGTGATGCCGCGAGCTTTGCCTTCTCTCCTCTGATCACAACTGCCTCGACTGAGTGCGTGCGTGGGCCATTCGTGTGCCTACCTGCCTGCCTGCCTGCCTGGCCGTCGTCATATGAACACGGCCTGTTTGCTGCTTGCACTCCCTGCGCGCGGCAATGTATACTGTAGATGAAACCGTGAAATTCAGCAATTGATGAAAATCTGAAATACTTCCATCGAGAGCATCGGCTCTGCGCCAGATGGCCATTATCAATCAATCAGTCCATCCTCCATATATGATCAAGAGCGATACTACGATATCGTACAGTATATGGCCTGTAAACACTAAACGGGCCTGTAGAGAAGAGGCCCGTATGCATATTCCATTGGGCCATGGCCGTATCACACCAGCCGATGATGAGCCGAGTCCGCACGACCAAGGATGACAATGGGCTGGGTCGGATATGGGCAAAGCGAATCCATACCCGGCCCGAGACCCTCATAGGGTACGGGCATGCTTGGCGGGTACCCACTGGGCATGCCTGCATCGTGTGCCGCTGTTTGCACCCGTGGCCTTGTGCGTCGCCGCGTTGCCACCCGTCGCCTACTCTCGTGCGTCGCGGCATCGTCAACCACCGCCGCTAGCCGTCGCCTGCTTCCGTGCGCTGCTGCATCGCGAGCCACCGCCATGCCGCTAGCCGTTGCCTGCGTGCGGCCGTGCGCTACCGTGTCATGCCGCCAGCTGCCTCCTACTTCTTTCTTGTCTGCCCGCACTGCCATTCCCTGCCGTCTCCTGCTAAGGTCGCTGCCGTCGTAGCTGGCCCACACCATCGTTGCTAGCCCGCGTCGCCGTTGCCGCCATGGGGATTGGGGTAGGAGAGAGGAGTGGAGAATTAGGTTAGGGTTTCTATTAGTTGGGTATATATATGTCTCTGGTTAGTGGACCAAATAGGCCAAGAGAAAGGGGTAAGAGGAATAAGAGATATGTCAAAAACCAATTATTCCTAGGATGGGAGAGAGTAGGTCTTGCTTCATGCGGATAAAGCAACTATAAAAGCTATGCTTGTCAATCGAGTAGGTGATTTTGGATTAGCTCTTGGGAATTTTGGTTGTTTTACTCTCTTTCAAACAGTAGACATTTCCACCATTTTTGCTTGTGCTAGTGCTCCCAGAAATAAATGGATTTTTTTGCAATACGAGATTGAATGCCATAACTCTTATTTGTATTTTACTTTTTTGGCGTTGTTGGAAAATCCGCACAGATAGAATTGCATACTTGATTACCCGATGCAATGAATTAGCTAATACATATGCTCTAGGTCGGACATGGGTTACTAACGGATAAAAAACAATACTCGACTATTGCCCGTTATGTTTTTTGGTCTCGGACGAGTATGTCCACAAGTAAAATATTACATCCATACTCATATTCATCAGGTCATGTATCCGTGAATATTTTAACCCGTGAACAAAATTGTCATTCCTACGCACAACGGATCCGTCGCTACTCAGCTAGTGGCCGTGACGGATCCGCCACGTATTTCTCCCAGACCTCCGGCAGGCGGCAGTCACGCAACACCGTACTGCGCAGCCTCGGTGCACTGCACCTCGACCGACCTCACGGCTACTCACTCCAATCCGTGCACGTCTCACGCAACTAACCGATCGACCAACGGCGGCAGAATACCGAAGACCAGCGATCGATCGAGCAGCTAGCACCTGTCCACCACGTACCCAGCGTAGATCAAGAAAAAAAAGAAGTCCGCGAGTAGTACGGAGTAGCACACTGTGACAGCGTGACTAGATCGATTTGTTTTGACTTATATATACTAATAGTACTACACCTACGTGTTTTCTTTCCCATATTTTCGTCGCGGTGGACCGGACCACGACTTGGAGTGCTGGACGGACTGCTGGTGCGTCGCATTGTTGGACCGTGCGTGTCAGCCAACGCCACCTATAATTTACTTTTTTTCTTCCCGAACTAACTGGTACAGTCGCAACTGGACTTTGTATAGGACGACGATTCGTATATGTATACTTCCTCCGATTCCTAATTAATTAATTGACGTTTTAGAGTAGTACCCATTAAAAGCTAAAGCATGATGTTTTGGCCTTCACGTTTTCGGTTGGACCGGGATATTCTCGACGTGTTGTATCCTCAGCTGTATGCCTGCAACGTGCTTGGGTCTCCGAGAAACCAAAGTGCACTTGTTACAAACGTTGCATTGCCTCGCTTTCTCGTTTAATATTCCTTTAGCCAATTGATCCTAGAGCCATGGAAAAAACAGGCCATGTAGGACGCGGCCGCCGACGCTGCCGTGGATAAGTCGATGTTGCCGGCGTTATTGTGCAGCCCATGCAAAAAGTCGACGACGCCGTTGCCATGGAATAGATGGTGAAGCAAGTCGAGGCTGCCACCGTTCTGATGCTCATGCAGGACATCGATGCTAGCGCTGTTGTGGTCGACGCCGCCACAAAAATAAAAATCCACGCTTCTATATTGATACAGTACCATGCAAAAATCAACATTTCCAAGCTTCGAATTGCACTCCTATGTATTTATTATAAAAACAAAAAATAGCATCCTAATTAATTACTCCTTGATATCTTAAATCATCTTTAAAATGTCAATTAATTAAAAGCCAAAGGGAGGAGTAAATGTACATTATTAACTCTTATGGTGACATGTCGTTGTTGTCACGAAGGCTAGTTGACTTGACTTCCTGATATTCAGAGATATCGTGATACAAATAAAAGAAAAAAATCATTAGCCTATGATTATTAATTAAATTTTAATTATTAGACAATTTTAAAAATATATTTGTTTAATACTTTAGAGCAACTTTTATATATACAAAGTTTTTTAAGAAACGTTATATCTTAATTAGAAAAAAAATGAGGCTTTCGCAAGTGCTTAGGCCATCGTAAATTTGGGTTGTTTCAAACGATCCTTCATGTGTAATAAAAGAATTAGGAGTACTCCTATAATTGGTATGCAGTGTATGGACAGTTGCAATAGCTAATACGTACTCGTGAATCGTGATGTCACAAAATTTCTACCAAGAAAAATCTATACTGCCACTGTATATTGACGTACGTGGCCCATCTGTAGTAGTAGGACACGGTTTTATTTTAGTACAGGGACTGTCTGACTGACAGGTAGTAGTTGGAAGGAACCACCAAACTTGGAGATCTTGGAGAAGGCTGACGCTGATTTGTGTGTACACTTACTGTTTGGATGGGCAACACATGTTCTTGATTCTGACGCTGCACCATATCTCTTCTGAAAAGGACAGTAGAGAACCTAAATTCTAGCTCTGCCAAGCGTGCCGTTTAAATTTCAAAGAGCAAAGCTGAACGCCCAAGTTAACTTGACAAGAGCAAATACAATCATACAATGCACTCTAGAGTTCAGAAAATGTCCGGAAGAGTTATATGCTCTCCAAACTAGCGCAAAAGAGGTATACAAATCCACTATCCCACACCTCTTTTTTTCACGCGCACGCTTTTAAACTATTAAACGGTGTATTTTTTGCAAAAAATTTCTATACGAAAGTTGCTTTAAAAAATCATATTAATCCATTTTTTTAAAAAAATTAATAAATACTTAATTATTCATGTGCTAATGAGTCGCTCCATTTTCCGTGCGGAAAAAATTTATTTCCAACACATCCAAACAAACGCACCCCTAAAAGCATGTCCATGTTACATTGCGAGGAAAAAACATCTTCATGTTCATACTCAAAGTTTCAATATATTGACCGATGACCTATCTAAAACAAGTAATAACTTCATTCATTCTTAGTTCCTTTTATTTATCACAAAATAAATTTATTTTCAAAATAATCACTGTATCAAAATTTATAAAAATAAAAAAACAATTATATTAAAAATATATAAAGTGAGAAATAATTGTATTGAGATTTGATAAAGTAAGGTTATTATATTTTTTTTATTGATATGTGTAGGAGGTGTGAAAAATAAACATAAGCAATATTTGCGGCAAGAGCTTATGCTGTGTTCCTTACTTGTGGATAAGAACTAATCTCTTTAACACGTAAAATGGAAAAATGGAATAACTTATTAGTGCATGATTAATTAAATATTAATTTATTTTTTTAAAAAAGAATTAATATGATTTTTAAAATAACTTTTATAATTTTTTTTGCAAAAAAACACACCGTTTAATAACTTGAAAAAAAGTGCACGCGAAAAACGAGAGAGATGAGCTGGGAAAGATAGGGAGGGCTGTGTTTTCCACCCTACTTTCCCAACTCACCTTTCTTTTTTTCCGCGCGCGTGTTTTTCAACTAAACAGTGTGTTTTTTACAAAATGTTTTTATACGAAAGTTGCTTTAAAGAATTATAATTATAAGAAAATACTTAATTAATCATAAGAAAATACGTCACTCCGTTTTGCGTACGTGAGAGGTGAGTTTCCAATCTCATCTCTCGAACAAAGCCTTAGCCAACTCCACCCTTCGTGTTCCGCGCGCACGTATTTTAAACTACTAAATCATATTAATCTATTTTTTTAAAAAATTTATTAAATACTTAATTAATCATGTGTTAATGAATTGCTCCGTTTTTCGTACGGAGGGAATGAGTTTCAACTCACACAAACAAACCTAGCCTTGTCAATTTCACCGGACCAAGTTGCAATTGATCACATCAGATTTGCAAGAGTACATCCGGCCTCAGTACGTCCAGGGCGATCTTATTCGTTCTACACTTCTACTGCCCGTATAATCCTGTCACGTTAACCACACCTTTGATACGTCCTGATCTCGGAGCTAAGCTAAAGAAACCATCGAGCAGAAAAATACGCGACAGGCGATCGAACTGAATCGCCAGAAAGCGTCTAGGCTGCGTTCGTTTCTCCTGAAACGAGAGGATAAAGATTTTCATTCACGTGACATATTTTTTAAACTGCTAAACAATATGTTTCGTGCGAAAATTTTTTATATGAAAGTTGCTCTAAAATATCAAATAAATTTATTTTTTAAGTTTGTAATAATTAAAACTCAATTAATTATATGTTAATGTCATCTTGTTTTACGTAAAACGCTTAATTTTTATTTTTATCTTTATCTTTAGAAGATTCAAACACCACCTAAATAACATCGTTACCCACCGCTAAGCTTACTTCTTGATAGCTCCCCTTTCCCCTTCCCTTTCCCTTTCCCTTTCCTTCTCGCCGCCTTCCGAAAACCAAGACGACGAAGAAAAGAGAAACAAAGCCTCTTGGGTTAATTTGCAGCAGTATTTGTTCTTTTTTCCCAGAGAGCGACGCGCATTTCGCCGTGTGCCTCTAGTGGCAGCAAGCTGAGCAGCACACTTGGAAGATTCTCAGCGTTGTGTCCTCCGTTGCATCGTTCAGGATTAGCATAGCAAGCAGCCATCACACCTCTCTCTCTCTCTCTCTTCCCTTCCAGAATTCCAACGAGTTCCCCGTTTTGCTCCGCTTCCTCCTCTGCTCCAGGAACAATATTTTGCTGGAGAATAATCGGGTGCGAGACGCGAAAAAGGAAAAAAAAATCCAATCTTTAGAGGCCTTGCCTCTGGGCGACCCGTCGGAGCGGATCGCTTCCCGTTTGATCCTCGGGAGTTTTCGCCAGCGATGAGCTCCGACTCCAGGGAGCTGCTTGGGATCGATCCCCCGGAGCTCATCTTCCCCTGTGCGTTTTCTTGTCCCGAGAATTTTTTTTGGTGGTTTTTTGAAGGGATTTTTGCAGTTCGTTCGGTGGTTCCGATGGATTTATATGATTTTTTCGAGAAATTTTGTGTATCCTCATTCGAGAAATTTATATGTTTTTTTTCTACGGTGAAGAAATTTCGGGGTTGTTCTTAGGGGGAATTTTTCCTTCTTTTTTTCGAGCTAATGTTGATTTTTTCACTTCTCCGATAGTCCGATTTGTCTTTGTTCTAAGCATATTCTTTTGTGCAAATTTTGGTAGTTCTTTAATCCGTGATGATAATATTGTGCCTTGTTCTGAATGTTCCTCCTTTCCCATCCTTTTTTTAATCATGCAGTCGAGTTAAAGAAGCAAATCTCCTGTTCGCTGCATCTAACAAACAAGACAGATGGATACGTCGCGTTTAAGGTACTAATAAAATCTTTTTGGCCTCTAATTCTGAGGAAAAATGCATTGCAGTAATAACTAAATTTATTCAACGTCGTTTCTCCAGGTTAAGACGACGAGTCCAAAGAAGTACTGCGTCCGTCCAAACAACGGCATTGTGGCACCCCGGTCGACATCCGATGTCCTTGGTAATTTGATGAATTGCATCAGTATTTTGTTATTCTGAATGACTTCCTTTTATGCTAAGAATTTTGTTATTAATTGATTATCAAATACAGTTACAATGCAAGCTCAGCGGGAGGCACCACCGGACATGCAATGCAAGGACAAATTCCTTGTGCAGAGTGCCATAGTGAAACAAGACCTCACACCGAAGGATATCACCGGAGACATGGTAACCAACCGACTTTCTAGTGTGTCCTGCATTTGTAGCTTATGTTGGCAGTTTTCTTTGTGTCCTAATGAGGGATCCTGTGTAGTTTACCAAAGAATCAGGTAATGTGGTGGATGAGGTGAAGTTAAAGGTTGTTTATACTCCACCCCAACCGACATCTCTCAATGGCGGGTCTGAGGAAGGTCTAGGAAGCTTGAGTTATCAAGAAGTAAGGCTTTCATCAATTTCATGTCTAACAGCTATCCCCCGTCGTTTTTTGTTAGTGCATTGATTCTTAATTGCCTTATCATCTGAAACAAACTGTGAACTTCTCTTTGCAGGCAACAAAAGGATCTAGAGAATCAGAAACAGTAACCTCTGAGGTATGCATCTTCAGATGGGAAACTTCTATGTTTTCTTGTGATAGGTGTCATAATTTAGAGATACCATGTCTGATTTTATCCAAGAGCATTGCTTCAGAAGTTGTTTAATTATATTTTACAGTGTTGCTGTGCCCTTCTTATTTCCTAGTCCTCTGCATGACACTTGTTTTAGAACTCTGCGTGTTCTGTTTTATGCTATGCACTTTGTTTTTTTTTCCCTGAGGAAAGCTATGGACTTTGCTTGATATATGTATTGCAATGTTCTCCTTTTAAATTTGACAATGCCATGTTATCACTGAATCCTAACTTCACATACTACTATAAATTTATTTTTGCTTGTCAATCTTCTTGCTCCACTCTACATGTATGATCTTTTGATTAATGTTCTCCTTGCATAAATCATGGCTCTTCATCTCAACATATTTAGATGCAAATGGTAACTTAATCTGAGGGATGCTTCATCCTCTAGCAGATATTGACTTTGTTAGCATTTTACTTTCGTTACTAACTGAGGAACTGAGAGGCCTTTTATAGAGGATTTTGACTTCCAATGTTGCCTGACAATGATGCCAAAGCACAATATGCTGATCTCTTTCACAACTATGTGCAGCCATTGGCCTTGATTTCAAAGTTGAAGGAGGAGAAGAATTCTGCCATTCAACAGAACATGAAGCTTCAAGAAGAACTGGTTAGCTTGATTATGCAAACATTTAATGACCCAATATATTTTTTGACTTTGGCAGTAAGAACTAGATTAACTTATCCCCCCACATAAACTAATTAGGCTTGAGCAACAGATTTGTTGATAAATTTGCATCTCCAATAAATAATCACCACATGATTTACACATTCCCTGTTTTTTTACTGAGGTCAGCAGTGACCAGTCCACCCAAAAAAAACACTAACACGATTTTTAGATTTGAGTTAGATAGACAGAACAACCAGTTTACATGCACTTCATGTTTTTTTTTACCTTTTTGTCAAGTTTATTCGCAACCCACTAATTTCTACAAGTACAGATGTATTTCGTTATCTACAAATATCATCTTGTTTGTCTATTATGGCTTTGTGCATCAATGAAATCTGAACCTAAACTGCAACACTCACGTAGTAGTTTCATTTGTCTTCTATTGGAATTGAACAGGATCTTCTAAGGAGGCAAATGGGGAGTCAGCACGGTGGTTTCTCACTAGTTTTTGTGCTGGTTATTGCTATTCTGGGAATCCTGCTTGGTTTTCTCATTAAGAGATGAGCGTCTGTGATCATATATATTGTTCCACTTTCCTGTGAAAGAGCTGATAGTCGTGTGCCTTGTTTGTTGTGTTAGCCATTTGTACCAACTCATGGTCGTCTTATCTTAGGACC
The DNA here is from genome assembly GCA_008326285.1 of Oryza officinalis. Lineage (NCBI taxonomy): Eukaryota > Viridiplantae > Streptophyta > Magnoliopsida > Poales > Poaceae > Oryza > Oryza officinalis. Next base: position 45,363,875 of record BDMV01000002.1, on the reverse strand, counting down.
TGATTCCTCTTGTAATTTCTGACTATCAAATTCCAATCTGTAGCTACTGCATCCAGTCAATAAGTCGTCTGTCCATTTAGCCTGTTCGAGGAAAAGTTTTTTTTTGGCCTATTGTATTCATCTTTTGGCACCTGTAAATATGACACTTCCCTTAACATTATGGCTTGCGATATGTATATGCTGGATCCTTGTGAATCTTATGGAGCAGGGTTTTCGTTACTGGCGCTTTTCGATTTATATGAACAGTGTTGCCTCAAAATTATGGTCCCAGCTTTTCTCATTTATATGTGTTTGTTCAACTGGTTAGCTTTATACCAAGAAGGTTTCTGCGGATTGGAATGCGGACAATCTGTATAACAAACAAAACTATGGGTTAAAGCATAAAATGGCCTTGCTAAGCTGTTAATTCATCCGTTCCAAAATACAAGCATCTCTAGCGTTAATTGTCCCTATACCTTGTTAATTGATAGGACAAGTATTGCTCTCAATAATGCTTACAAGTGCTTATATTTTTTCTAGTAGAAATTTCAAATGTTATAAGTGATTATATTTTAGAACAAAAGAGTGGCTTTCTATACTGTACCTAGATTTTCCACTTAAAATAGACTATTCATCCGATTTTTGTGTCGAATTATTTTTTTGGTTATAGAGGATTAATTAAATATTTTTAATAAATAAATTTAACAAATAGAAGAACATTTTTTTCTTCAAAAAAGCATACTTTAAAGCAAACAAGTGGATACCAAGCAGGAAATAAGGAGTAATTAATAGAGAAAGAAATGAAGGTGAACACGCGCACACCAAATGAGATTCGGACGCAGATTGGCACGCACGCATGTTGGCGCCTGACCAGCAACGCCACTAATATAAAAAATAACGTATTTTTAGAGGCATGAAACAAATAATGCGTAACAATAATCCGATGAAGTAGCTACATATAACGTGATCCTAATTGCAGCGGTTGGATATACTGCTATACTCCATCGGTCCCTAAAATCTGTTTTTTTAGCTTGAAGATTTGTCCACTATATCTCTTTAATACCTCTTTTATCGTCTTATTTTCTTCTGCTTCTTGTTTTCTCTCCATATTAATAAAGGACATAATAATTTTTTAATACCTTGCTTAATATGCCTTTAACTAGCTAAAATTAAAGTCTTTCAAGGACAGAGTGAGTCATGTTTGAAGCCGCTAAGGAAGCTAAAATTAAAGTTTTTAAGACACAGAAAGACAGATAAAATTGTCTAATTTTTGCCTTGCGTCATTTTCCTTGAAAAACTGGCGGCAAGGATATGCTGAACTTTACCATAAGTTTCCGCAAATAATTAATTATTCTGGAACAGCCAGTACGTTCTAAGAATTGCGTAGCAGTTTTGTTTCTCCTAAAATTGGTATAAAATGACCCCTTATTTTGCAGTCAGGATGAAATGACCTAGGTATTTACTTTCAGGAATACTGCTCCAGTAGGATTCAATATCCTTTCTTTCTCTCCAGCTCAAACAAAGTATAAAAAATAACGATAACAATTTCCTTAACAAGCATGGAGGGTGGGGGGTAGAACCATTTGTAAGTTCTCTAGATGTTACACATTTGATTCAATCAAATAAGAAAAACTCTTGATTATTACCACTACAGAATATGTGTATAGACCATTGACCCTAAATAATTGACCAAAACTTTATATGCATGTCGTTAGGAAAGGAAAAACAGAGAGTTCTCAATGCTTGCTATCCTCAGGTTTTCGAAGCCTTTTGCTGCCATGTTTCCACCTGCTTCATTGACTTCTCTTTCCTCTGTTGTAATTCTTTGAATTCCTCAGGGCTGAATGGAGGTGGCAGATCACATGGGCCTGCATCGTTGGCAGACTTAACCATAGAGTCCTCCATAAACTTCCTTTCACGGCCTATAGCTTGGCATGCCAATAACTCTGGACAGATCTCAATAGCTTCAGGTGGTTTGGTTGGCTTGAACCGTAGGAGCTTAGCATACTCAGTTAACAGGTGAAACATGTAATCGTATATATAGTCCATACTAAGCTCTTGTTGAATGAAGTTGCTCGCTTGCTTTCCTATTTTTTGTGCCTTCAACAGTTTTTACAAGGGAGATATGAGAGTATGTTTTTCATATAATATTACTATCACAGGACGATATGGTAAAATACTCTATGTCAGAGAAAAATGTGACCTTTTGACTCCAAAAATGATCATTACTAACGAAAAGACAAGTAAAAATGTTCTAGTTCACTAAATATTGGACAAGTCGGCACGGATTAAGATCTAAGGTTGATAACTTCCCATCAAGAAATAATTTCGAGTTTTGAATATTAGTTCATCAATGCTTTGGTTATTGCACAAAACTTTCAGATGAAATACATGAGAAAAACACTGTAATTATTTACAGCTCCATCAATGTGCTTGTATTAAATACATAAAGGAAGGGCATCACTTTCTATAGATCATTAGAAGATTTAAATTTTTATCTTGCAAAAGATTCCCACACTATCAGGGATTCAGGGTGAGCATATCACACTACGTTGTTTGTGATTATGGGGTTTCAGCTCAAAACATAGTAGCTGATGACCAATGTGTTTCAGCTCATAGAAATAACCAATCATGAACAAAACTGCTATCTAGTGCCACATAACTTTGTTGCTTGATATTTAAAAGTTATATGAAATATGATACCTTTTTCTTGTTTGAATTGCCCCAGTCAACAGCGTGCTTTATGGAGCTGCACTTATTGTCATCTTGAACTGGCCAATAATGCTGAGTGGGCATCAGCACCCTTGAAAAGAAATCATAGTATTTTGGTGTAACAACCAGTGTCATTGAATTACATGCTAGAATGTACTTCTCACTGACTGACCATGCTGATCCTTCTATGTAGATCTTGTACCTGTCACCAAACACAATGGTTAGTACTGTCAACAAAGCAAAATGACTCTTATAATCCTTTTAACAAAAGAAAACACACCTGTGTGTGCATTGACTAGCCAAATCTGACTGTTTGTATCCTGCCTTACTCTCTTTGATCCAATCCTGTATATGAAAAACAGGCATAAACTACCTAATCAATCATAAACATCATCGTAACTGTTTTCTTGACAAATAACTCACGTACTAAACAATAAGGATCTTTTAAAAAAGGAATATGAAGGACTAAACTTACGAGAACAAGGGACTATTAAACTTAATTGAAATGTGACAAGGCACAGTGAATCATAGGCAGAAATACTTGCCTGTTTGTAAATTCGTGCATTCCACTCATGCTTACTGGAGACATTACACTTAACCAGCTCTTTTCTTTTAGTTGCAACATCTGGATTCCCTTTCCAGTAAGCATAAGGTTCTCTATCCACCCATTTCACCCTCTTATTGCCAATATCCAAATCCTTCTGCAGTGCATCCCACGGCTTTATGTTGATCTCTGGCCTATCATCACAGACAGTCTATTTAAGCTTTGGTGCTTTGTCCGAATGAAAGCATAAAAAGAACATACTTAATTTTGGTGCAGTCTTAGCAATGATCTTAAATCTAAGCACTGCAATGGTCACGCACATATATTTACTGTGTCAGAAACACAGCAGCAGACATAAACATGTGCATCCTCGCACAATGCACACTGGTGACATGCTTACTGGACCTGACTATTTTGTGAATTTGGTCGCTTTATCCCATCAAGGTTTCATGAAGAACACAATCATTGTGCTACTTATAGTAACAGTAGGTTTGCTCTTGCTTTCTCAATCTTTCCCTATGTAGTAGATCCGGGATAATTTAATCCTGGTGATGGGCTATTCCAATGGGCATGCATATGAGATATGGGCTGCGTAGGAACGCCCACCTTTACAAGAGCTCAGTTCTAAGATTGTTTGCGCGCAGGCACCACTACTAGCTTTGGTTTCAAAGTCCCCTTCTTTTAGTATTGGGTAGTAGAGGGCATCGCCAATGGTACTGGAGTACTGGACTGATAGCGCACTGATTGAACCGATCCCGGACGTACCACTGGGGAACCTGTGGTTGGAGAGAATCTCTCGCGATGGAACGAAATAAATCTAGCAGTAACAGCATAGGAAATAACCTGTGATTGATTGTGGGATATTGGGATTCATTCTAATGTTATCCAGTAGAATACAATGTTAATCTGCAAGTACTCCATTAAGAAAAATATAAATGATGTTAAAGACCAGGAGAAGTTACTAACCAACCCCAGAAGGACCAGTCCGGGAAGACGATGTCGAGCGTCTCGTCGTCGCCACAGTACCGGAAGAGCGGCGGCATGGCGGTGGCGTTCTCCCCCTGGTACCGATCGGCGCGGACGACGGGCCAGTCGACGCAGTCAAACATGAGGTCGAGGTCGGGGACGCGGCCGGGGTACCGGCGGAGCAGCTGGAGGATGCCCCAGATGGTGAAGAGGTCGCGCGTCTGGAATGCCGGCGCGATGCGCTCGACGTAGGCGCGGCCGCGGAGCACGACGAGGCGGAAGTTGGCCGTGGCCCTGGCGCGGGCGAGCATCCTGCGGGTGATCCCGCCCACGGCTCGCCATGGGTGGAGGTCCTCATGGATGAAGCGGAAGTAGGCGGGGCAAGAGGAGTTGGTGGTGGTCGGGGGAAGTGGTTGGGGATCGGGGACGCGGGCGCAGGTTGGGCGGGAGGAGAGCGCGAGGTAGAGTGTCTGGGAGATGTTCCTCGGGACGGCAGGGTCGCGGCGGAGAGGCGGCGCCGAGCAGGAGATGGAGTAGGCCCGGCGCGGCGGCGGCGGCGCGGCGGGGGTGGCCGGGATGGATGTGGTCTGCGTGGAGGTCAGGATTGCCTGCAGGGTGAGGAAGAAGATGATTGAGATAATTGCAAATAATCGCAAACAGAGTAATTTTTTCACAAACTATAGGTGCTCCAGTAGTATTTCCTAATAACAAAATTATCATAGAACTTAAGTATGTGCATATTTAAGGTATGACATAGTAAAATTACATGCTTATATAGCATCAAATTAACTAACAAAACTATACTACAACTTTAAATCATAATATCACAAAATTATAGATTTTGAAATCCCATTGACAGTAACGCTAGAGATCTAACCTCTAAATTTGTAGTTTTATAGTGAATTTACGCTGAAATATGTACTTTTGTGATATCGTAATTTACATATGCTTCCTAATCATTTGGTGCATTATTGTTTTGTGACGTAGCTGCCGGAATTTAATAGTTTTGTGATATACCTTTATCAAAGTTTTTATAGTTTTGTAAAATTTACTTTCCTTTTAAATAATGAAATACATTCCAACCTTTCCTTCAAATAAGCTATAATCAACTATTGCAAATAATATAAATGTTAGTTTTAGGCTATACTTGTATCGCTACTATATAAAAAAAACCTAGGATGATGGTGAGATCTTCTAAGTCTGAATAAATAGAGTATACTTTTTTTGTTGGATATTTGCTTGCAAATTTTATATGTTCTTTTTCTTTTGAGAAGTATATATTTTCAAGAACTTAAGATATATATTTTGAAATCCGTTGTAATGCATGGGTATTTTGCTATTAAATCTAACGATTGCAATCATATATATAGAGAGAAGTTCATATGTTTAGAAGTTTGTTGAGGGAAAAAAAGAACAATGCATTTATTGTTTGATGGTATATGGTAAATCATGTTATGCTGTACTATATACTACTAAAAAAATGCTGAAAATTTGTACTCTCTTGTAAAAAGACACGCAGAATGGATCAATCATGTAAAACTGTCTATGGAAGTGCAGGCATTTCATTATCGGAAGAATTCTGGTTTGCAAACATGATAAAAATGCACCTTGATTTGTCACTCTAGGAAAGAGTAAAATGGCTTTCGTTAAGTTCTCCAATTTTGGATCGAACAAAAGGGATGGAGCTTACCTACCGTCTTTGTGCGCCACTCGTCCAGATTGGTGATCGACAGATGACTCTGCATGCATCCCAATGAAATAACCAGTGTCAGATACACATTGAATCGCCATGAATGCTCGACTGAAATTTCGAAAACGAAGGAAAAACAAAACAAACTCCGAACTCACTGTGGTGGTGATCCAACGGGCGGACACGAGGACGCCGACCACGACGACGAAGAAGAAGAGGAAGATGGCGGTGGTCACCGGCGACGACGACGGGCTCCCGCCCTTGCACCACCGCCGGCCGTCCGGGAAGACGGCGGCTGCCGAAGCCATCGCCGCCCACCCGCACCTCCCTCCCCTTGTCTGCCTTCTCGTTGACACGATCAGAGCCCGAGTTTTTCTTTTTCTTTAAGAAAAAAAATCCCCGAGCGGTTGTTCGCCGCTTACTCCGGTCCGGGCGGCGAGATCAGCCACTGGTTGGCTAGTTGCCTGGTTCGGTTGGCTTTTGCTCCTGAGACGAAACAACACGGTGAGCACTGGATGCGGGATGGAGTGCGGCAGTCGATCGCTGGAGAGCGTTAAAAACGCTCGCGCCGATCGCTCAGGAGGGGCGCGTCCACGTGTGTGAACGAGTTTGTGTTGGTTTTTGTTTCACGTGACTACGTGGACTTGGACATGCCGGTCACCATACTGGATTTAACTCCTGTGTCCCCTTCAACGGCACAGGAGTTTTCAGTGTGTTTAACCCATCCGAACCGAACATGAAGAATCGAGCGCGTTGTACGAGAAGGCCGAACCTTTTGCTTACGCTGCAGGTCCTCTGCTGCCGCCGTTCACCGGCGACTCCAGGCCGGCCGGCAACACCACTCGAGAGATCGGAGCTCGACCTCACCGGGTGATCGCCCCCGGCGATGCCCTGCTTCACGAGAAGAATTCCTCAGGCGCGCATGCAAAATCCACCCGGCCGCGACGTGCCGAGAACTTCTCAGATGGTCACCAGAGTGACGAGATCGCGCGCTTCGTCTGAGAAACTAGTAGTGGGATACTGGGATGGAGATTGGAGAAGAAAATGCCCGACATGCGGGGAGTTTGTTGTTGGAGCTGGCAAGGGGGAGATGCACCTGATCTGGAGGCCACCCGGAGGCCGCGGGCGCATGGAGAGGCAGGGGAGCCCCCCTGTACAACGATACGAGGCGTTTTGATTCTGCCTAGTAGTAGTAGTATTGTAAAATTTGACGAGGAATCTTCGGATCGATCCAACGAGCACGTGAGCCCCTGCCTTATGCTAAACAGAGGCTTTGATGACTTGATGTCCATGCTCAAACCAAACTAATACTAACAGGATGTATGCACAAATCAAATCAAATTTTGTTTTTTTAGAAAGAATGCACAAATCAAATTACAAGCTACTCCTTTTTCCTTTTGTTCCAAAATATAACAATCTGTTCAAAGACATATGCTAGTACTATATATACGTGGACACATATCTGTTTATATACAAAATTGTATCTGTTCAAATTTATAGTAATATATTTTATTTTATATTTTAAAACAAAGATAGATTATTATATCTTGGACGGAGGAGGTAGTTCTACCGTTGTGCCGTTGAGATGGTCGACCACGTCATCCCGGGTGTCGAAGGGCCGCGACGCATCGCCTTGAAATGGGCCGTGTTGGCGATCACGCCCAGACGAAACACGAGTGTTCACCTCGACCACTAGGCCACCACCACCCCGGCCCAATAGTCCTAGGCCCATTTTCTGAAACGGATTCCGAAACGAATTTTTTGCATTTTTAATTTTATTTATTTAAAGATTTATAAAAATAATTTTCCGTTTCAAAATATTGCAGAAATAATCTCCTCTCGCCCTCGGGGAGGGCGAGATTTAAAAATCGTCCTCCCAGAGAGCGATTTTTATGACGTGGCAGATGGCCGTTGGGCGCCGTCTGCCGCGTCCTGGCTTTTTTGCATCTAAGTCCCTTGCCGCCCTTGGCAAGGGCGTTTTTTGACTGTAGCATAGGGGGCCGCCTACAAAAGGGCGGCCGCCCTGGCAATTTTGCAGGCGGCCCCCTTGCCGCCCTTACAGAGGGCGATTTTTTGCCCTCCCCTATAAAACCCCCATTTCCAACTCCGCGGCCGTCATTCGCAGCCGTCGAGACTCGAGAAAAATAGTAGAGCGAGGGGTGAGGAAGAAGAAGGAGAGCGGCGAAGCCCTGTCGGTGTGCACAGTCGATCGCAGGTAAATACAATATCCCGCTATATGTTTGTGTTATTTATTTTGTGTAGAATATATAAGAAAAGAAATTTTTTTTGAATATTTGAACAGTTGTTTAGTAAGATATTGATTTATAAATTAGGGCACTATTTAATTTAAGGAGTTTGACCTAGGACGAACCGATTTAGATGAACCTACGTACAATACATTCTGATCTATGTCTATGTTATTTAAATAGTTGTGTAGCACTATAATATGGATTTAAAAATTAGGGCATAATTTATTTTAGTCAATTTAACCTAGGACAAATCGATTTAGATGAACATATGTAGGATATGTTCTTATGTATGTATACATTTCTTTGCGTAGAATTTTGTTTAATATAGAATTCAACTTAGGCACAGATTGATCTAGGCAACATATTCGTAGTATGAAGTAAATTAAGTTTGAACCTGTTTATCAGGCACAATGGCAAGCAAGGTCATATTTCAGATAGTTCACGGTAAAGGCAATGTTAGATATGGTCGAGATGGTGTTGATCTGTCAGAATTTAGTATGAAATCAAAGGGCATTGATAGGCCAACCGATAAAACATTTGAGTCGGTCTATAGTTGGTTACTACGTGGATTTAAAGTGGATACAAGAGTGAACACAATGTCTCTATCCGTTGTAGTCAGTCGTGCAACGGAAGGATATTATTGGGAACTAATGCCTGTAGATAACACCGAGTCCTGGAGACGTTATGTAGAGATGACATTTGAAAGGTCCTGGCCCCTTGTTATTTTTGTGGCATTGCATGAAATCGATAGCAGTGTTACAGTGCAAACAGAGGATGGTGAAGGTGCTAGCAATGCTGTGGAGAATGTTGGACCATCGATGCGAACTGGGGGTAACGAAGCAAGGTTGGAGGAGGCAATAGGCGTGGCGGATGAGGGGGAGAGAATCGAAGCAATTGTTGAGGAAATGGAGAGGGAAGATTCTGAAAATGAGCTGGCGGTGGGCGATGAATCATCGGACGAGGAGGAAGATGTACTACCCGTTGATTGGACAAAAGTCGATTTCTCTCAACTTGTTATCTCAGAGGGGCAGCAAGCACCCTTTGAATACAAGGATAACGAGGTAATCCAAGGTGCCAGGTATGCGCATAAGGAAGACATGAAAGAGGCGGTGAAACATTGGGCGGTCTCCTTGCATAGAGAGTTTAGGGTGGTGAAGTCTACCAACTGTGTGTATGACGTGAAGTGCACGAAGGATGATTGTCCGTGGCGCGTTCATGCATATAAGGGAAAATGGAATGACTATTGGAAAGTGAGCATTGTTGGTGAGCACACATGTTGGTTGCCAGGGGTTGATAAGTATCACCGCAACATCACCTCAGCTTTTGTTGCCTGTGAGATGTACAACGATGTGCTTTGTAACACGGACTTTGAACCGGGCTCCATTATTAGGCACATTGAAAACAAATTTAAGTATACTATAAGCTACTACAAGGCTTGGAGGGCGAAACAAAAGATTTTGGAGATGAGGTATGACACATTTAAAACATCCTATGATAACTTGCCTCGTCTGTTAGGCACCATTGCTCAGAGAAACCCCAATACCTATTACGACATTCAGACCTTTCCGTTGTCTAATGACCCGAGCAAGAGCGTGCTGCAAAGAGCCTTTTTCTCGCTGGGTGCTTGCATCAACGCATTTGTGCACTGTCGCCCTGTGTTGCGCATAGATGGAACCTTCTTGACAGGCAAATACAGAGGTCAGATACTGACGGCGATTGGAGCCGATGAGAACAACCAGGTGTTACCTATGGCGTTTGCATTTGTCGAGAGTGAGAACACCGAAAGCTGGTATTGGTTCTTGGAGAGAGTTCGCTGCCAAGTCGTGCGTATGAGGCCCAATGTTTGCCTCATTCATGATCGTCATGCGGGCATGTTGAAGGCAATTGACTACCTGCAGAATGGTTGGCCGGAGAGGGGACTTCCAGCTAGGTGGCATGATGTTCGGAGTAGGTGGTGCATGCGTCATATGGGAGCCAATTTCTACAAGCAATTCAAGAACAAGCACCTGATGGATCTATTTAAGAGGCTATGTGGTCAAAATCAGGAGAAAAAATTCAATGAGTTGTGGAGGAGGTTGGATGAGCTGACAACAAAGCAAACCGACGAGCAATCTCGTCGGCCACAGGATGACGATCCTCCAATACCTCTTGGTCCACTACATGATGACCCGCCAACAATGAGAAGAAGGTCGACATCATCAATACATAATTTCTCACAGTGGATAGAGAATGAACCGAAAGAAAAGTGGTCTCTGTTGTATGACACTGACGGGTCTCGATATGGTATAATGACAACCAACCTGGCCGAGGTGTACAACTGGGTGATGCGAGGAGTGCGAGGACTCCCACTGGTCGGTATTGTGGAATTTATCCTTCATGGCACTCAGGCATACTTCAGGGACAGATATAAGAAAATTGCCCCTTCGATGCAAGATAACAACATTGTATTTGGGAGTGTGGTGACAAAGTATATGCAAGATAAAATAGCAAAGGCTATGAAGCACAGAGTTATTCCCCAAGGTACCTGTCGGTGACATGGGACCGGGGGTGTCATGACTAGAGGCTTGGGTAGCCGCGGTCCTCCACGTGTCCCGACCCCCTCGGGGGGGTCGGGCCCGAGGGTGACGTGGCCACCCCTTCCTCTGTCTCCCCGAGGGGTCGGGCCGCTCCCGTTTCGGCCCCGAGGGCTGGGGCGCCCCGACCCCCTGTGATTTTGGCGCCACGTGTGCGGGTTAGGTGAGCACAGCAGGGCTCACCTAACCGCATTCATAGCGGATCAGGCGAGCGCACCACGCCGCATTTAATGCGGCGCAGCGCACGCTTATCCGGTCCGTGACCGGTCGCGGTGTGTGACCGGTCACAGACCGGTCAGATCGCGGGTTAGGTGGCGACAGGCGGCCGATGGCACGCCTCGCCCCGTCCCGTCGGAATGATGAGAGCCTCCTGACTCTCGTCCCTAGCCGGAGCCGGCGTGCTAACTCCTGGAGTTGGTATGTCAGTCCCGGTCAGATCCAATCCAGATTTCAGCGCAGGCGTGGCAAGGAAGTCGCCGGCCATTGAATGAAGGTTGAAACGGGCGTCCACCGGGAGAGCTGGCGAGCGGGGCAGAAGGCGTGCACCATGCTTGTCAGAAGTCACTTCCGGCTGTAGACTAGCCCTGATTGTAAAAAGAATGTTTCTTTTCTTAGGCAACTTGAGGCCCATGTGGTGACCCCTGATCAGATAAAAGGAGGCCCAGGCCTAGGAAAGAGAGGGGGGACTCCGACGGATACGTTGGAGAGATAGAATTCCCTTTGTATTGTTGGAGACCCTCAGATCCACCAGAACACAGGAGTAGGGTGTTACGCTTCTCAGCGGCCCGAACCTGTCTACGTCGCCCGCGTCTTGTGCGTTTCCTCTCTCGCTGACATTCCTTAGATCGAGGGCGAAGAACCTCACTTAGCGCCCCCGGCCGAATCGGCAAAGGGGGACCTGCGCGGTCCCCCGGTGAGGAGTTTCACGCTCCGTCAGTACCCAAGTTCATAGGTACGAGATAATGTGTGTGGACAGGCGAAGGCGCGGCATCAACCGCGTTCAAGCTGTGCAGGAATGTGTGCTTCATGCGGAGGGCGGTTGCAGTTGTAGCTGCATGAAGCCCAAGCTTAGACATCTGCCTTGCTCACACGTACTTGCAGCAGCTGGGGATTGTGGCATACTTCTCGATAGCTATGTGTCACCCTACTATAGGAAAGAAGCAATATTTCATACATGGAAGGAGGAGATATATGGGTTCGGGATATCTGGATCTTATACAACTCTGAGGCCACAGGTGTTCTACATTTCGGATCCGTCGAAGTTAAGGCTGAAAAAGGGCCGGTGTCAATCGAGACGCATCAGAAACGACATGGACGAGTCGGAGGCAGGGGGGAGGACTCTACGGTGCAGCAAATGCGATGAGCGCGGGCATACTTACAAGAAATGCCCGAAGAATTCGCAATCTCCAACCGTCCCAAGTTCTGATCTATCTGGACAGGCAACCGATGGCCGCTGTCCATCGGGAGAAGGAACAACAATGAGGCGACCACGTCCTAGGCGTTCTCGTGCGGCGACTACGTCATCCGCTGGCGATGCAATGACTTGATTATTCCTGTCAGCCTTTTAGTCTAGCGGTGATCCAATTGATGTAGTATTTATAATGCCATTGTCATTTGTCATGTGTGTAATATTTATCCTTGTGAGACATGAACTATTGTAATGCTGTTGTCATTTGTCATGTGTGTAATATTTATCCTTCTGAAACATGAACTATTGTAATGCTGTTGTCATTTGTCATGTGTGTAATATTTATCCTTCTGAAACATGAACTATTGTAATGTTGCTATCATTTGTGTACTGTACCTTTAGCGTTACGAATTACCATTGTAATGAACAATTTGTGTAATGTTTTTTTCTTTATCAATTGCTTATTTGTAATCACTCTTATGTATGCAGGTATGGCGGACGAGACACCAGCTCTCCTTAGTAGGGGACTGGACAGGAGCCACCGTTCGTACTTGTCGGCGGTGCAGGGTGCGCAGCTTATGACCTTTCGTCCACGCCCGTCGCGAGAGTTGTTGCGTGCCGATCCGCGACACGTTCCGTGGTATGATAAAACTTAATTACTTGATGATATTTTTTGGCTATTTGGAAATATGTGGTACTAATGTTGAACTCGACGGTACGCAGGTTGCGCGAGGCAGGCCTGATAGCGATATCCAGGCTTGTTGAGGCGCGGGCGGACGAGAACGACCCGGCCAAGCGCTGGGATGCGGACCGGTCGCTGCTGGCTGCTTTGGTAGATCGATGGCGGCCGGAGACGCACACCTTCCATCTCTCCTGTGGGGAGATGACACCTACGCTGCAGGACGTCGCGTACCTGCTTGGGCTTCCACTGGCCGGGGAGGCTGTTGGCCCAGTGGACGGTGCTGGTGGCTGGAGGGAGGATATCATGGAGCGATTCGCTCCCGTGATGAGGCTACCTGGGCTCCCTGGAGTTGCTCCCCCGAACATGTACACCACCGCTGGGCCTACGAAGGCTTGGCTGCTGCAGTTCACAGTAAGTTAACTTTTACACTTTTTAGCAATTTTTAATTTTTATTTTTTAAAGATTTGCAAAAATAATTTTAGGTTTCAATAATTTGCAAAACTAATAATGCTTATTCGACACTTTAAATGATCTTAAATAAAAAAGTTGTTAATAACAAAGCTGTAGATCTTCGTGAGATCTATAACTTTCATATAAAGTTTATCTCCATCCGATATCGTTTAAAATGTAGATATGAGATTCTTTTAAATAGGTTTTAGATTTTGTAACGAATATTTGGATATGTAAACGATCTTAAATGAAAAAGTTGTTAACTATAAAGTTGTAGATCTTTTAAAAAATAAAAATTAAAAATGCTAAAAATTGCACTTTGTTACTTTCCTAGAAATCTTACGAGTTTTAACATCGTTTGCTTTTTGTTGTAGACCGACCAGCTCCACCCCGACGCCGACGAGTACTCGCTCAGACGGTCCTTAGAGGCGTACCTACTGTGGATGTTCGGCTGGGTGATGTTCACCAGCACCACCGGGCACGCAGTAGACAGGGGCCTGATCCACTACGCCCGGGCGATCGCGGATGCGGAGCTAGGGGCCGTGTCGCAGTGGAGCTGGGGTTCGGTAGTCCTCGCAGCCACGTACCGTACGCTGTGCGAGGCCTGCTACAAGACGGATCCTGGAGCGATTTTCGCGGGCTGCCCTCTGCTTATTCAGCTCTGGGCAGCTGAGCGGTTCGCGATCGGCCGACCGATCGTCGACACCGCTGCGTACGCTTCAGGACCGGCAGCCGACCACCTAGCCGACGGGCCGACGATGGGCACGTACTAGTGCCGCCGCAACGTAAGTACAAATTGTTTTCATTTCAAATTTCAGATTATGTGCGACTGATGTTCTGACGAGTTGGTTCTCCTTGTGTCGCAGCGCCGTTACGCCCACGTCCAGGTCAGACGAAGCTACCCGGAGTTTGTCTTCGAGTTCGACCGTCTGCAGCCTTCGGACGTCGTCTGGGAGCCCTACACGCACCACGTGGTCGCGGAGAGAGCACCTCTAGGTCTGTCTGTCTTGTGCACGCGTGACGCGGCATACTGGTTGACGGTGGTGCCGTTGGTTTTCGACATCTTCGTCGAGCCTCACTGCCCTTACCGTGTTATGAGGAAGTTCGGACTGAGGCAGGGCTTTCCAGTGAACGTACCGATACCCGTCGCGCCCCAGGACCACCAGTGAGTATTTCTCTTTCACCTTTACTATTGTGATGTCGACTACGCGCGGAACGTTCGATGACCATTATGTTCTTTGCAGGTTGACTCGACGGGGACAGCACGCAGGGACACTGTGGGCACCTCGGATCTTGCCGTACGTCGAGGACTGGTTGGTAGCCACCGAGGAGGTGATTGCCGAGGTCCACCCACACTCGGAGGAGAACTACACTGCCTACCTTCGGTGGTACTTGCCGCGCACACGTGCCCGCGTCACCTTCACCGCGGCAGCTCCACAGCTACACCAGGCAGGCGTCAGGGACACCTACCCCGTGCACCGTGACCAGGAGTACTTCCTGGGGGTACGTCCATGTTTCTCGGACTTCTTGTTTTCGTACTACGCGGTTGGTATATATGAGACTGACAAACCTAATTAATAATGATTCCCGCAGGTCGACGCTGCACGCGCCATGAACGCCGACATCAACGCGGTGATGCTGAGGTTGGACGCTGGACTGCACCTGAACGACGTTGAGCAGAGGGTGACGTTCGAGCAGATGCAGACGAAGATGCGTTCGATCTTGCGCGTCCTCTCTTGTCGTTCAGCCGTGGACGCGGTACCTCCACCGGCAGCTGCTGTTCCACGTCCACGCGGCCCGACACCAGGATCGACATCGCACGGTGCTGGTGCGTCCACAGGTTAGTTCCATACCTTCTCACTATGCAAAACCTTCGCCATGTTAGTACAAACTGAATGTCAACTAGGTCCGACGCTGCCGACAGGACACTCTGCTGGAGCGAGTGGATCGTCGATCCCTCGGCCGTTCGCGACTCCGCCCAGCACGTCGGCCTTTGTTCGACCGAGCGGTTCGTCCGTCCCTCCTCCCTTCAGTCAGCCGCCAGGTAAGCAAGCGTCTTTCGATGAGTGCTACAAACGTACTATTCGGGCGGAATGTTGCTTAACTTTTGACATCTGCAGGAGGATACTACCCGGCGGGGATTTTCCGTTCGGGCAAGTCTTCGTCGCAGGCGGGCGGGTCCGGTGCGGGCGGGTCTGGTGAGGACGACGACTTCGACGACCTGGAGGAGCCAGAGCAGGACGTTCTCGGCGTCTCTCAGCTTGGTGGAGCACCACCACCACTGAGCCAGGAGCAGCCGCAGCACACGCCCGCACCAGATGTCCGCGCTAGTCGTGCCGTGCCCGCTGAGAGGCTGACGTACTCTCAGGGGCACATTAGGAGGGATAGGGGTAAGAGGCCTCGCCAGTAGGCTACTAGTGCTACATGTTTGTAATATTTACAGTTAGTAACTTTGTGTTACCTCTTTGTATATAACTCTATTCGATCGCCGCACTCATATGTCACGAAAACATTTCATGTCATTCGCTACATCTACTCAACGAAACGACGAAAAACTTTCGGCGCGTAACAGAGGGCTACGATTGGTCGCTATCAAAGTAAGTGAATGCGAAACACAAATGGAGTACAACGGCGAGAAGGGAAGGGAAAATGGAAGACACGCGAAATAACATTTCAAGTTTGTTAGTTCGCTACACGTTGCGAGGTTACGCAACATTATTCATCGATACACCATACAACTACCAACTCGTGCATACTACTGAGTGCAACGAGGCCACTTTATCTTCCTCTGCGCATCGGGATTCTCCTCCATTGCTGCCTTCGCTCGCCGCGCACGCTCAAGCTTCCGCTCCCGCTCCTCCCTGTACGCAGCAACACGCCTCCTTTCCGCCTCAGCCTTGTGCTCTTTTTCTGCGGCTTCCTCCTTGCGTCTCTGCTCTATCTTCTCCTTGCGCTCTGCATCCCATTGCCGCATGTACTCCAACCGCTCCTTGTTTTGTGGCTTGATCTCGGTGTCGATCCACTGCTCAAAATCACATAGCGGTGGAGGGGTCTGCCACAAATGCAATGTTTACTAATCAAATAAGTTGTTCAACACTACTTAATACACCAAATAATTATTAGAAAACATCAGTTCCTCACCATTAAGTTAATGCGGCGTATCTCAGGTGTTGGCTCAAACTCAAAATTGGCACACATCCAGTATCTCTGCATGTATGTCTCCTCTTCATCGGACTTGGCTACCTTGCAAGGATCACCGCACCAGCACATGGGCACTGGAACACCGCTAGGCAAAGGCAATGGGTCGAAGACATTTCCAGTCTTCGGGCGATAACTACAAGTCAACAATAAATGAAACACCCTAACCCGTTAATCTAGGATTCCTCATTTCACGCACAATGAATAACACAAAATATCACAGAAACGATTTACGTTACCTTGAGTTGGTAGCTTTTTCACGCCTTGGCATCCTACAGTTTAAAAAACAACTATCAAATATTGTAAATGCCCTTCATACGGTCAAATATAGTACTACTACAAACCAAACGTGTGCACAACAAATCTAGCCTAAAATTATTCACACTTCTAAGTGCTACAGATCTACTCACAAATTTCAACATATCTACTCACAGTGCTACAGATCTACTCGCAAAAAATTTAGGGTCCACATCTAAGTGCTATAGATCTACTCACAAATTTCAAATACATGGTAATTACACTAGTATGCGACACAAAATATAACCATACGTCGGGATATTGTACTAACCTGCGATCGAATAAGCACAGCAACAACGCTTCGCGGCTCTTCTCCTTCTTCCTCAGCTCTCTCTTTTTTTTCCTTCAATTGTGACCGGTTGAAATGAGCACCTCCTCGGGCCATTGGGGCTTTATGGGATGCCGACCAAAAATTGCCCTTGCAGAGGGCGAGATTACGCCAAAAATCGCCCTCTGCAAGGGCGGCGAGGGGGCTACCTACAAATTTGCCGCACCCCTCTATAGTTCTAGTTGCACTTTTTCCATATTCTCATCGAGAACACAAAACTGATCAGCTTTGATGTGTTTCAGTAGCAAATTACAAGGAAATTTGTTTTTTTACAAAAAAAATACTACAATTTATCTGTTACATGTTTCATATTACAAGTCGTTTCAATTTTTCCAAATCAATCTTTTTTAAAGTTTAATCAAGTTTATAAAAAAATGACAACATTTATATTATCAACATAGTTTTATTATATTTAACGTTACATATATTTTGATAGTTTTTAATGTTACAAATGTTGTTATATTTGTATAACCTTACTTAAATAAAGTGAAAATAGTTTAACTTTATAAAAAATCAAAATGAAAATAGTTTAACTTTTATAAAAAATCAAAAATCTTCCTTTTTAAAGGCGGCCCCCTGCGCAGGCAAAAATCGTCCTCTGTAAGGGCGGCAAGGGGGCCGCCTGCAAAATTGCTAGGGCGGCCGTCCTTTTGCAGGCGGGCCTCTGTGCTACAGTCAAAAAACGCCCTTGTCGAGGGCGGCAAGGGACTTAGATAAAAAAAAGCCAGGACGCGGCAGACGGCGCCCAACGGCCGTCTGCCACGTCATAAAAATCGCCCTCTGAAAGGGCGATTTTTAAATCTCGTCCTCCCAGAGGGCGATTGGAGATTACTTCTGCAATATTTCGAAACGAAAAATTATTTTTGCAAATCTTTAAATAAATAAAATTAAAAATGATAAAAATTCATTCCGAAACCACCACACTTTAGAAACGGCCCATTTAGAGCACACCTTTTTCTTTTTAGTAAAACACACAAGGTAGGCAGCGAAAACCCACCCCACCGCAACTCCGCATTTCGAAAGCCAAGATCAAAAGTTGGAGTATCAAACATTTTGAAAACAAAAAAAAAATCATCTTCCTCCTCCTGCTCCCCTCGCTTCGTTCTCCGCCGCGCCATTCGCCATGAGGACCCGTTTCCTCGCCACCGACTACTTCGCGCCGTCCTCCTCCTCCTCCGCCGCCGGCAAAGCGCTAGCCCTAGAGTTCTTCAGCTTCCCCTCTCTCCCCGTCCCCGCCCTTCCTCCCGATCCCCACTTCCTCCCGTTCGCCTCCGCCGACGAACTCCCAGCCGCCACCGTCGCCGACGATGGTCTCGATCCTCTCCCCATCGCCTCCGCGCTCTCCGATTTCCTCGCCGCAGTTATCCCGCAGGCCCTGCCTGTGCCAACTGTGCCCGCGGTCGACGAGGTGAGCGAGCCATCTGCGAATTCGGGTTTCGCGTTCTCGAGTCGTGCGGGGTTTGGTTGGGGGTGGCTCGGGGTTGCCGTTGCTCTATGCTGTTTTTTGTTGATTTGCATTTCTATGTGAGAAAACTGTGTGGCATCTGTGAGTTGCAACGGCTCATCTGCTTCACGCAGGTATTGGACGACTTCCTGTACGACAGGGACGGATACGGCGAGGATTTCAGCTCATGGGAGTCTGATGCATTCAGAATCCCTAAGGCAAGTGATGTTTTTATGTTTGGATTCTGTAGGCTGACTTTCCTATGGAGCATTTGTGAACACTTGTTTGTTTCTCTATAGGGATATGGCGTGATCAACCGCGAGAAGGATGAAAAGGGAGAGGGCTCTAGATCAGACGGTCTGGAGATCTCCGCAGTTATGAAGGTGACATAATAGTTTGTTTGCTAGCCTACTACATGCTTTGACTGTTCTTAGGGAATTGATGTTCGATTTATGCATTATGTGGTGCTAGAGGTGGGAACCATTGAAGGAGCTTAGGTTTGAGGTTGTAGAGGTGGATCTCCTAACGGTAAGCAGCGTTTCAGTGATATTGGTTAATATTATTATTTTGCTTCCTTTTCCAATTGAAACTCGATGGTTCTGTGGTGTCTAAGGCTTTGCAAGATGACATTGCATCCTTTGGTGAAGAGGAGTCTGGTGGTGGTGTCACGTTGTTGCTTCGTGTTCCAGATATGAAAATCCATTTGGTAACTACATCATCTCATTACAACATCAAATAATTCAATCTTCTATACTCCCAAAAGTTCAATAACGCGCATGGAGCTGCAGTTTAGCTATGGGAGACGTACGAACATGTTGTACTTAGAGTTAAATGGTTATGATACTTCCATTCTTATACCATGTTGTATTTCGATTGTAATGCACGCGTCACCCATAATATATACTACACAATAACATGATAAACAGTTATTTCCTACCTTCTGTGTTAATTTTGATTTCACTAGTAATATTTGCATCCTCCTTGTCATATTTCTGTATTATGTAACTATCACTATCGTACCATCAAAGTTGCGAAAACATAAATTGGTTGAAGTTGCTTATGCCTGCTGGTGAACATGTTGATTTGATTCCCTTGTGTTTTGTTAACTCAAACATATTCTTTGATACATCATGCTCACGTTCTCGTCTTTGTTTCTCACAGGATTTCATTGATATTGACACCGACATAAAAATAAGATATCAATCTGATCTTGCAGAGTCAGTGTATCAAGTAGAAAAGGTCCCTGTAAAAGACAATGATGGCAATGGCCATTCTTCTCTGAGAGATTGCTGCTGCTTGGAGATTGCAGCACTAGATCATGGTGTAGCAATACCTCGATTGGAAGTAAGTAGGAATTCTTGGGAGCTCGACAATTGTCTGACAGAGACTGACAGATGCGGTGTTTTTCATAATGTTGTTAGACACTTGGATGAAGCACAGATTCGGCATTCAGTGTTTAAATCAACCGAGTTCTTGAGATCAACTGACATGGACATGCTGACCTTTGTTTGTGAAGATGCACCATGCCATGACATTCAAGTAGATAAACCAACAGAAGTCAAAGCTGCAGTAGAAATGGATGTTGTGAGGATCAATGATAATATTCTGCTTGAGAAAAATTCAGCACTTTACCCTCTCAAGCCTGACGGCACCTGTTTAGACTTGCCTTGCTCCAATCTTTTAGAGGAGGTACAGATCATTGATTTTCCTTCAGATGATGTATTCAAAATGCTTGTTCAGTCAGAGACAACTAAGATTAATATATCTGATGAAGTATTCAAAGATGATTTTGATCCAGCAAGACGTTTATATGAATCAATGGTTAGCTCCGAGTTAGCACTGGCTGATGATACATTTAGATCACTGCCTACACCGATTTTAAATGATGATATAGCAGTTAGGTCTATGGTCCCTCCCATTCAAGAAATACTATGCTCCCTAAAACGACAGCCTCTATCAGCTTCTGATGGAATTTATTTGGATTGGCATCTCTTATTGGAAGGACCATGCAACCGGGATATTTGTTGTTCTTATGCAAGCATGGTTGAGGAGGTAAAAACTTGCCATTTAAGTTCTGAGCTGCAAAGGAGTTGTCAGAGTACATCAGTATTTGGTAGTGATTTTCTGGAGGATTTTCAGAGAAGTCCAAAGCTTCAAGATGAGGATAAACATAGCAATATTTATGTTCCTGCCCCTCTGTCTCATGATCCACAAAAACTGGAAGCAACTAAAAAATGTGTACAAGAAGGTGGTACTAGAAGCCATAGTTCCATGAAAAAACTGAGTCCAGAAAAGTCATCTTCCTTCCCTGAGTCAATCTCACATTTTTACTTGAATGTCAGAAGTGGCACTAAGAGTGGAACCAATAATGAGAATACTTCTACTTTAGACATCCCGCATTCAAAAGAGCAAGGATTCTCTCTTTCAACCAGGGCTAAAGTTGACAAACTCATAGAAATTCATCCTGTCAGCCCCTCAAATCTTATTCGAGGCCTTATAGAACAAATCCATGCAAGCTATACATCTGCTCTGCAAGAAAGCACACATTGGAGGCATTCTTCCTCAGATGGGCAAGGTTTAGGAATTTCAAAGCAGAAGCTTCTTGAACTGATAACGGGAGAAGGTTCAGAAGGCTCGTACAATCACTGCAAACACAAAGATAAGATGGAACTCATTGTACTGTATGCATTAAAGCAGGTTGCATATTACTTATGTTTCTTTGGTCTGCATACTGCCCATTTGTACATTAGCAACCTGACTGGAAGCTTGGAAAACACTCCTGAGAGGTTAAAACATATTCTGTGTTCCATTTCTGAAGCACAGAGGAAATCTGAGAAGCAACTGTTTGAATCTCATCCGTCATTGTCATGCATTGAGACAATCCTGAGATCTAATAAACAAATCGACCAAAAGATCCTTATAGTTGCTGATAGAGCTTTCTGGCTGCCACTGGGTCAAAAGCTAGCATCCATGAAGATGACATTTGTTGAGTTTGGAAAAAACCCTGCAACAACTTTTGTGGATCTGGTGAACAAGACAAACTCTACAGCTTGGTTGCTGGAAGAATTACTGAAATCAGACTGCATTCTGCTAGATAACAAGTAAGTCCATAGGACAAATAAACCAAGCCAATTTTCTTTCCAATTCCTTACTTTTCATTTTCTTATTACAAATCAACTTCAACAAGCAGATAGGCTGGTTCTTGGGGGTTAGCTAGTTATTTGCTGTACCTTTTTCTACTGTTACAAGAATTAGTGCAGGATTTGTTGAATTCATTTTGGTGAGTGAAATGAATGCGTTACATTAACAGTCCCTCCATGTTTGCCACAACTTTCGTTTCTAAGGCTGTGTTTGGGAGGTGAGGTTGAGAACTCACCTCCTGCTCACGCAAAACGGAGCGACACATTTTCTTATGATTAATTAAGTATTTGCTATTTTTTTTTGAAAAATGGATTAATATGATATTTTTAAAGCAACTTTCGTATAGAAAATTTTTGCAAAAAACATACCATTTAGTAGTTTAAAAAACATGCGCGCGGAAAAAGAGAGAGGTGAGTTGGGAAAGTAGGGTGAAGAACACACCCTAGTGCATGGAGTCATGGACATATTACAAGATGATCATGTTTTTGGAAGTAGCTTGCCCTTTAAGAAGGATCAACTGCCTTGTGAGCCACTGAGTCATCTTGCACTTGCTATTCACATTGTTGATTAACTGTGGTTAGATTTAGACATATTTTTGGGGTCTTTTTTACGATAACTTAAATGTACCAGAAGTTCATTGGCTCTTTTTGTCAAATTATTTGTTTTCTATGCACAGTTTAGTTTTTGCTTGTCTAGTATTGAATATTATGTCATATCCATTCTTGTCATCATTTTGAAGGAACATTCCAGCTTCATTCCCTTTCAACGAGTTTGGCATCATACTGGAATATGGGGGCCCGAATAAATCATCTACCTTGTTATCTCTCGCTCCTAAATTAGACGGTTTGCCACCTCTGCATTTCCTCTTTGTCAAAGTTGATAGCGAGGACTTTCCAGTTGCTCTAGTCGAGGACAACCATAAAGACCAGGATTTGAAATCTACATTGGTGATTATCAGTCACTCCATACTCCCATTTATTCTGTTGTAGTGTGCCAGTCATGTTGTTTATTATTAGTCCAGCCTTTGTATGTGTGTTGGGGAGGGGGGCACTACGTATGAAAATTTTTTATATCTTGTACACACAGCTCACTTCAATATAAAACATTTAGTCTCAGCTCTGTAATCATAACTTTTATCCATTGTAATCGAGTACTTCCATTGAGCATGAGTTATCTGTATGATCTTGTTAGTGGTAAAACCATACAAATGAGTTTTTCCCCATATATTTGTTTTGAGGGCCTACACTGTAGGCCCCACCAATCGGTAATGGAGTAATGGGGCAGCAGGTGTTTGTAGCAAATGATCAACATGGAACATCCTAAGAGTGCTTCATTATTTGCAGGATAAAGTTTTGCTTACGCTTCAGAAGGATTTGCAGGAGAGGATGAATAAAATGCGCATTGTTGATTCGTTAAACTTTATACCAGCAACAAATCAACTGCAAGGTCTTCAAGAAAAACGGAGCAAACATTTTGCTGCTGGTGCCACAAAAGAACTGCTTCCAGATGATCAACCATACAGAGTGCAAAATCTCAATAAGAAGGATACTTTTGATTCACATAACGTTGTGCTTGCTGATGAACAGCTACATATACAGCAAACACTGAGCAATAAGCCTGTTGTCAATTCACAAAATTGTGTACCCACAGTTGAGAAGAGTAGCTCTACTTCTTCTGTATCTGCCAATGTGCTGAAAGACCCCCAAGAGAATCAGTCCACTACTGACTTACCTTCCTGTGCGAAAAATGACTGCATCATGCCAGGAAGATTGTCCGTCCCAGATGTAGTGATAGTTGTAAATACTGGAAATCATGGAAAGACGATGCTTGTTTCCCGAAGATCATCTTATCAGCAGATACTAGCTCTGGAGAAAGGAGGAATGCAGGTCGTGGAGCGAGATATTGATCTGCCTGTGGACCTAATACTCAATGCTGCCGTCTGCCTAGTATGGTATGAGACCGCGCTCTTTGAGGCCAATGAACTAACAACATCAGCAGATACATCTGGTATAAAAAATTATGTAGAGAATATCGCGACCAACGTTCTGATGTCAGTTAGTTTCTCTTTCACTGGCTGCATCATGGTAATTAATTTTGTATCCCTCTAGAACTATTTACTTTTTCTTATATAGTTAGCATCACTGGCCATTGCTATGTTGTTGATGCAAATGCACCTTGTCTGTTTTGGTTTGGTGTGAATGTGATAATTCTTGATCTATCATAAGAGAACAGTTTCCTTGTACCTTTGCAGGTCTTTGAGGGAGAAGCTGACTTCCTTTCTGCTATAATGGACTCATCTGATTCACTGTATACTGCAGCTGCTAGTTTGGACATGAACTTGCAGCTGTTCTTCTCACACACATCCAGGTCAACAGATGAAATAATTCTCAATTGCATTACAAATGTGACTAGCTGCTATAAAGCTCCTTCTCCAGATATACCTGAAACAGAAAGCCTGGCTGAATCATTTCTCACAAGTTTCCCATCCATCAATCCCATGTCTGCGTATATGATACTTTCTTCTGGCGGCAGCCCTGTGGAGTTCCTCAGTTGGCCACATGAGCGCCGTATTCAAGCAGTTGGAAAGTATCTTTTGTCTCCAAAGATCATTTCCCTATTTAATGCTTTGTGCAAATTTGGTGAGTTAGGTGAATCAAGGTCTGTAATGACTGAATGCTCTTCAGTCGATTCAGATATCAGTAGTGCATTCCTGCAGTCTCCCAGGAAAAGGAAAAAGCGTACATTGCAGGCTTTTGCAGTACCAACTAATGAGCTCCTCTTTTCTGATTCTCTAAACCAAATGCCTGGTGACTATGCAGAACATGCCGAGGTATTCTCACCTTCTAAGTTGAGGAAGTTCTCTGACATGGATAATACAATTCCTGAGCTCCCAGATGTCTTTACATTCGATCAAAGTTTGAATATGGGAAGTGAGGGATTCTCTTATCAACAAAAGAAGCATGATGTGGATGCAATACCTGGTAATCAAGTCATTAATGATGATTTCAGCAATGGATTGACACCAAATATTCAAGCATATAACAGAAGGACTGGCAATATGGTGGACACATTCGACTTACCCTGGCAACCTGAATTTGGTGGTAAGCATCCAAGCAAAAGCACTTTTCCCACAAGCAGACCATCTTTCAGCAGAACTCACAGCAATCCAGTATTTTCAACTGCATTGGAGATCAACAATGATCCTGGTGAGTGGAACATTTCAGGAGGTACAAAACAAACATGGAAGGGGCTTGCACATGGAGGTATTGCCACAGATGACTCTTACAGATATGATATGGACAACAGATATCATGAACCAAGAGATGAAATTATGCAACATCCAGCAAGTTCGCTTGCTTTTCAGAAACTAGATTTTGGTAGCCATGCAACTTCACAGGGGTCATGCTGGGAAATTGATTATCTAAGGCAAATGAGTGCAAAGAGAAAAGCACGTCAGGAGAGATCAAGATGTAGTAATTCACCAGGTATGTCGATCCCAAGAATGAGAGGTAGCAACTCAAATATTCTAAGTCCACCTATAGAATCCTTCAGATACCGAGGAGATAGAGATACTCCTTCGAGGGACCAGAGCCCTTCAATTGGGACTCAGCATTATGGGAAAGGCAAGGAAGGAGCTAAAGCACAGAATCGCAGAGCAAGGAAAGATTTCAATGTACAACCAACTACAAGTCACAAAAAGAGGATAGAACCGTCCATTGATCCAACATGGACTCCTATTGACAAGAGAGCAAGACAGGTACGTGCTGAAACATTTTCTGATGTTGTGAATTTTCTAGTGTTTGAGATTCAATGAAGATAAAATCTGGATAATTTTGTGCAGAAACTTTCATTTGTTACATATGGGAAGGAAAAACAAAGCAAGCTGGTCTGGCGAAACCAGAACAGCCCTGGTGTTGGGTGTGGCTTCCGGAAAAGATTTCGAGAGGAAGGTACGTAGATTACCATGTCAGGTCAGATAAGCTCCCTGTGCCCTGTATCCTCAAATATATTTCGAGAGGAAAGTACGTAGATTATAATGTCAGGTCAGGTCAGATAAGCTCCCTGTGGCCTGTGCCCTGTATCCTCAAATTTAAGTTGCTGGTGTTTTAATTTGTAAAGATATTCCATGAAGATATGTCTGAACTCTTGACTTACGTAAAGAAGTGATTTACACATAAAAGCTCGCTCATGCATTCAAAAGGACTGGAGGTATATGTTAAATGGCATAGTGATTTGCACATGTTGAAACATTTGGAACGAGCGGAATAGGCTAACTTTTCGAGATTAGTGCCTTTAGTCACAAGACATTCCCGGGAGGATTTCGTTTTTGTGTTGTTTCCTTCTTCCCTGCTGCTTGTAAACTTCTATTTTATCCTCTTTATTACTCTTTGGTGCAGTAGGCATAGCTTGTGTCCTTTCGTTCAAACAAAGAAAAAACTTACGTAAAAACGTTCTTTCTGGGGTGCAGTGCACTCCGTTTATCTGTCAAATGTCAATCCACATTTTACACGGATGTGCATACTTATTCCATGTACTGTAGTCTGCATGTCGATGATTTTGTGCGGGTCTGGACTTCTCTTTACTGGACAGCCGAGGCAACATGTGGTGCATCATTTGTATTACGGGGCAAGGCCATTTTACGCCAGAAAAGGAGGGCTTCCCTGTGTACCTTGAGATTTGAAAAGAGTGGCTTCAAAGCCTAGAAGCCCAATAAGGAACTTCAGTTGTTACGGAAGAATGGGCAATTTTGAATTCCTCGAATATACGAGTAACGATTTCATACATGGGAAGCTCAGAATTGGTGTCCGATACATTCTCTAAGATGGACTCCGAGGCCTTATCTAAGACGGACTCGATCAATCACCAGCGCCTTTTGTCAATCCCCAGCGCCCCCGCGATCAATTCCCGAGTTCGATCGTGCCGCGCTGTCGTTCTTCTTGTCTGGCGTAAACCCATCTCGCTCGCCATCTTCGAGGCAATGAAGCCCGGAGGCCAAAACCCCCGCGGCAACGCGGCACCGTTCGGTCGGTACAGCAACAACGGCGGCGCGGGCTTCCGCCGAGGGAGCACCGGACCCAACGCCACGCGTTACCACCACCACCACCGGGCAGCGGCCGCGCCGCCGCACGTCGTCATGACGCCGCAGCAGAGGGACGAGGTTCTGCTGCGAGCCGGCCGCCTCGCCGCGGAGTACCTCGTCAACATCGGCGAGCTGCCCCCGGACGCGCTGCTGCACGGCCGCCAGCCGCCTCCGCCGCCGCACGCGCCGTTTCAGGGCTACCAACAACGACAGTACTGGCCACCGCCGCCGCTGGGGCACTCGTGGCACGAAGACCCGCCCGCGCCCGCGCAGCATGGGTTCCAGGCGTGGCGCCCGTCCCAGGCCCAGCACGGCTGGTCCGCGGCACGCCCGATCCGCAAGATCGCGAAGCGGACAGTAGTACGCGGCGGCGGCGGCGGCGAGCGGTTTCCCTCTCCTCCTCCCGGCGCGAGTGGCGCCGCTGCTCCGGAGACGGTAGGGGAGCCCGGCCATGGCCAGGGAGGGGCGCCTGGCGCTGGTGTTGGCGGGGTGGGGGGAGTGCGCGGTGATGGGTTTGACGCGCCAGCACCAGGGAGGGGCGAGTAGCGGCCGGCAGCCGTCGGCGCCGCAGCCAGGTGGCGCGGCAGACGGTCAGCCGGAGAAGGGCCAGCCTGGAGGGCATTCAAACTCTGGTGGCCCAGTAGGTTTATAGGCTGCTTTTAGAGACAGCACAGCAGGCCCGCTTGGAATCTTTTGTCGCGCATGCATGGCGTCGCTTGGGCTGGGCTGCAGTAGCAAATTATTCAAGCAAATTCTAGTTAGGACTTTATTAGGAGACAGAGGTTCTTTTAAGGAGAGCTGGAGACGCCAGTGATATGCGCTTAGTGACTAGAGGAGGACCATGAGCACGTACGGTTATCCTGAATGTATATTCGACTTGTAGTTTGTCTATAAGAAAAGAGAAAAAGAGAAGATTAAAACAAGATGTAAAATAAGATGAGTCGTTGACGCACAATTAATTAAATATTAATTATTTTAAATTTGAAAAATATTAATACAAATTTTTTAAATTTTTTATATAAAACATATCGTTTAGTATAGTAGTTCGAGATTGTCGATGTTGCCGAAAATTAGGAAATCATTGCCACTATCTGCAAATAACTGTTCTCGTTCCGTTCACGGAAGCATGAAAGCATGTTGTTTTGAAAATGTCTTAGGACTTAGAGTTAACCATTCAAAACCTTAAGCGTCATTATTATTCTTTTAAATATCGCACACACAAAAAATCATGTGGACATTTGTGTAAAAAAATATTTTTCGTACTATCTTATGTTTGCCCGTTTCACAAATACTTTAAAATATAAATATAAAATTTGACGTAATATTTTAAAATATAAATCAGTAGCCAAAAGTATATTTTAAAAACCTTGTCAATGTCCAAGAAATCATATTCTGCAAACTAGTTTGGACCAAACACCCAAGCCTGTTTTTTGGGTTGTTTTGATGGTAGCAATACTGCGTGTTACTGGCATTGCCGTAGCGGAATGAAACGAGGGGTAAAAAATAAAAAGGAATGGGGCATTCCGAGAATCGAACTCGGGACCTCTCGCACCCAAAGCGAGAATCATACCACTAGACCAAATGCCCGCTGTTGAGAATTAAATGTATACACTTTATAATAATATCCATACCCCGGACATTCCAGTACTTTACCAACACCAACCACCGCCGCCCGGTCTTCGGCCTATTGGTGGCAAATTTTCCACGCTAGTTCTCACTCGCCGTCGCTTGTCATGCCG
Source organism: Oryza officinalis (assembly GCA_008326285.1). Lineage (NCBI taxonomy): Eukaryota > Viridiplantae > Streptophyta > Magnoliopsida > Poales > Poaceae > Oryza > Oryza officinalis. The sequence goes on along the minus strand of BDMV01000002.1, from coordinate 45,335,395 downwards.
GGCCCCGCCGGCGGCCGGTTCCTTTCTTCCCAAATCCCATGGAGACGAAGACACGAAGGTCACGGATCAGACCAGATTCTTCCGTTTCCCTTCCTTGCCTTCACTCTACGAAGGCATATGATATTTTTACATAGCTCTAATCTCCATTTTCAAATATAATTATCATACTTTCATACAGAGCAATCTTACAAATCACTAGGTATACAGCCGTGGAGTCAACTGATTGGTGTACACGGGCACCTTCCGGCCTCGTCGGAAACCCACGAAAACAACACGGGGAATTTTTAAAGACGACCAAAATTTCCCCCATTTATTATAGGAGGCGTTGGGGTGGGGGACAAGCACGCTCCCGCATTCTCTTCTCCACTCACCCAAGACCCGCCGCCGGTAGCAGCGGCACGGCAGCGCGGCCGCGGCGAAGCGAGGAGGGGAAGGAGGAAAGGCCGGACGAGGCGCGATGGGGCTCGGCGTGATGGCGGCGCCGTTCACGTACGTGGCGCACGCGCTGGCCGCGGCGGCCGCCGCCATGGTGCTGGTCTGGTGCGTCCACTTCCGCGGCGGCCTCGCCTTCGAGGCCACCAACAAGAATCTCATCTTCAACGTGAGTACTGCTCATCTTGCCCCCTCTCTCTAGTTATCTTTCTCGTGATATCGTCCCGAGATATTGGATTGGATGGACAATTTTGGGTGCCGCTGTTTTTTTGTATTATTCCCCAAAAGAAAATTTTGGAGTCATATCCAGTAGGGGTAGGTAGCTTCATTAGGAAGGAAGGAAGGAAGCGCAAAAATACTTTGGCCGTCGTATCCGTTTGGCGTTTGATCAAGAAAAGCAGGATGTTGATGGCATCTGCTTTACCTTTTGCTGTTAACTTTGCCATGGTGATTAGAATAGTGCTTAAATTTTAGTCCTGTGGAGGTTGGTTATCTGTTATGATGAACAGATGAAGTGTTGTGAAGATTGTATTTTTTTCCCCTACTATACATCTGCAGTTAAGCAATTTTTTAGCTAACCTGTTCGGATTTGTGACTACTTAATGAGAATTGGGTTGAATTTCATAAGTTTGCAGGCCTTGCTGCATTTGTTAAGTTAGCCAAAGTGTTGAGCGTTCGGTTTGAACATCTAATCAGGGATCATTTGATTACTAGATAGGTTATTAAACTAGGCACCATGTGGTGTATTCTTTATTTGGTTTTTTGTTGGGTATTGAATTATGGATGCTCTTATGCTCATCACTTCATCAGCAACGTTGGTCAACACATTGGCATGCTGGCCATCTGATGGGGGAAAATGGAGGGCTAAATAATGATTGCATGATGTTGAACGCATATCAGAAGAAGCGGGTCATGACGTCATGTTAAAAAGCAATTGGCCCAGAAAAAGATGTTAAAAAGCAATCGTATTTTGAATTTCAACTTGCTACACATTTCTGTAAACATTCCACCTAATTTTGCGTGTCCAATTTAAAAGTCGGTAAACTTGAACTTAACGGCAAATGGACCTTTTAAAATTTAAACTGTATATTCGCTTCTTCTCTGTTCTGCAGTTTCTAATCATTTGCATAATCCTTACTACTACAGTAATTCAGGGTACTACTATACATTAGTATTTAAAATCGGTTGCCCATTGAATATCTCTAATGTTGAGACGTTGCAGGTTCACCCAGTTCTTATGCTTATTGGCTATATAATCCTAGGCAGTGAAGGTAAGTTGTTTTGTTGTTATTATTATTATTTCTATGGTTTGTGGACAAGTTTTAGTAATATTCCTTATCCATTTTGGCAGCTATAATGGTATACAAGGTCCTTCCTACATGGAAGCATGATACAACGAAGCTGATCCATCTAATTCTCCATGCAATTGCACTTGTACTTGGTGCGGTTGGGATATACTGTGCTTTCAAATTTCACAATGAAAGTGGAATTGCCAACCTCTACAGTCTGCATTCTTGGCTTGGGATCGGAACAATTTGTTTGTACGGTATTCAGGTAAGCCCTCGCATATGGTAGCAATTCTATTCAATATAAGCTGTTGACTTACTCCAATTATTATGATTTGTCTGAAACCGTCGACTTACAACAGAACCAACTGGCAAAACAGCTGGTAAAGCATGCACATAGAAGAGTTTTTTTTACAATTTAGTCAATTATGATATTGCATGCAATTTCTGAATAGGTTTGGTTAAATGATTACTCCGTATCCTCTTGTGCTGTTCACAACTAAAAACTCATGAATTTGAATAAGTTACCAGACACCAGTAGATGTTAGTACCAATAATTTCCTGGCCACCGAAGGACATGAAAAAACGGATTGCTTTTCAGAGCTGAAAGATCCACAACACATTCATTGAACTGGGAAGTTTTATTGTAATAGTTGAAATCTGCCCAATGAGAGTTTTTTTATATATATAATTTTACTTGATTGTTGACAACTTCTTGTTAAATGCGCCTATCTATTGCAGTGGATATTCGGGTTTGTTGCTTTCTTCTTCCCCCGTGCTTCACCAAGCGTGAGGAAGGGTGTTCTTCCTTGGCATATACTATTTGGGCTCTTCGTCTACATTTTAGCCCTGGCCACCGCAGAACTCGGATTTCTTGAGAAGCTCACTTTCCTCCAAAGCTCAGGGCTCGACAAACATGGCCCAGAGGCATTTTTGGTGAACTTCACGGCATTGGTTGTTGTGCTATTCGGTGCTTCCGTCGTGGTTGCTGCTGTTTCTCCTGCTCGCGTTGAAGAACCGCATGAGTATGCTCCAATCCCCGAAAGTTAGAACATGTGTAGTTTACAACTTTACAGCATATACAAATACAACCAACGAAGTTTGTTGTTGCCACAGTGAGACGTGGTGTTCATATAACTCCCCTTGAAACAAAGAAAGAACATACTGGACATACAAAGAAAGGAAATATGCATATTTGTGGTGTGTGTATTTGTTATGTGATTAATAATCTATATTAATATAGAATGCGTTGGGCGTGTCCCTACCGTCCATATCATGTTTGTGTAAAAGAACATTTCTAGCCGTCCGAGCTGATTTCTCTTTCGTTTCAATCCGTGAGGGGTGGCATTCCTCCAATTGGCTAGCAATCCTTGTGTTAATGCGAGTAAGAAAGAATGTGTTTGATTGGAGGGACGTGATTAATCAGGTTAGGACAAACTCATTTTTCAATGTATTTGATTTGGGGACGGGTAAAAATCCTACGTGGTAGCTGTCTGGATTTTGTGCGAATTTGTTGGTGATTTGAATTGTATTTGTCTGATGATCCTTCGCTCGCATCGGTAGGTGGTGGCGCAACCCAACAGTCATTGGCCTCGCTGATGGCGAGTTGGTGACTTGGGCTGTCTCATCGGAGTTGTAGTCTTGTAGATGATGAGAATGGGATAACCGCCACTTGGCAGCAGATGGTTTCCACATGGGTAACGCCCTCTTTTTTTTTTTAGCAGAACGAGAATTCATTTTTTTCTAAAAAAAAGGAGTAAAATTCTACTAGCTGGCGAAATCTCCAACCTCCATTGTTTATCCGATTATAGTGACGATCCAATTAAACGTGCTTAATGTAACATGCATATAGAATAATCAAAAGCTGCTGCGACAGCTGCTAGTGCATAGCCAGATAACTGCTTCCAAGTCACAGTTGTTGTCAAAGCACGAAATTGCGTACATCTTTATGAAAGGGAGAAAGGATGAGATATGGAGTCCTATATAGTTATATAAAAGGACAAAGCTTTTGCCCTTCCTTACAAAAAATATATAGTTATATAAGTGTGTGAGTGCATAAAGCTTAAAATACACATCACTTCACTAGTTTGTATTTGCAGTTTTTCTTTGAAAACAGTCTGTATTTAGAGTCTGAAAAAATACAAGGACAGAAAAAGTTCTGCCAACAAAAAAGATAGTACAATTTAGGGGAAGCTGAATACCGGGCTAGTTCAATACAGTAATTCACAACAGAAAATAAAAAACTACCGCATGATAGTACAAACCTAATAGATTGTGATTTGTATTTTTTTAAAACCGACGATAAGAATTCTATCGGATATATTGAGAAAAAAAAAGCTGATTTGGTTTATAAGAAAAAACTAGACTTATAAACCATACAACTACACGATTAACCATGAAGAAACTGATAAAACCTACAAGACAAAAAGCAAGAAGCATGCGACTAAACGACTCCAAGCAACTGTTTTTGAACAATATTTGCAAATGCCCTCGCTGGCGAAGGAATAGGAAAGAAATGATGGCCTCCAACAAACACGGCCACTAACAAGTGTCTAGTCTTAATCGATAAGAATCTCTCTAGGTCAAAACTTAAAACCATGCCCGCCATTGGTTGTGTGACTAATTGGCTATACCCAAGCTCGACGCCGTGGCAGCTGGCCGCCAGCCAGGCAGGGTGGAGATGCATTTTTTTAAAAACGGACGGCGCGTATAAAAGGCCTGATCGATCAGACGGCTGAAACAAGTAGCCACGAGGTAAATTAGCTTGCGGATTGCAGCAGAATAACTCATTTGTAAAACTCGCGGCTCCGCTGCCTTCCACGTCCGAGCCAACGCGTAGTCAAGGAATACACGGACGGAGCCGCGGTACATCGCCCGCGCGGTACGCTTGGCTGAGGATGGATGGCACGACCGATCCGGCGGCGAGCTGGAGGGGACGGCACGCTGTGCGCCGCACGTACGTGCCCGCATATTTCTCCAGTCATGTTACTGCTTGCTTACTGTAGTACCCTCCCCGTCGATAAATATAATGTATTTTCGGTCTTCTTTTTCAAAAGATTATTCATTGAACTATTAAAACATATTGTTTACTTCACTTTCTTATACTAAACTTAAATTTTGTTTGACTGCATTGTTAAAACCACTAATTTTAATATATTTGTTCAGTTCGTTTCTCAAAATTTTTAATTTATTTTTGGGACTATCTACATATCATTCGATTGAAAATCATCCTAACAATTTGTCAAATGTAACTACAATACAATTACAATGTAATTTTAATAATTACATTACACTTGTATTATAATTACATATATAATAACTAGCACACAATTGTAGTATAAATAGTGTGTAAGTTCATATCAAATTATAAAAACCATAGTAGGCCAGTGAGAGAGTCAAGCACCCTTAACCCGTGAGGTCATGGGATCGATCCCATCCTGTGCGTTGTATTTCTCTTTTTCTCTCAGAAAGCAACAGTTAGCACAATTTATATAATAAAACAAATAATATGTGACAATAACCTAATCGGCTTAATAATCTAAATTAATCTAGGCTTGTCTAGCCGAGTTTAATGTTAATGTGAAATTACTTTGTTGTCCCTGGAATTCTATTTGATTGGGAAAAAAATCACGTTAGCCATGTGACAACCAGTTAGCAATAAATACGATGATCGGATGGATGGAGAAAAATTGTACTCCAAATCCCTCGTATTTACGGACAAATTCAAATCCAAAATCTAATGTATTGATGGACCGATCGCACTTACTCAAGGCTTCTAGTCTTCTAGGCAGAAGCCCGGCCAGTAGCCAGCTCTATATAAGACCCAGCTCAGGCCTCAGCGTATCAGTATTCAATACGCACTATACGCAGCAGCCCGTGAGCCGTGGCCAAACATATAGCTAGCAAAAGCAAACGTTGCCTGGTTTCATTGTAAGAAGAGCGCCGAGTCACTAGCGTCGCGTGAGCGCGGTGAAGATGGCCGGGGAGGCATTGAAGGAGGCGGAGGCGACGCCCGCTGCAGCGAACACGGGGGAGGAGAAGGCCGTCATCCCAGCGGCTTCGACATCACCGGTGATCTCCAAGACCGAGGACACGGAGCCGCCGGCCGATGACTCCAAGGCTCTTGTCGTCTTCGTCGAGAGTGAGTAGTACTTTGCTGGCTCAGTTTTGTCGAATTTGGCGTGCAGTCTTTTACCTCTGAAAATACCCATTTTCGGACCAAAACTAATATCTGTTCGTCCATGTGCACGTCTGTAATTTTCAAGTTTCGATCACCGGTACGTCCTTGCCTTTTGCAAAAAAAAAAAAATCGATTGTTGTCAGAAGAAATTAATTGGAAGTTGGGTGTTCAGAAAGCTTTACTTTTTATCAGAAAGGAAAACTCAGATCATGAGATCAGATACCGTAGAAAGAAAGCTCTTCTGATTGGTAGTAGTACGTAGTAATATTTGAGAATGCTCAACCGTTCACATCTTTCCATATTTTAATTCAAATAACATATGAAATGGAAAAAAGGCGTATGGAGATTAGTGTGCATGTATGATTCTTGAACGCTATGGTATTTTTGCCATGCAAAGGTCCACCTAAGTCATTCTTCTGATTTCTACTTATCTGATCATGATTTCACATACCAGAGGTTGCTGATAAACCTCATGCTGAGAAGGCAACACCAACAAGGACCTCAAATGACAGAGGTGATTAACTTATGCTCTGTCCTTTTCCCTTTACACATTGGCAAATTGAGGGCATCTAGCTAAATTAACACCTGAATACTTTTAGATATTGCCCTTGCAAAGGTGGAGACAGACAAAAGAGAATCGTTGATCAAAGCATGGGAGGAGAATGAAAAGGCAAAAGCTGAGAACAGGTACGTAATCAAATTTAATCGCACATACTGGCCAGAATCTCTCTCCGTGCGATCATGGTGTGTAAACCAAAATGAAACCATCTCTTACTGTCAGGGCATATGTGGCTCCATTACAACATGTTGTGTTTATTGAGGAAACATAGTACATAACCTTCTGATTCATTTGTTGTCTATGTCACAGGGCCTCTAAGAAGCTATTGGATATCATTTCATGGGAGAACACAAAGAAGGCAGTAATAAAAACTCACCTGAAAAAGAAGGAAGTAAGTTCATTGTTTTTCACTTGTCATGATATTTTGTTTTTCTAATTAAAAAAGAGAGAGAATTTTATTCTGTTTGCTGGTGTTTGAAATTTGAATACTCTGCATATCTCATCTATAAGAATTTGAAAATGGTTCGCGATGATGTTCGATTTTGTTTTATTTTGGGAGAGGATATGATGTTTTATTGCAATGCAATAAATTCCTGGATAAATTTGATAGCGTGTGATACTGTGAAGTACGAGCAACGGTACATAGAAAAATGATATACAGAAGAAATTTGCTCTGTTTTCTGGTGGCACACAAAATCCATGAGTGATTGATTCTCTTAAGTAGTTCATGTAGCTTGTTTGAGAATTGGCAACATAAATGTGTCTCACCCACTGTTCTATAATTAACCTGTGAGTACACAGGAAGAGTTGGAAAGGAAGAAGGCAGAGTACGCTGAGAAAGCGAAGAACAAGGAAGCAATCGTCCATAAGGAAGCTGAAGAAAAGAGAGCAATGGTGATGGCCCGGCGCGGTGAAGAAGTGATAAAGGCCGAGGAGATAGCAGCTAAGTACCGTGCAACCGGAGTGACACCGAAGAAACATCTCGGGTGTTTTGGGGCATAAGAAACATCCGAGCCGTATACTTGTTTTTTTTTTCTTTCGAAAGTTGTTTGTTGTGTTGTAACTTGTAAGTGTGTACTGTTTTTTCTTTGGGTGGTCTGAAACGTTTCAAGTGCAGTTAATAATAACACCTTAAGATTGACAATCGTCGATGGCACTTTCTATTTGATCTTCTCTTGTGTTTGTTCCAGCATTGTCCGTGACAAACTGACAACTTTGAACTACCACTTCATTTTCTCTACATAAAACGAACTTTGCTTACCAGCTTATTGAGACCGATTCAAACAGAGAAGAAATTTCGTGCCGAAAAAGAAAAAAGAGGCGGCGCATAGATGGGCCACGGAAGTCGCGGTGGAGCGGGAGCAGCAAGTCCACTCCAGCGGCAAGGCCGCAAGGTGCCGCGTGAACTCTCTCCGGTCCGAAGGGGCAACGTGGGTGGAGGCCACCGGTGGCCTCCTTCTGCTCCACGGGAGAGGGAAGGGGAGGAGCCCCAGCGCAGTCGCCATCGTCTCGAACTGTCAGCGAAGGAGAGTAGGGGGAAGCCGGGGGTGAGGAGGAGATGAAGATAGGCGACAGCGGCAGGGAGCTAGTGCGCGGAGAGGGAAGTGAAACGGGGAGGCGTTGGCTCTAACTTGCACGCGTCCTCAAGCTCGCATCTGTGGCGGCGGCCGCCCTCGCCGGTGGATGCGAGCAGTGCGGCGAGGATAGCCCTTGGTCGAGGAGCGAGGTGGCAGAGTGGCAACGCGCCCGAGGGGACAAAAGAAGGGGTCATCGTCGCCGTTTCTTGGCACTTAAACAAAGGGAGAGAGTAGCGGCTAGCTAGATCTTGCACACCGGCGCGTTCTTCTTGACGCTGTTCGACTGGAAGATGATTTCCACGATGTTCCCGCTCGTCTCATCCGGCCCGAGATCTGAAATTGCGATCAAATCAAGTCAATGGATGGATTAATAGTTAGTTTGTTGTGGCAAGATGAAAATATTAAGTGAAAAGTTTTGATAGTTTTGAGTTGATGATGATGATACCTGTGTGCCTGGTTGATCTGTGGATCTCTAGGAAGTCGGGCTTGACGAAGACCTCGTTGTAGTTGGAGCAGGAAGAGATGGTGGCAGCTGCGACGAGGCTATGAGGGTCGTGCACCGAATGGCACTGGAGGTAGCAGCCGAAGAGCTTCCTAGTCTACACTGCCCTGAAGGGGCCGCCGATGGATAACAGCGATGAGGACATCGCCGACGATGACGAGGTCATCGTCGACGAGCTGGTGGCCACCGACGTCGCCGCCATCATCACGGAGTTGGACGACGATGAGGAAACGACGGCTGCGGAGGAGTTGCCGTGCTCAGGACCCATCAGTGACCTGCTCGACATGTTGCCTTCACCGCCGGCCTGTTCCCCTGCTCGACACCGAGCTCTCCTTGGTGATGCAGGTTGATCCATCACGAGCGTTCATATGTGGGTCCCACCTACTGACTCGACGAGTCAGTCATGATCAATCCACCATGTCGGATGAAACCGCTTTTCAAACCACAAATGAGTCGATTTGCATTGGTATTTAAAGATGAGATAGGCGTTATATTCGATTTTATGTTTGAGAGAGACGATTCAATCAGGAGCAAGATCAAGTTGAACAGACTTACGGCCTCATCGATTGTCCATATTTTCTAATCAGAGAATAAAAATTAATTTATAGGTAAACTTTTATATATTTACTTTTAGCGACTTAAAAGTCAATGCTAAAAAAAAACTATGATATCTTAAAATCAACTTTTTCAACAAAAATATATTTTTTCAACAAAAATGTATACGCAAGTTGTTTTAAAAAATCGTATGAATTTATTTTTAAAAAAATAGTTAATATTTAATTAATTATGTGTTAATAAGTTACGAAGTATTTCTTATTACGTCGACGAAACATTAGTTTTCATCCTCAACAAAAAAAACGGCACACGGCAGCAGAAGTAGCACAGCTTTGGTATTCGTTTCCGTATGCATCTTTACGGCTCGATCAACGGCATGGACGCCTGGTCTAATCGCGGTAATCTGGCTGATAAACTGAACTTTATGGAACCCAGGCCTCCAGCCACCAGGCCCACCAGCACATTCCCACCCCCGAATAGCCGCAGAAAACGTCGAGCAAAACACGACGTACGCCAAATGCCTCCAACCATTGAATGCCCCCCCCCCCCCCCCCCCTGAGACGGAGCCGTACCGCAATCAAAGTCTGAGGCACGCTACTCTTTCTGCCTCCCGCGCTCTTTCCCAGCTCTCTACTGTAGTGTACTCCTCCGATCAGGCACCACCACCAGTGCACCACGTTCTCGCGTACGGGGAGGTAGCGGCTGTGCTCGATCGGTAGCCGGTATAGGGAGTAGTACTCGTGCAACCGAGAAAAGGACTGGAGTAGTAGTAGGAGTACGCTCCCTCGTCCGGTCAAGTCGACCGGCCTAGCTTTTCCCCAATTTGACGTGGGTGCCAGATGCAGTGCACATTCACAAGCAATCAATGCTGCGCTCGCTCGCGCCGCACACGCTATCTGACCTGTTACTGCTCCCTTGCTGCTCCTACGCTTGTCTGCGCTGCTGCATGCGTGGTAGCGGCCCCAACTGCATCGCCTCCCTCCCGTCCTCTTCGTCGTCCTCAGCGCATTTAATGCATGATGCCCAGAGCCCTCTCATTGATGGTGCCGTTCCCACACTGAGTGTGTGTGACTCTGTGAGATCGCCTCCTTGACATGAACTTCTGCATGCATGTCTTCTCGTTTCGCCCCAGAGGCCAGAGTTCGAGAGCTCGACTCGTCTCGTGCCCGTTTGTTTGTAACGCTCCCTGGTTGATTGAGCCCAGGAGGCAGGAGCTTTCGGTTTGTTCAGAGCCAACAATGCCATAGAGTACGTGGCATCCAACGATCGGATGCAACGATGCCTAGATCAGTTCTTTTCAGTTTTTTTTTTAAAAGACACCAAACCCTAAATCCTAAACATTTTGTAGCTCTATTGTTTGCGCTCTTCAGCCTATATGCCCAACCATAGTTTGAAATTTAAATTTTCATTTTTTATTTTTTACCATTTCATTTTATTTTTTAGCATTGGTTTGTATTAAGTCGCTAAGGGCACTCCCAATGCAGAAACCAGCATGGTTTCTATCCTCATTAATTACGATGCCACGTAAGCGTTTTGCTGATGTGGCAGTCAATTTAATGAAGAGAGAGGGAAAAAAACATAGAAACCGTTTCTAATGTAGACACCGTTTCTACGATACGTTAGAGGCCGATAGAAACCACTAGACGCGCATTGGGGAAGGCCACCATCGTTTCCATAGATCCCGTACGCATCCATCCCCGCCGCCATTCTCCAGCACGCTCGCCATCTCCCGCGCGGCCGCACCACCCTTCTCCCGCGCACGCGCCATCTCCCGCGACGGCTTTTCCCGCGCATGCCTCTGGAGCGCGCCTTCTTCAGCACCTTCGCCCGCGCGATCGACCGAGGTAAGCGCGCCGCCGCCACGAAATTTTTCCTCCGCCTGCCTCTTTCTAGCTCATCCGCTCCCGCAATCTCCCTCTCTCTACTGCCCTCCACCATAGCTCCCTTCGATTCCATCTCCTCCCCCATTCAGTGTGATCCAAAAACTCCCCCAAATCTCAGATTCCAAAAACTTCCCCAAATCTCAGATGAATCGATTAACTAAGACTGATTCCCGGCAAGGAAGAAGCAGCCAGTCCCATCATCCATCCGCCCGTGCTGCTGGGACAGCTCCGGTCGCCAGATCTGCTGCAGCTCGTGCTCAAGACGGATCCATCGGTGTTCATCAAGATGCAGGTGTTGGTAGCAGTTGTGCTCCACGGATGGGTGATTCTCCCCTTGGTGGATGGTGGCCAGCAGCATCTCATAGCGAGGAGTAAGTCTTCAGAATCTCAAGATGCAGGTGTTTGACTGTAGATTTTTTTTCATGTACTGCTTGCTGCTGGTGTGGCCATCAGCATCAGCTCGTGTGCTTACCTACCCAGCGAAACAGGCAATTAGTGCCTCATCTCGTATGGCATATGGAGGACAGTGCGTCAGCATGACAATCGATGCCTGCCTAGGATGGTTTTCCCCCTATATTCTCATGAAACTAGTGCATGCATTTCAGTAACTATTGGATTTTAGTAACCTGGCCAAATTGTTTTCTCATGTAACTAGTGCATTTCAGTAACTATCAGATTAGCTGAAGTAGATGCAATCACACAGGTGTTGCTCCCTTGTTCAGAGAAAGTATCAATAAGAGTTGTCTATGTTTTGTTCTTCCAATCAGTTTAACAGATTGAATTTTTTTAGCTCACTGAATATTTCATATGCTTGCTTCCATTAACTAATTTGCATGGAGTCTCGGTATACTGTGCTATTTTGGTGACATAATTAGAGCATGGAAAATTCATTTGTTTGCATATTATACCCACCAGGGGGCTTCACAAATTATCTGCAGTCCAGCACATTTGGACATGAAAATTTTCATTTTGTTTGGTGCTCCAATGAGTCAGTTGTAACGCCCGTTTTGTCGCGGCGTTAGCGGGAAAACTAATCTGCTAAAAACCCTAATTGCGAAAATTTGCTCTTCGGTTGAGTCTTGTCGTGTGCCAAGGTCTCGTGTCTCCCCTCCCACTTCAATCCCGGAGAAAACCGCGAAATCGGATTTCAAATCCGAGCCATAATCCTCCCAAAATCAAACCCTCAGAAAAAGTCTAATTTACCTCCCTCTGCCCTCGGGCCGGATTCTTCCCGGCCTATTTCCCTCTTCCTTCCCTGGGCCGCCCCTCCCTGGCCCAGCCCCTCTCGGCCGCTCCCTCTCTCCTCTTCCTTCCCTGGGCCGCCCCCCCGGCCCAGCTCTCTCTCCTTCTTGGGCCGCCTCGGCCCAGCCGCCTGCCCGGCCGCCTTCTTCCCCCGCCGGGCCGCGCCAGGCCGCTCGGCCCGCACGCGCCCGAGCCGGTCCGCCGGCTCTCTCCCTCTCCTTTCTCTCTCTCTCTTCTCCCCAACGGCCCCCGCCGGCGCCGTTCCGTCCCACCGGCGTCCGCCGCTGGTCCCCTCGGCCCCGCCGCCTGCGCGCTTGCCGCCAAGGCGCTGAGCAGCGCGCGCCCCCTCTCCCTCTCTCCCCGCGCGCGCCCTTGCCCGAATCGGCTGGGAGCCGAGCCCCTCTTTTTCCCTCTCCCCTTTTCCTTTTTCCCCGGCGACCGACCGCCGCCGACGTCACCCGCTGCCGCGCTTGGCCGCTAGCGCGGGGAGCGCCCGCGCGGTCCCCTCGCCGCGCTCCACCGCCTCTCCCCGGCCCAAAATCGGCATTTCCCCCTCCGAAACCGACCTAAAAACCCCTACAAAACACCCCCTTCCGCCGGGCCGCCATTACCGCGCCGCCGCTCCTGCCGTCCGCCGCCGCGAGAAGAGGAGTCGGCGCCCTCGTCCTCTTCCCCAGCCCGGATTCGTGCCGCCTCGCCGCGCCGTGCCGCGCCCGCGCCGTCGGCCTCCTTCCCGGCTTGCCGCCCCGCCGCGGTAACCCCCTCTCCTCTCCGCCTCTCCCCTTTCCCCTCGCGTTTTAGGCCGCTAGATAGGCCGTAGAGCCCCCCCCCGGGCGCCGCCGTAGCCGTCGCCCTCTTCTCCGCCCTCTCCCCGAGCCGCCGTGGCCGCCGTCGCACCGCGCCGTCGCCAGCCGCCGTCGCTCCCCCGCGGCTCGATCCGAGCCCAGGATCGGATCCCCTCGCTCCCCTCTTGCTCCGGCGCCGATCCCCGTCGCCGGCCTCGCACCGCACCGCCCGGAACGCCCTCTCCGCCGTCGCCGCCGTCGCCCGGCGCCCTCTCCCCTTTTCTTGCCCGGCCAGCCTACGTGGCTGCCACGCAGGCGCCACGCAAGCGCCAGCCAGCGCACCCCTTCTTTCCCCTCCGTGCACCCGGTCTGCGTAGACCGCGCCGCTGCCAGGCGGGCCCCGCCCTAGCACCCGCGTGGTGGTCGCGGTCCACCGGATCGGCCACCCGCGTAGGCCGCGGCCTGCACCGGCCCATCAGCCCCCTCCCCCCTCACTCGGCCCAGTCGGCCCGTGCCCGCATCGGTCGCTCGGCCTCGCTCCCGCATCGGCCACTCGGCCTCCCCCCCCCTTTGGGCCGTCGGCCCGAGTCCCTTGGTCCGGTCCGTCGGCCTCGTTGATCGGACCAGGCCGCGCGCCGCACGGACCAGGCCGTGTCACTCGGCTTGGGCCGCGCCCGTGAGCGCCGGTCCGCTCGGCCCGTGAGCGCCGCTCGGCCTCCGGCCCATCGGCCGCTAGGCCCACCGGCCAACCCCCGTGCACCGATCGGCCGTGGGCCAACTCTTTTGGGCCATCGGCCGGTCCATCGGTCCTCTTGGCCCAACGGCCTCCCTTTGTCGGCCTAGGCCGATTCCCTTCGGGCCGCCGGCCCAATTAATTCGGCCGCGCTCGTTCTATTCTTTTGGGATGCCCTTAGCCGCCCAAAATAAAGTCCAATTTCAGTCCCTCCTTCTTTTCTTTTTTGAGGGAATTAATAATTCCTTTTCTTTATTCCAGAAAATCCTTTAATCTTCGGAAATTCATATCTTTTCAACCATTCGTCCGATTGACCCCGTTCCACTTCCAAAATTCCTCAAAAATCGAGATCTATCCAATGGCACGCTTAGTGGTCTTTAATAGGGCTTCTTTTTATCGCTTTGTTGAGTCGTCTCGTTTCGCGTGTAGTCTCGGAGCCCGAAGACCCGCAGTGCGCGGATTTCGAGGAAGAAGCTCAAGATCTCGAGCAAGGCAAGTCACCTTTGATCAATTGAACCCATAATTTAAATCAAGTATTTTAATTTCGCAAATTATGCATTCTTTAGGTTACACTTGACAATTGGCCTCGGTTTGCAATACAACTGGCAGGCCCTATCCAATTGCTGCATTTACCCTCCTTGATTATTGATTACCCTAACACCCTTGTCACCCCTCAGGTGAAGTCTCGGTATTCGCATCTCGCGTACGAATATCGAGACTCCCCTAAAACTTTAAAATTGATCACCTGGGTAAAACTTGAGTTTACAAAATGCTTGGAAAACCCGACACTTGGGTCGGTGCCTTGAAAACTAAAGTGAGTTTCTAAAACTCGCGGTACGGGAGACGTACTGGAGGTACGGTCTGCCCGTTCTCGCTCTAAGGACCGTTTCCTTGGGAATTACATCCAAGCATATGTCAAGTACGACCACATGGGTTATATGGGACGCCCCTGGCTGAGTAATTAGCTAGGCCAGGGAAATCTTGATGCCAAGGGACAAGTGGATTCGCCGGGGTGGTGTCGGGGAGGACCCCTGGGCTTCCTGGCACAGTATGGTCTGGGACCTAACCTGGTGTTGGTCCGTGGGACCCCTCCCGTTGGCATAAGATGACCCTGAGTCGGCTTTCGAAATGCCTTGTCGTGAAAGCCT